>JBAIZL010000003.1:84104541-84704541 GCA_036971475.1 Prosapia bicincta | reverse complement strand
GTCTTGAATGGGAGCTTATTAAGCAGAATTTACTGTATATGGTTATTTTATGTCCTGACTAGATCGGAAATCATGCCGCTGGTAAACAGTTGTTATTTAATGAAGCAAATGTTCTCATTTGGGATAGTATGGAATAAAAATTAATCAATTTTATACATATGAAAAAATCTTTCATTCTTTCATAGAACGAATAAGGAAAAAATACCATCTTATTTTGGTGATGCTTGAACCCTGGATGAGGGAAGGTTACACCATTTCACTTACTTTAATTGAACTTTTGAGTATTCCTCTTTTAAAATAAAATTTAGTAAAATAACCCTCCAAGGCCCGTGGTCGGTGACAAAATTTTACAGAAAGTAATTATATCAGAAATTATAACAGTAATTAACACTAGCATATTACGTGTAATATCCTGTTTAGTTCTTCGGAGTCGAACCAGACCTATAAGGGATGATATAGGTTCTCAGGTGAAACAACTTTTACATAAACTGCAGAAAACATATGAGTAATTATATTTACTTAGATTTGTAGTAATGCTCATTATTTAATAATGTACAATATCATTTTCTTTGGAATAGTAAAAAAAATTACAATACAATGGATATAGTTCTTAGAATAGTTACCTAAATAAAGTTTAAATTTCTAATAGTTATTTAATGAAATATACTTAACAGGTCATATTGACAGTGAATAGTCTGTAGGACCTTTTCTACACTGGAGGTTTAGATCCAATTCAATCTGTAAACAAAATGAAAAATGAACTCTAAGTAAAAGCGCAGTACAAATTAATTAGTTTTATTGAGTTTCCGTAAATCATGCCACCCTTTGAATATATGTAATTACTAGAATTTATATATTTTTATATGTACTGTATCCCACGAACCCGATTACAAATTATATTGGACATATAGCATTACACGTTACTTGTCCAGGAGCTCATAAAGATCTGATATGACGTATTAATTTTTTACTTTCATGTAGAACAACTGATAATTTACCTTCTTCAAAGTGCTGCACTCTTATTTAGGGATCGGAACCAGTTCTGTATTATTTCGGATAACTTTAAATTCTGATTTTTTTTATATATGTTTTTTATAAATGTATTTTTATAAAATAATGTATCGTGCCGATGATTTTTTTTTTTCTTCATCATGATAGAAAATTACAGCATAAGTAAGAAGGGGGAAAAGCACATTATGGTAAAAACAACTGCGAAAAGTTAAGAGTAACTGTTGTATTAAGTACTACTGTGGTTGGCAATAGGTTTTGATTCTGAACAGGAAAACTAGAAAACTCATTCTGTGATAACATTATTGTTTGAACACAAATTTGTTAGGATGATAAATGAACTTAACACAAAATCCTTTAGGGTGTGTATGTGAGCGTAGATCAGTTGGACTTCAGAAGAGACACATTAGACCTATTTTAGTGATTAATACTCTCTGTGGTCATTTGATTAATACAAAAAAAATGTAATGGAAAACTTGCCTAGGTTCATACTGCCCTACCTCAATAATTTTCTAAAACTTGGTTGGAAACATGGCTGCAGTTTCCTCATCAGCAGATGTTTCCTCATCTCATACAATTTAATGTTTTTAAAATTGTATCTGTTCCGAAACCTATGCAACCACCCTTGGTTTGCAGTAAACTGAATGCTCTGCTCTTCTGTACCATCTTTTTCCATATTATCTTCATATAAATACAACCTTTTTTGTTGTAACACATTTCTATCAACAGATATCCTTATCTTGTTCATATCTTCCACTCAAATATTCCAGGACATTTCCACTTTCACTAAAGTTTCATGACGCACTGTAGCAGTAACCTTTGTACTTTCGCGTGAAATAGAAAAACTTGAAGGAATATTACTGTTTTTGAAAATTTCACAAAAATATACGATTCATTTTTGTTATACAATCTTGTAATGCACGCAAACGATTTCCTTTCAAGCTTAAAGTTTTCACTTAATTAAAGAACACTTTGGCTACTCATAGACTTAGCACTATTACACGCTTCAGTACTGATAAGCTTTGTGGCCAATATTGCCAAACTGAAGAATATTTACAAGTTAAATATGCAAATACTGTATTACTAAATTAAACAAGTGCAGCGAATAGCCTAATGTAACCGCTAGAAAAAAGACTGGAGAAATTTCATATTAGAGTAGTACGGCTGTAGAGTCCAATGACTAAACAATCAACAAGGAAATTTTATGGGCTTTTATATGTAAACAATACGGTACTATATAGAAAAAAAAAACAAACTGACTCAGAGAGTGATGTTTACGGTATATGAATCTTCAAATATCTACTTTTTTTTTATTGTCAGAGTGACAGCCCGGATAATTGTATATATATATATCTTGATATTTTACGTTATCCATTGTTTTTCCATTGCACTGACTTTATGAAGTTAATATATTACTATTGTAAGTAATTTTATCCACCGTTAAGTGCAATGATTTTACCTTGTGTGATGAGGCGCCTTTCGGTCACTTGACCATTGTCGAATCACTGATTACTTTTTTCAGTGATTACTTACAATAGTAATATATTAACTTCACACACACACACACACACACACACACACACACACACACACACACACACACACACACACACATATATATATATATATATATGAAGTTAATATATTACTATTGTAAGTAATTTTATCCACCGTTAAGTGCAATGATTTTACCTTGTGTGATGAGTAAAATTACTCAAAAATAGTAATATATTAACTTCATAAAGTCAGTGCAACGGAAAAACAATGGATAATGTTAAATATCAAGAATATATATATATATATATATATATATATATATATATATATATATATATATATATATTTATATTTATAGGTTAATTTTGGTTGGTAAAGATTATTTAGATTTTTTAGGACTAGGAGACTAACAGACTTACCTTGGTAAGAGTCCACTCTGTAGTCTTGAAATAGAAACACATAAAAGCACTTAACCAATGATATATTTCAACCACACAGAAATATATGTCAATCAAAACAAAAACAAAAAGAAATATGAGAGAATGAAATAAAATAAATATAAGTTGTAATCACAGATTGTGTAGAAATCAGATGCATCTGTGACATTAACTTCATAAAGTTAGTGCAACGAAAAAACAATGGACAACGTAATATATATATATATATATATATATATATATATATATATATATATATATATATATATATATATATATATATATATATATATATATATATATATATATATATATATATATACACGAGGGCTATTCAGAAAGTAAGGAACGTTTTTGAATTAAAAAAAAGATAAGTACAATAAAAATTTTTTATTATATACATCTGAAAGAGCAACTAAAATACTACTTTTCTACGTAGTCGCCAAACAAATTGAGGCATTTATTGTAGCAGTGGACAAGCTTTGAAATTCCTTCATCGTAGAATTCTGCCGCCTGCGATGTCAGCCACTCAGTGACGCGCGCCTTGAGCTCCGCGTCGTCGTCAAAGCGCTGTGTTGCTAGCCAGGTCTTCATTCTTGGAAACAAGTGAAAATCGCTTTGTGCATGGTCAGGACTATAGGAAGAATGAGGAAATACCTCCCATTTGAATGACTCAAGGAGTTCTTTGGTGCTGTTTACTGTGTGAGGTCGGGCCTTGACAATGGTCAAATGACCGAAAGGTGCTTCATCACACAAGGTAAAATGATTGCACTTAGTGGTAGATAAAAGTATTTACAATAGTAATATGTTGGCTACATAAAGTCAGTGCAACGGAAAAATAATGGACAACGTAAAATATATATAAATATGTATGGTGTGGATGTTGGCATTTGTTGATTTTACACGCATTTTCATTTGAGTTGCGTGTATAATGTTTTTGAATAGTATGTCTTCTGTATCTGTTGTTTGTAGGTTCATTAAATTGTTGTGTATGTTTTTATAAATGTGGTATTTTTCTAGTGAGTTTAGTTCTATTGGTTTATTATTTATTTCAAATATGGTTAGGTTATTTTCGTAATTTGTTATTTCATGTTTATGTGATATTAGGTGTGCTGCAACATTTGATACTTTTGTATTTTTATTTTTGAATGCTCTGTAATGTTCTTCAAATTTTATTTTAAATGATCTGGTCGTTTTCCCTATGTAAAATGTGTTGCAGTCGTTGCATTTAATTCTGTAAATTCCTGATAGATTATGTTCCTCTGAATTTGTTTTGTGGTTTGTGTTATTAAGATATTTTATTATTTTGTTGTTTGGTTTGTATGTTGGAGTGTAGTTGTATATATGTTCTTTGTTGTATATATTTGTTATTTTTTCTATTTTGTTATTGGTGTATTTATATTTTAGGTAGATTTGTTAATTTTTATTATTTTTGTATTCCGGTTGTAGTGTTGTGTTGAGGTTAGGGTTTTTTGTGAATTTATTGTATATATTTTTTATAAGGTGTTTGTGGTATCCATTTGCTATGGCTATTTTTGTTATGTTGTATAATTCTTCATTTAATTTTTGTTTGTTATCTTGTGTGTATTTTATTGCTTTATTTATCATGTTACTGTAAGAGTAAATTTTGTGTGTCCAGGGGTGGGTAGATTTGTAGTGTATTGTGGTGTTGTTGGAAATAGGTTTTCTGTGTACCGTAATTTCTATTTTATTATTATTTATATTTAATGTAATGTCGAGATAGTTGATTGTTCTATTTGTTTCTGTTTCAACGGTGAATTGTATGTTTTCGTTGTATGTATTTAGTTTGTTTAGTATTATGATGTGTTTGTTGTGAATGGTAGGTTGGTATATTAGAAGTATATCGTCTACATACTTTGTCCATAGTGAAATATTATGTGTGTTTAGTATAGGTTACATGTTAGTTATGTCATATCTTATTATTTTTGTGTTGCTGTTTGTTTTTATGTTTTTTATTTTATTAAATAATTTGTATCCATTTTTTATATTGTACGTGTTGTTGATATGTATTTTAGACCTTATTATTTTGTCTAGTATTTTTGCGATTATGTAAGATGGTGAAACAACACATTATTCCTTATAGATTAGATTAGAGTATAATTTATTAATGTCTTTACTTAGACTTACCAATGGTATATTCAGATTATCAATATTTGCAGTCTTCTATAGCATTCACTCAAAAATCTGTAAAATATGTCTGACGTGTATTAATTATTATATTAAGTTATACAAGCTAATTCAACCATAGTATTTGATCAATTCAATATATTTAATGCTTATGGAGTAACATGGACAAATTATTGTTATATTAATCTAATGATTGTCTCCTGTGTGTAATACTTCCAAGAGCAGGTTACTAGTTGGTATAGAAATACAGTGTTAGTATATTACTCTAACGATATGTATTGGTCTATGTATGTAATCCTAAAAAAAAAAATTAATGTTTAAAGTAAATTTAAATGGAAATAACTCTTACATTTCAGATGTTGTCTGTTGTGAAACATGTGGCAAAACAACAACTAAGGGACTAACTGAAGAGCACAGGGACGTTTGTTCCAAGATTGATACGTCTGTAATGTATTGGAACTCTACCAAACAGGATGAAAATATTAAATGTAACAATATGACTTCAGTTGGCTCCATTCTCACTGTGAAAACAAAGAACTACATCAAAAAGTCATTGACATGTAAACATTGTAGTTACACAAGCTCAAAATTAAATAAGCTTATAATCCACTTCAGAAGCCATATTCGTAAAATATCTTACAAGCATGTAACATGGGATTTTTCTGCAACACAGACAAAAGATATTAAACACTTCTTGAAACCCATTTCTATGTTGAAGCCTTACAAAAGACCACAATGTGATTATTCATCTGCACATTCCAGTCACTTTAGAGGCCTTATGAAAAACCATTCCAGAGAAAAACCTTACAAATGTTTACAGTGTGATTTTTCAACAGCCCAATCAAGTCAATTGGAAAGACATATGAGAAGACATTCTGAAGAAAAACCTTACAAATGTCCAGAATGTGATTTTTCTGCAACTCGTACAAGTAGCTTGAAAGTACACATGAGAATACATTCCGGAGAAAAACCTTACAAATGTTTACAGTGTGATTATTCAACAGCTCATACAAGTAGCTTGAGAGTACACATGAGAATTCATTCCGGAGAAAAACCTTACAAATGTTTACAGTGTGATTTTTCAGGAGCCGATTCAAGTCATTTGAAAGTACACATGAGAATACATTCGGGAGAAAAACCTTACAAATGTTCACAGTGTGATTTTTCTGCAGCCCGATCAGGTGTTTTGAAAGTACACATGAGAATACATTCCGGAGAAAAACCTTACAAATGTTCACATTGTAATTATTCAACAGCTCATACAAGTAACTTGAGAGTACACATGAGAATTCATTCCGGAGAAAAACCTTACAAATGTTTACAGTGTGATTTTTCAGGAGCCGATTCAAGTCATTTGAAAGTACACATGAGAATACATTCCGGAGAAAAACCTTACAAATGTTCACAGTGTGATTTTTCTGCAGCCCAATCAGGTGTTTTGAAAGTACACATGAGAATACATTCCGGAGAAAAACCTTACAAATGTTCACAGTGTAATTATTCAACAGCTTATACAAGTAACTTGAGAGTACACATGAGAATTCATTTCGGAGAAAAACCTTACAAATGTTTACAGTGTGATTTTTCAGGAACCGATTCAAGTAGCTTGAAAGTACACATGAGAATACATTCCGGAGAAAAACCTTACAAATGTTCACAGTGTAATTATTCAACAGCTTATACAAGTAACTTGAGAGTACACATGAGAATTCATTCCGGAGAAAAACCTTACAAATGTTTACAGTGTGATTTTTCAGGAACCGATTCAAGTCGTTTGAAAGTACACATGAGAATACATTCCGGAAAAAAACCTTACAAGTGTTCACAGTGTAATTTTTCAGCAGCTCATACAAGTAGCTTGAAAGTACACATGAGAATACATTCTGGAGAAAAACCTTACAAATGTTCACAGTGTGATTTTTCTGCAGCTTGTACAAGTAGCTTGAAAGTACACATGAGAATACATTCCGGAGAAAAACCTTACAAATGTTCACAGTGTGATTTTTCTGCAGCCAGATCAAGTCATTTGAAAAGACATAAGAGAAAACACTCTGGGGAAAAACCTTAGAAATGTTTACAATGTGATTACTCAGTTGCAGATTCAACTAACTTAAAAGTACATAAGAGAAAACACTCTGGGGAAAAATCTTACAAATGTTCACAATGTGGGGTAACTCCATTTTCAAAACCTAGTTCGTACTGTTTGCTCAAACTTTGAGTTTGTCTTTATATACCGTTAACCATTCCCCCACCACTTCCAAACCTCTCCTCCTATTGGGCCACTCCTACGCTTGGTTCTTGCATCCAACAGCTTTATAAATTTAAATTGCAACTTCTATATTATATTTCTTGAAAAAATGTTTCAATTTAGAAACCTCTTCCTGTATATACGAATTTAGAACCTTTCTTTCTCTCTATTTCCTTTGTGTGACTTTTTATTTGATTTCTTCTTGCTCTAATTTTTCTAAATAACTTTCTTATTGCTTCTTTGTTGTATCTATTATTCTTAGAAATTTAAAATATTATATTCAGTTCTTCTTTATATTCTTTTTTCTTTAGCGGTATATCTACTCTAATAATCTGTTAGAAAAATGCCTGTAATTTATGTTCTAGTGGGCAGTTTGATTTTGCGTTAATAACATTATCAGTGTATGTATCTTTTCTGAAAATTCCAAATTCTATTTATTCCCCTCTTCTTTTTAGTTTTATATCTAGGAAATTTAAACTACCATTATTCTCTTTTTCCATCGTGAATTTTAAATTATGTATATTGTTGGTTTCTTTTATATAGAATCTCCTTTTTTTCTTTCAGTGTCTTTTACTTTTAGTAGCAAATCACCTACATACCTCATATATTCTAAACAATCGAATTTCTCTAATATTTTTGTTATTATTCTTTCTTCTAATTCTTGAATGAAAAACTCGCTTAATATTCCAGATAATGGGTTACCTATCCCTAGGCCGTCTTTCAGCTTATATAATTCATTGTTAAACTTAAATTGGTTTAGGTTTAAAATTATCTTCAGTGATTTAACAATTTCATTATTCAAATCCTTATTTTGGCTCTGTTCTTGTAATTTTTTTCGTAATAATTGTATAGTTTCTCCAATTGGTACTGATGTATATAGATTTTCTATATCGAATGAAATCATTCTGCAATCATTAGTGATCTTTCTTTATTGTATTATTTTAACAACCTTGGTTGAATTTTTCACAGTAAATTTATTATTTAGCAGATCCATTTCTTTTATTAGATTTTTCTTAAATATTTTGCTATTTTATTGGCAAGTACCATTCTATAATTAATTATAGGTCTAATTGGGTATTCTTTTTTATGAATTTTTACTTGAGCTCTCATTTTGGCACATTCAGATTCATATTTATATTTCTCTTCTTGAGTTATATATTAGGAGTTTTCAACTATTTCTTTAATTTTCTTTTGATATGTTTCAGTCTTATCTTTGAACTCCTTTTTACTTGCCTTTTTCAAAATTTTTCAGTTTTATTTACATATTCTTTTTTACTAATTAAAACAGTAGCGTTTCCTTTATCCGCTTTTGTAACCATAACCTCTTTTTATCTTAACATTTTTTCTAAATTTTTAACAACTCTTTTTTTCCTGAAATCCCTCTTCTCTTCCAATCTTTGTTTAATAATTTTATTCAAAATTTCCAAGTAAATAATTTTGTTTTTATTTATTACTTAAACAAGTGACTAGCGTGATCTTGTTGTTCTTTAGGTATAAGACCAATTGCATTTTTCTCTGTCTACTATATTTTCTTTATAACGGTCTAGCCCTTTTTACCTCGGTGGTTAGTACTACTTTTATTTGAAATGTGTTATTAATTGCTTAATTACCAACATAATTAATTACTTACCACGGCTTCTAGTTCTCCGTTACAGCACAGGCATAATAATGTCTCTCTGTAAACGTTCTTCTGATCTTGAAGGTAGAACTAGGTTACTTGTGAAATAAGAATTTAAAGTTTTAAAATACAAAGTTAAACAATTTATTAATCAATGACAAATTACAAAAGAGCAAATGACACCAATGTATCGAGTAATTAACTTTTAATTACTGCTAACTATTCCATACATATTTTAACTTTTCCAATTTATATATATATATATATATATATATATATATATATATATATATATATATATATATATATATATGAAGTTAATATATTACTTATGTGAGTAATTTTATCCACCATTAAGTGCAATAATTTTACTTTGAGTGATGAGGCACCTTTCGGTCGTAGACCATTGTCGAATCACTGGGTGATTCGACAATGGTCTACGACCGAAAGGTGCCTCATCACTCAAAGTAAAATTATTGCACTTAATGGTGGATAAAATTACTCACATAAGTAATATATTAACTTCATAAAGTCAGTGCAACGGAAAAACAATGGATAATGTTAAATATCAAGAATATATATATATATATATATATATATATATATATATATATATATATATATATATCGAGAAGGTAGTAACTTAAGTTTTCCAATTTAATTTTAGAAATGAATATTCAAAGGACAATTTCTACCGTCCATCTGTTAACCGTTTATCAATTAAAATTCAACTTAGTTAACATTAAAATACATTTTCTTTATTATTATCTAAAACGTACCTGGTTGTGCACATTACTTGTAAAACACTATAACATATACCATTAAACATTGCCCATGGCTTTTTTACACTGCAACGTACCTTCACCCCGCTCGTTCACCGCCAAACAAACTCGACCTGCCTAAAACCTGTCGACATTTGCCTAACTCGTAACTGCAAGAGCATGTAACTAAATCCCATTTAAAAACACACCCTGGGGATCTTGTCTATTAAAATTATTGAAAGTCATGGTAAGGTCAGTGATCTGTCATATGGTGTTAATATGGGTTAGCTGAAAACACATAGAAAAATATCACAAAATAAAATACCTTACCATGCTTTGTAGACCTCTTTCCTCCATGCTCCTGCTCTCGTGAGATCCGTGCAAGATAAATTCTTACCATATCCTCCTTAAGGAGGTCCTGTGTATTATATGGTAAAATCTGCCAGTGAGTATCAACTCCTGGACTGTAAAATAAAACCAACTAGTGTTGTGGCTAGCTCAAAATTGATTCTGTTATTTAATTTATTTCTTTGGGGGGGGGGTTACTCTATTATTTTTAGGTGCACTGTGATCCTTTACTATTTATACTTTAGTAAAATAAATGACTCTAATAGGCTTGCTGATATTACTTTAAAAGCTTTCATTGATTTAATTTGATAATGTACTAGCTGGGAAAACATTAATTTTATTATTCAGCACATAGGATTGATTTAATAAATTTTACTCTATCAATTGTTTGACATATGAATTTAATAAAAATTGAAATGGATAAATTGAACAATATGAGTATATTCCTTTAACATAATAATTTCTTGATTCTTATATATACCATAACATAAATTAAATTCCCCTTAATACATAAAATACATTTACATTGATCGCAGGGAGGTTGAATGAGCCTATATCATTTCTATACACAAATTTAATTTATGGGCTGATTTTGTGCCAGCAGTTCTATGACATTTTATCAATTTATATATGAAAGTATTTGAAAATAAAATTGTTATTAAAACTATTTATCAAAGACATAAATATATTTACCAGTTTTTGAACATATACATTTACATTAAAATTCTAATAAACTGATTCCTGATTTAATTAATCCTTTATGAAATACAAACAATTTATAAATGATTTTATGTTACTAATTTCTGGGTAAGAAATTATTCAGATCTTATACCAGTTAACATTCATAATATTTCATCTCAGTTTATTGGCGTACTGGTTGTAACAATTTTACTGCATTGTCATAAATATTACTGATTCAATTAATTTATAAATATATGACAATTTCTACTCATCTTTGTGCTTGTGCTTTACTAGATTTATCTTTTCAAACATTAAAACAGTTATCACTTCCAAATTTATCTATCATTTAAAATTTTCACATAAATTTTAATAAATTTAATACTTTAATCAATTTCATATTTTAATTTATTTGTCAAGGAAATAAAGCCATTATTTATCTTTTTTAACATTTAAGCATTCTTTTAAAACTTTAGAAATTTTCAAAAATAAATCTTATTTAAATATTTAAAATTGTATAGAAATCATGACTTGCCCAACTCGCACTTTCCTGGATCCATCCTTTAGGTCCTAGGTGATGATTTCCTTGCTTCCGGACTGGTGGTTCTTCTCGTCTGAAAACATGTTCGTCCAGGCTGCGGGAACAGGCGAATTTGGCGAAGCCATCTTCTTGACAATCGAAATTTAACCGGGATTCTGCATATTCGACGGCTAGCTTTCACTAGACATTAGCTTAAGACATACTACAACAATTTTCCGCACTACGCGGCCTCGATTGAAAAACTTAGAGTTCCATTATGATGTTTTTTAAGTTTAATAAAACTGCGACCTTTCCGGTCTGTGGCCTACATGCGAGAGTGGGCTTCACCCCAACGAAAGCAATCGTTGCCTTCCCCCACTACTTGATTTTCCTGTACAGTTTTGATTTTCAGCGTATTTCTTGTCTTTAACTGATTATTTTAAAATCTGTAGCAACTTGATTTTTGTCGTAGCACACAAAGCACTCGCGATGTCATGATTTGTGTACATTACAATTCATTTTAAACTTATCAAACTAACAATTGACCTTAATGGCTTAGCAAATTTAATTAAAATTATTTTATAAAAAATTGATATTTTTTCAATTTTTTGTTTAATTGTTACGGGACCAATTTTTCCCGTTACAACACGAATCACTGCACATCGCTTCTGGAATCAGCGCTCTTTAACAATAAATAATACAAAACTTTTACTTATTTGAAACACATAAATAATTGCTTCTGACTTCTTCTTTAGTTGCGTTTAGTAAATTTGGTACCGGCCTTGACATCTTAAATTTTTAATACTGGAAGCTTATAAATTTCTAAGTTATGTCAGAAAATGCCATTACGTCCGTCTCGTTCAAAGACTTTTAGTGAAGTGGGGTCGTTGCAAGGATACGCCAACGGAATTTCCCACCCTCACTTATTATTTTGAATTTTTTGATTGGTGCTTCGGATCAGGCGATATCAGACCATGTTTATGTCACATGGCGTGACATCGCTTATTACCTTAAGTTACTATCTCGTACGATATTTTTCTATTTCGCCCGCTAGGAGCGCTCACCACTTACGCTAGCTTCACAATGTGCAAAAATAAAACAAAAATTTTCTTTTATATTTGGACGATATAATTATTAAATAAAAATTAAATATATAAATGAATTTATATGTAGCACCTTATTTTTGGTTATTGTTTAGTTCCCTAAACCGGGCCTATATTTGCATGAGACATTCAAAAACATGTAAAAAGGCTGTTTTCATGGAATTTTTTTTTAGGCCTGGAAACATTATTTTTTCTTTAATTAAAGTTGGGTAAAATTTTCAGCACGGATGTAGCAGTTGTAAAGCGGCTGCCTGCCTCGCGGAGGGATACATGACGTCACAAAGCTCTGACGTCACGTAACTAGCACACCGTTTTGCGTTTTGGCATAATTTTTATTTTAATGAAAATAGCCTTTTTACATGTTTCGGAATGTTTCAAGCAAATATAGGCATGGTTTATAGAATGTTGCATACTAATATGTAGCTGTTTTAGTAATTAAAACCTACCTTTTTTTTTTTTTTTAACTTGGGAGCGGGTTAGAATTGCCCGAAGCACTGCTACCTTAAGGTATATTGTACTTACCTCCCTGATCTAGTCAAATAACCCCTTCCCTCTTACCAGGTTTAGGAGTTTCCTGACTAGAGTTTTACCTTCAGCATCCACCAAAGCAGTTCCATCACCAAAGAGGTTGAAGCGCCTCTCAGCAAGTACTCCACATCTGTAAATAATGTGTGTGGCAGTCTCCTGTTCCTGCCCGCACAATCTGCACACTGGTTCATCCTTGTAGATACTCATTTTATGCAAATGTTTCCTTAGTCCACAGTGTCCCGTGAGTAGTCCTGTGGCTATCCTTAATTCCTGCCTAGACAGATAGATGAGACTCTTCTGCAGCCCCAAGGAAGGTCTCCTAAGGGTTAGCTTACTGTGTCTCATCCCTTCGGCCCTGATCCAGTGCTCACAGTGTCTTTCAGCCATCCACCTTCGCACTGTCATCCTGACCATGGATTTGGAAATACCCACCGCAGGTTCCGGTCCAATCAGGGGAGTCGAGGACCCCCCCCCCTGGCCAGCGCATCTGCGGCTTCATTTCCAAGTATTCCCCTATGCCCTGGCACCCAACCAATCTTGACTTGATTGTGCCTTGCCAGAGCTTGTAGGTTAATTAGGCACTCCCTGACTATGGCCGAGGTGACCACGTGTCCGTTTAGTGCCTTAATTGCTGCCTGACTGTCGGAGAAAATAGCAATCCGGGCCCATGTGTTTCCCTTCTCGCTATCTCTCCCAGACAGGCATTTATAGCATATACTTCGGCCTGAAAGACAGAGGTATGCCTCCCCAAGGAAAAAACTAGTTCTACCCTTGGGTTTTTACAATACACCCCCGCTCCAGTGCCGAAGTCCATCTTGGAGCCATCTGTGTACCAGATCTGAGCTCCCGATGTTAATGTCCCTGACCATTCCATCACAGTTTGGTGGACCTGGTCAGGTGCAAACATTCGAGTAATGTGGTCGCTGCCCATTTCCAAGACCGGTTCTTTGACCACGCACTCGATACTCATATGTCCCGAGACATCTGGGAGGTTAGCCCAGTTGCTCGAGTTGCGCAATCTCCATGCCGCTAGCCTCGCCTCTCCCCTAAGGACAAGCTCAAGGGGAGGGAGGTTAAGCATTACTTCCATTGCTGCACCTGGTGTAGTTGACATCGCTCCCAGTGTGCACAGACAGGCCAATCTCTGGATAGAGCTCAGTTTAGCTCTTGTGTGTGCCTGGTTGGCCTTTGTCCACCACACCAGAGCTCCATAGGTAATCATAGGTCTTATCACCCTCAGATACATCCAGTGCATCATTGATGGCTTCAGTCCCCATTTCTTACCCACCATTCTTCTCACAGTCATCAGTGCCCTTTTGGCCCTGTTAACTGTCCTCTCAAGATGTGGATTCCAGGTGAGTTTCCTGTCCAGAGTAACTCCCAGGTACTTCACCTCCCCCACAAACTCAAGGTATTCACCAAACAAGCGGGGCATCCTGGTCGTCAGATCTTTTCGCTGTCTGGTGAAGTTAATGAGAGCAGTCTTTTTTGGATTTACCCTAAGGTTCTCCTTTTTACACCACTCTTCAATCAGTCGTAGAGGATTTCTGATTACCTCAAGGACTGTATCAGGGAATCTGCCCAGGATCAGGACAACTATGTCGTCCGCATATCCTAGACAGAAGTACCCCTGTTCATTCAGGAGTTCAATAAGGTTGTCAACCACTAGGCACCACAACAGAGGAGAGAGAACCCCCCCCCCCCTGTGCACAGCCCAGACTTGTCTCCGCCCTTCTGACCTCCCCTGCCACCTCTACAGAAATGCTTCTGTTTGTTAACATGGAACTTATCCAACCACAAGTGGTCGCATCCACTCCATGACGTCTTGCACCACTTACCATCGTCTCCACTGAGGGGTTATTGAAAGCCCCTTCAATGTCGAGGAAGGCACCTATGGCACAACCTTTCTTAGCGATCATTTGCTCAATCCTACCAACCACTTGATGGAGAGCTCCCTCGCAAGATTTCCCCGGTTGGTAAGCATACTGGTTCCAATGCAGTGGTTTGATAGCCAAAGCACCCCCCCTAATATGCCTATCAACCAGTTTTTCAAGTCCCTTAGGACATGAGTGTGATAGGTCTGTATCCTTTCCCTTCCGATTGGTTACCGGTGGACTTAGGTATAAAGACCACCTTACTAGATTTCCAGGCTGCCGGCACATGCCCTAGAGCAATGCTTAGCCTGTATAATTTAGTAAGTACCAGCACCAGCATATCCATTCCCTGCTGCAGCAGCACAGGATAGATCCCATCTGGACCTGGAGATTTGTAGGGTTTAAAAGTGCCAACAGCCCATCTTACCCTTTGTGGAGTTACTATCCTCCTTGCCACTTCCCAGTCCTCCCTCTTACCACGTCTTGTGGAGAGTTTGGTAACCGGTTCAGTGTCTGCTCCCCCAAGTTTCCTCTGGGTACTGGAAGGGAAATGTGTCCTGATTAATTCTTCCACAGTTTCCCCTGCCGTTTTTGTTATATTTCCCAGTGGGGTTCTTAGCATCCCCACCGGGTTAACTGGGTCCTTAGAGAGCACTTTATACAGTCGTGCCCCTTCCCGAGTTTTGTCAATCTCATGACAAAACTCCTTCCAGGACTTCCTGCGCGCTTCTCTAATTGCCCTGTTGTATTCGGTTAGTGTTTTCCTATACAGGTCCCACTCCCCGTTCTTTTTTGCTCTATTAAAGAGTCTCCTGGTGGTCTTCCGAAGTTTGGCTAGCTTCTTGTTCCACCATGACGGATCCCCTCACTGAGAGGGCAGTTATCGGTAAAGGATTCTATTATAGCCTCGCCAACCAATGTGGCAGAGTCTTCTAGCTCTCTCCTCCCACCATACTCCAATCCAGCCTCCTCAATCCGAACACCCAGGTCCCTCCTGTAGGAGTCCCAGTCTGTTCTTCTTGGATCCCTGGTTGGCTGAAGCATGGCTGGATTTAGAGAGATATCATACCTAATAATTCTGTGGTCAGAAAAAGATTTAAATATTTAAAATTGTATAGAAATCATGACTTGCCCAACTCGCACTTTCCTGGATCCATCCTTTAGGTCCTAGGTGATGATTTCCTTGCTTCCGGACTGGTGGTTCTTCTCGTCTGAAAACATGTTCGTCCAGGCTGCGGGAACAGGCGAATTTGGCGAAGCCATCTTCTTGACAATCGAAATTTAACCGGGATTCTGCATATTCGACGGCTAGCTTTCACTAGACATTAGCTTAAGACATACTACAACAATTTTCCGCACTACGCGGCCTCGATTGAAAAACTTAGAGTTCCATTATGATGTTTTTTAAGTTTAATAAAACTGCGACCTTTCCGGTCTGTGGCCTACATGCGAGAGTGGGCTTCACCCCAACGAAAGCAATCGTTGCCTTCCCCCACTACTTGATTTTCCTGTACAGTTTTGATTTTCAGCGTATTTCTTGTCTTTAACTGATTATTTTAAAATCTGTAGCAACTTGATTTTTGTCGTAGCACACAAAGCACTCGCGATGTCATGATTTGTGTACATTACAATTCATTTTAAACTTATCAAACTAACAATTGACCTTAATGGCTTAGCAAATTTAATTAAAATTATTTTATAAAAAATTGATATTTTTTCAATTTTTTGTTTAATTGTTACGGGACCAATTTTTCCCGTTACAACACGAATCACTGCACATCGCTTCTGGAATCAGCGCTCTTTAACAATAAATAATACAAAACTTTTACTTATTTGAAACACATAAATAATTGCTTCTGACTTCTTCTTTAGTTGCGTTTAGTAAATTTGGTACCGGCCTTGACATCTTAAATTTTTAATACTGGAAGCTTATAAATTTCTAAGTTATGTCAGAAAATGCCATTACGTCCGTCTCGTTCAAAGACTTTTAGTGAAGTGGGGTCGTTGCAAGGATACGCCAACGGAATTTCCCACCCTCACTTATTATTTTGAATTTTTTGATTGGTGCTTCGGATCAGGCGATATCAGACCATGTTTATGTCACATGGCGTGACATCGCTTATTACCTTAAGTTACTATCTCGTACGATATTTTTCTATTTCGCCCGCTAGGAGCGCTCACCACTTACGCTAGCTTCACAATGTGCAAAAATAAAACAAAAATTTTCTTTTATATTTGGACGATATAATTATTAAATAAAAATTAAATATATAAATGAATTTATATGTAGCACCTTATTTTTGGTTATTGTTTAGTTCCCTAAACCGGGCCTATATTTGCATGAGACATTCAAAAACATGTAAAAAGGCTGTTTTCATGGAATTTTTTTTTAGGCCTGGAAACATTATTTTTTCTTTAATTAAAGTTGGGTAAAATTTTCAGCACGGATGTAGCAGTTGTAAAGCGGCTGCCTGCCTCGCGGAGGGATACATGACGTCACAAAGCTCTGACGTCACGTAACTAGCACACCGTTTTGCGTTTTGGCATAATTTTTATTTTAATGAAAATAGCCTTTTTACATGTTTCGGAATGTTTCAAGCAAATATAGGCATGGTTTATAGAATGTTGCATACTAATATGTAGCTGTTTTAGTAATTAAAACCTACCTTTTTTTTTTTTTTTTAACTTGGGAGCGGGTTAGAATTGCCCGAAGCACTGCTACCTTAAGGTATATTGTACTTACCTCCCTGATCTAGTCAAATAACCCCTTCCCTCTTACCAGGTTTAGGAGTTTCCTGACTAGAGTTTTACCTTCAGCATCCACCAAAGCCGTTCCATCACCAAAGAGGTTGAAGCGCCTCTCAGCAAGTACTCCACATCTGTAAATAATGTGTGTGGCAGTCTCCTGTTCCTGCCCGCACAATCTGCACACTGGTTCATCCTTGTAGATACTCATTTTATGCAAATGTTTCCTTAGTCCACAGTGTCCCGTGAGTAGTCCTGTGGCTATCCTTAATTCCTGCCTAGACAGATAGATGAGACTCTTCTGCAGCCCCAAGGAAGGTCTCCTAAGGGTTAGCTTACTGTGTCTCATCCCTTCGGCCCTGATCCAGTGCTCACAGTGTCTTTCAGCCATCCACCTTCGCACTGTCATCCTGACCATGGATTTGGAAATACCCACCGCAGGTTCCGGTCCAATCAGGGGAGTCGAGGACCCCCCCCCCCTGGCCAGCGCATCTGCGGCTTCATTTCCAAGTATTCCCCTATGCCCTGGCACCCAACCAATCTTGACTTGATTGTGCCTTGCCAGAGCTTGTAGGTTAATTAGGCACTCCCTGACTATGGCCGAGGTGACCACGTGTCCGTTTAGTGCCTTAATTGCTGCCTGACTGTCGGAGAAAATAGCAATCCGGGCCCATGTGTTTCCCTTCTCGCTATCTCTCCCAGACAGGCATTTATAGCATATACTTCGGCCTGAAAGACAGAGGTATGCCTCCCCAAGGAAAAAACTAGTTCTACCCTTGGGTTTTTACAATACACCCCCGCTCCAGTGCCGAAGTCCATCTTGGAGCCATCTGTGTACCAGATCTGAGCTCCCGATGTTAATGTCCCTGACCATTCCATCACAGTTTGGTGGACCTGGTCAGGTGCAAACATTCGAGTAATGTGGTCGCTGCCCATTTCCAAGACCGGTTCTTTGACCACGCACTCGATACTCATATGTCCCGAGACATCTGGGAGGTTAGCCCAGTTGCTCGAGTTGCGCAATCTCCATGCCGCTAGCCTCGCCTCTCCCCTAAGGACAAGCTCAAGGGGAGGGAGGTTAAGCATTACTTCCATTGCTGCACCTGGTGTAGTTGACATCGCTCCCAGTGTGCACAGACAGGCCAATCTCTGGATAGAGCTCAGTTTAGCTCTTGTGTGTGCCTGGTTGGCCTTTGTCCACCACACCAGAGCTCCATAGGTAATCATAGGTCTTATCACCCTCAGATACATCCAGTGCATCATTGATGGCTTCAGTCCCCATTTCTTACCCACCATTCTTCTCACAGTCATCAGTGCCCTTTTGGCCCTGTTAACTGTCCTCTCAAGATGTGGATTCCAGGTGAGTTTCCTGTCCAGAGTAACTCCCAGGTACTTCACCTCCCCCACAAACTCAAGGTATTCACCAAACAAGCGGGGCATCCTGGTCGTCAGATCTTTTCGCTGTCTGGTGAAGTTAATGAGAGCAGTCTTTTTTGGATTTACCCTAAGGTTCTCCTTTTTACACCACTCTTCAATCAGTCGTAGAGGATTTCTGATTACCTCAAGGACTGTATCAGGGAATCTGCCCAGGATCAGGACAACTATGTCGTCCGCATATCCTAGACAGAAGTACCCCTGTTCATTCAGGAGTTCAATAAGGTTGTCAACCACTAGGCACCACAACAGAGGAGAGAGAACCCCCCCCCCCTGTGCACAGCCCAGACTTGTCTCCGCCCTTCTGACCTCCCCTGCCACCTCTACAGAAATGCTTCTGTTTGTTAACATGGAACTTATCCAACCACAAGTGGTCGCATCCACTCCATGACGTCTTGCACCACTTACCATCGTCTCCACTGAGGGGTTATTGAAAGCCCCTTCAATGTCGAGGAAGGCACCTATGGCACAACCTTTCTTAGCGATCATTTGCTCAATCCTACCAACCACTTGATGGAGAGCTCCCTCGCAAGATTTCCCCGGTTGGTAAGCATACTGGTTCCAATGCAGTGGTTTGATAGCCAAAGCACCCCCCCTAATATGCCTATCAACCAGTTTTTCAAGTCCCTTAGGACATGAGTGTGATAGGTCTGTATCCTTTCCCTTCCGATTGGTTACCGGTGGACTTAGGTATAAAGACCACCTTACTAGATTTCCAGGCTGCCGGCACATGCCCTAGAGCAATGCTTAGCCTGTATAATTTAGTAAGTACCAGCACCAGCATATCCATTCCCTGCTGCAGCAGCACAGGATAGATCCCATCTGGACCTGGAGATTTGTAGGGTTTAAAAGTGCCAACAGCCCATCTTACCCTTTGTGGAGTTACTATCCTCCTTGCCACTTCCCAGTCCTCCCTCTTACCACGTCTTGTGGAGAGTTTGGTAACCGGTTCAGTGTCTGCTCCCCCAAGTTTCCTCTGGGTACTGGAAGGGAAATGTGTCCTGATTAATTCTTCCACAGTTTCCCCTGCCGTTTTTGTTATATTTCCCAGTGGGGTTCTTAGCATCCCCACCGGGTTAACTGGGTCCTTAGAGAGCACTTTATACAGTCGTGCCCCTTCCCGAGTTTTGTCAATCTCATGACAAAACTCCTTCCAGGACTTCCTGCGCGCTTCTCTAATTGCCCTGTTGTATTCGGTTAGTGTTTTCCTATACAGGTCCCACTCCCCGTTCTTTTTTGCTCTATTAAAGAGTCTCCTGGTGGTCTTCCGAAGTTTGGCTAGCTTCTTGTTCCACCATGACGGATCCCCTCACTGAGAGGGCAGTTATCGGTAAAGGATTCTATTATAGCCTCGCCAACCAATGTGGCAGAGTCTTCTAGCTCTCTCCTCCCACCATACTCCAATCCAGCCTCCTCAATCCGAACACCCAGGTCCCTCCTGTAGGAGTCCCAGTCTGTTCTTCTTGGATCCCTGGTTGGGCGAAGCATGGCTGGATTTAGAGAGATATCATACCTAATATGTCTGTGATCAGAAGAAGATGGTTCATCCGACACATGCCAATTTAGTACATACCTAGCCATCTGGTTCGATGCCACCGTAATGTCCAGGACCTCCTGTCTGGCCCTAGTGACAAACGTCGGCTCTTCCCCCTGATTTAAGACTAGTAAATTCTTAGAGCTAAGATAAGCTAAAAGTTCCTCACCTCTAGTGTTTGTACCTGTACTACCCCACGAAGTGTGATGGGAGTTAGCATCCATCCCTACCAGCAGCTCCTCATCCACAGCCCCGCAGTGCTCGACCAGGCTCCTCAGCTCTTGTGTTGGTAGAGCCCCCGCGCAGTCAAAGGGGAGATATGCCGTGGCCAGGTTCAGCCTCTTCATCCCCCCCTCCGCCCGCAGCTCCACTGTCACTGCTAACAAATCCCTGGAACAGAAGTTCGTTAGTACAAAAGCACACAACCCCCTCCTAACCAGGATACACGTCCTGGGAACACCGGAGTCCTTATCATACAACAACTTACCTCCAGATGTCGCCAGCCCGCATATTTTTCCTCCAGAAATCCATGGTTCCTGGATGAGCACCAAGTCCACCTCTCCCCTGTCCAGCATCCTACACACGACAGCACTGGCCGCCCTGCTATGCTGTAGGTTCACTTGGAGGATCTTGATCATTTTTCCTGCTTACTCTGCAGTTGCCTGGGTTCGCAGAGCAGCCCCAGGACTAGAGAGCACCTTGAACGTGGCCTGTCTCAGCCCCACGTTCACCCTCAGGTTGTTGTTCCGCAGTGCCCTGAGGGAGCCCTCTCCTATATACAAGATCAGGGTAAGACCTGCATCCTCCCTTTTCCTGGCAATCACCTTCCAAGTATCCTGAACAACCCCAGGGTTCTGGGTTTTGACCACCTTCAGAATCTCTTCCGGCTCCTTGTCATTGTAGGGTTTGGGCACCCACATTGACACCTTTGCGACGCAAAAGATCTCCTTGGGTGGCCCTGCCCTCAACTTTACCCCCTCGCTCAGGGTGAAGCTTGGCAGGACCCGAAGGACCCACTCCAGGCTCTCCCGTGAGGAGCATACGACATTTAGAGCTCCCCTCTCTAAGTATGCTGTCCTAAATCCTCTATCCCCACTCTCCACCTCAGCGGACAGCAGTTCCGAGAAGAACAGCTCCAACGCCATCTCTTCCGAGAGTTGTCTCTCAGGGTAACTAACTGGGACAATTGCTAGTTTTTGCCTGAGGGTATCGCCGTATGTGCCCGAAGACACTCCAGCGTCCCCCCCTTGTCCCAGTTTCACCTTCTTCATTCCTCCCTTCACTGGAGAGCGGTTGGATGTCTCACTCCTAGGCCTTTTTGACGTGCTGGGGTTTGGCGCTCTCGGTTGCTTTCTTCCCTGTTGCACCTCCCTCCTCACAACATCCAAGCCCTGGATTTTGACAGACTCAGCTCGGTTTTGGCCTCCCCTCCGTTTTTTCAGGGTTGTTGGCCCTCCCGCTGCTCTCGCCTGTTCTTTTCGGAGCAGCCTTTTGGCCGCTCCACTCATTCGCTTTCTCCGTAAAGAGAGCGTACTCAACTCTGCAGCCACTTCACCGGTTTCTGCAGTCGGCAGCTTGACAGCCGCCCCCGCACCCCCTGTGATGGTTGCCGTTGGCATCTCTGCTACAGACCCACGGTTTGCCAACTCATTGGCTCCCGCCGTCTGTGCAGTCTCAAAATTATTTTTTGTATTTTTCTGGTCCATAAACGTCCCACGAGTATGGGGGAAATAAAGGTCGACCAGAGCAGAGCCCCCATTGCCCTGGCAAGACAACATACAAGGAGGTTTTGTCTGGTTCCTCAAGGGGATCGTTTGGGACTGCATTTTATACCCTGCAGCCATTCATCCTTCGGCACGATGCCTTCCACCTTGGATTGGGTATTCAGTCACTGACCTTGAAGCACACCCCAAGTTCAGGACATTATTAACTGCTCAGACGAACAGCCTGCTTTACTCTCTTTTTTACAACTGTGTCGTTTGGGCAGTTTCCCGCCCCTACTTCACTGTCGCATTGCCCTTGGTTCACCCGGGAGGTGAGAGTAGCATTGTGAGGACTTAATTCCCAACTACCCCAGTCTCCCCGGTCAGAGCACTCGGTTATTTCTACCACGCCCAACCGGTTGACTGACGAGGAGGGTTAATTCCTCACCTTTGAACCATAGCCTTGGTCCAGGCCTGCATATTCAGAAACCTTCCGGAATCCTTATTCACAGGTAACCTACATTTCTGTAGGCCGTCCCACTATCCGCCACCTGTGGACCCGCCCGGTTGCTCAGGCCAACTTGCCGGGAAAAAAAAGCCTTACAAATCTTTGGTGTTCAAGTATATAGATCTGTTACTTTGATTTTTTCTATATATCGAAGTTAGATTTTCACATTCATTTCCGATATATTGCAAGTATTGGTTCAGATCGAGTACCCTTTACGGGAATAAACTATTATTACATTGATGTGATTGTCTTTGTTTTAAAATCATTTATTTTATTTCGTGCTTCAAAGTAACAATAAAATAAAGTAAATAATATGCGTTTCACTGTGTTATATTAAAAAAAAACAGTATTTAAATTTTAAAGGCAGTTGTGTAACACGAATTACAAATGAAAGTCCGTATAATTTCCTTTCCAGCTGCTATTATGCATCAATACATCGTGCTTTTAATAAATCAACTTATTTTACAGTATGAAGTATTATTACATTGAAGTTATTTACTGTTTTTATAAATCATTTTATTTTGTTCCGTGCTTAAATGTAACCCTGTTGCACTTTATTATTTAAAAAATACTCAGCATTTAGGTTTAAAATTTTTAAGGTAGTTTTGTAACACGAATTACAGATACAAGTCCGTCAAATTTCCTTTCAAGCTGCTATATTATTACATTGAAGTAATTCACTTTTTTTTATAAATCATTAAATTTTGTTAAGAGTAACATTGTTCCTCTGTATTATAAAAATAAGCTCAGTATTAAAGTTTTAAATTCTTGAGGCAGTTGTGTATTAGGAATTAATAATAATAATATTATTATACATTTCTTTCAGTACTTAAATTTTAAATTCTTAACACAAAGTCATTAAAAATGAGTACACTAAACTTATAAGTAATAGTTCACTTATAAACAATGTCCTATAAAGTCCTAAATGACAAATCAAAGCTCACTCTTTAACTAGCTTACACTGTAGTTGGAGATAAGTCCTTGGTATGATTGTTCCTTTAACCGAACGCACTGTACACTAAAGCGGGCGATTGGACAATGTTACACTGAATACCGTAACTCATGGGGTTTTACCTAACACACTTTTATAAAGTCAAAGCGCGGTTAAAAACACTTTCGGACACTAGGTACTTGTTACACGTTAATTATAGTGAAAATTTGGGTATTAAAGCGGTTCACCGAGGTTAACTGAGCGGTCACAAACATAGGAAACGCGTGCATGCGTTACAAAAGCAATATGGCTAGTGGACTTGCAGATTAAGGAACAAGGAAACCAGAGACAGAAACTAATCTACTGTCTGTTCAGAATGTGTTTGCGCCAGGGAGTGGTGAACTGTTCACGTGAACATAACGATTTCGGCAACCCTATTGGCTGAGTGACCTCGTGACAAAACTGAAATATCCTGCCGCCCGATTAACAGTTAGTCTGGAAACGTCCAGGGTTACATTTGCTCGCCTGTTTATTGTGCCTGACATTTTTTAATTGTGAGTGGAATAATTTAAGATCGTTGTTTGTTATATTTGTGTTTGTGAGTTTGTGGTGTTGTTAAGTTTTTAAGGATTAACTTTTAAGCAATGTCATCCCCTGTCAAAAAAAATAAACGAGGACAAGTAATACACTCCGGGCAAAGACAAGTTATTTTACGCCTTTATAAAAATTTAAAGGATGAAAATCCAGAATGCTGTATCAAAGACATCTTGCAGAAAGTAGCGATATCTGCAGGAATTTCTGCTCGAAGTGTTTTTTCAATCGTTAAAGAAAAAAAAAGAAACGGGTATGCTGAAGTCTCCTGCCAAAAGGAAACCAAAAACCAAAACTATTTTTAATAATATGGATGACTGTTTAAAAACTGCTATAAGGAAGAAAGTACATGAGTTATTTTTTAAAAACGAACTTCCGACTTTAAATAAAGTACTACACTTAGTTAATACCGACGAACAGTTAGGCTTACCTAACCTAAGATGAACCACTTTGTTTCACAATTTAAAAAAGCTAAATTTCAGGTATGAGAAACGTAACCGTAAAAGTATACTGTTGGACAAAGAAGATATTATTCTATGGAGAAGAGATTACTTAAGAAAAATAAAAGCCTATCGCGAGGAAGGTCGTACGATTTATTATTTGGACGAAACGTGGGTCAATGCAGGCCATACGAAATCAAAGGTTTGGACAGATAAGTCAGTCTGTTCCAGTAAAGATGCTTTTCTGAGGGTTCTGTCGGCGGGTTAAAAATGTCCAACTGGAAAGGGTAAGAGACTTATTGTCACTCATATTGGGTCACAAAAATGTTTTGTAGAAGATGGACTGTTGATTTTCGAATCAAAATCAGATATTGACTACCATTCAGAAATGAATGGTGAACATTTTAAAGAATGGTTTTCCGCGATAATACAGAAATTGGACAACAACTGCGTTATCGTAATGGACAACGCTCCGTGTCATTCTGTACAAGTAGAACGCTTACCTACGACCCGTTGGAATAAGCAACAAATTCGAAATTGGTTGACTGACAAAGGGATTTTTTCAGATGAATCCATGTTGAAGGTCGAATTACTAAAACTCGTTTCCTATCATAGGCCAAATTACAAAAAATACGTTATCGATGAAATTGCTAAAGAAACAAATAGAATAGTTTTGAGAACCCCTCCTTATCACTGCGAATTAAACCCAATAGAAATGGTATGGGCTGAGGTTAAAGGTTATGTTGCGTCTAACAATGTTACTTTTAACATTAAAGAGGTGCACAGACTGTTAACCGAAGGTGTCTCGCGTGTTACACCTGATAAGTGGGAAAAATATGTGAAACATGTGGTGGACGTTGAAGAGTCCAATATGTGGAAATTAGACAATATAATTGAAGACATCGAGCCATTCGTCATAGCTGTTTACGACAGTTCCTCGTCGTCATCGGAATCGGATTTTGCAGACCCCTTAAACATGAAATAATAACGTGATAAGTTAAAAACTTGTAGCATAAATTATTGAATAGTCTTATTACTTTCATTAGTCTATAATTCTCTTTTTCGGATGATTAAGTGTACCAGTGTAAGACGTAGCCCAATTGCCGATGCATGATTGTGAACCGGACTCATAGCTTACCGTCCCTTGCACGTGTTCGCCTCGTGATAGTGTTTACATCAGGCGCAAACACATTCTGAACCGACTTTAGGTCAAGCGCTGACGTGTAGCAAGTAGTGGAATGCCAGCTGTTCCTTGATCTAGTCGCTGTTCTCAACATACCGCCCATCAAAACGAAAGTTTTAGAGTCAACGAGATGAACGAAATAGTGGTTAAATCAGACGACCAGACAGGAGACAACGTGGAGCTAAGAAAGGGGTGGGATTCCTATAAGTTTATGTACCGAGCGCTCAAGACGGGCATGGGCGCTCTGTACAGTGGCGACCCGACTAAGGTGGTCAGGGCCTGGATGAAGCTCGATTATGCGGCCCATGGGCCGCCATAGAGGGTCCGTGTGTTCACCGGAGATAAATACTAACCATCCTGCGGTCAGTGGAGTCGAGTTCTGGTTCCATTTGCGACGCTGAATTCGCGTGTGTAAGTACTGGGTGGACCAAGTTTTCCAAAAGCGGTTAGAGATTTGTTGCAGGAGAGACCAACGTGATTTAAGAGGTGGGTCCTTAAAGAACTCACCAGGGGGTGATAATAACGGACGTCCGATGAGAAAATGTCCTGGTGTGAGGAAGGAAACTAGTTCATTGGAGTCTGGAGAAATATCGAAGATGGGGCGACTGTTGAGGATGGCTTCAACGCGTATGAAGAGGGTGGATAGTTCTTCCAAAGTTAACACATTATGGCCAATAGTGCGGTGAATCAGCTGTTTTGCGGATTTTATAGCAGCTTAGCAAAGCCTACCAAAATAAGAAGAGACGGGAGGATTGATGCCAGGAGATGAGTTGATCAGCTAGTTGGATCTGAATGCGCGTTTGGGAACTGTCCAGGAACCCGTAAACCTCCTTGAGCCGGTTAGTAGCTCCGGTAAAATTAGTACCGTTATCAGGGTATACGTGTGCGGGTAGCTCACAACTGGCGGTGAAGCGGTGGACAGCAACAAGATTTCGATATTTATTTTTACATGGTATCTGTACCAAAGTAAACAACATGAAGTACACAAACACCATGAGAGCTACAGCCACCCTGGATAGACCCAGACCATGGATGATTTTAAGCCAACTTATTCACTTGAATTATCACAAATGCTGTCAAGATATACTCTACCCCTGAATATGACTAAATCTATAATACCCACTAGATTTCTGTATGAACCTGATGGACTCATCATCATTCCGAGATAGACCAGAGAAGTGCCCCAAGGCAACTGATTTAAGAATGAGAGGGGATATCTGATACATTGTTTATAACATAAAATATAATCAGGATTAAACTTTATTCGCAATACTACAAAACTAGTTCTGATATATATTATATATATATATATATATATATGTGTGTGTGTGTGTGTGTGTGTGTTAGTTATTATTTGTTGTTGTAAACAATTATTCCAATATTAAGTACAAATAATTTTTACCTCCTGATGAGGTACTTTTCGGTCACTTGACCTTGACCAATGCCGAATCACTGAATTATTATTCTGCTTAGATAAACAGTAGAATAATAATTTAGTGATTCGACAATGATCAAGTGACCGAAAGGTACGCCGTACATCATAAGGTAAAAATTAGTTTACAGTATTATATAATAATTCTATGAAGTCAGTGCAACGGAATAATAATGGACAATATTAAATATCACACACACACACACACACATATATATATATATATATATATATATATGTTACATGTTTTATTAGGCACAAAAGATTTTTTTAATTATTTTATTTTTACGAAATTATGCTTTATTAATGATGTACATTCAGTTGGAGTGGAGACAATGATTTTCTTTTAAAGTTCGCTACACACTACGTTAACAATGGCATGTAGGTGCACAACAATCAAAACCTGCGTCAGAAAAATTACACATACGTCATCTTTATAATAACTACATTTACAATACTGAGTTATATACCTCCAACATCCCTAAATAAATCTTCGAGGGCTGGAGAAGTTTCGTCCTCTTTATTATCTAGATGATGACAAAGTATATCAAGCTGCTGAATAGGGAACTATAAAGGCCGATAGTCCTTACATTCATATGATGGGTTATTCCCATAGTTGGATTAATTTTAGACATGGCTTCAGTGTTGATTTTGTAAAACTCCAGCCGTTTAACTTTTACCGAAAACAAGATGTTAACGACGTGTGGCTTAGTTTCATGTCGTTGAAAAAGACTGAATCATTATTAGTTTTTATTAGGAATATGCCTTGAAATGCGACTGTGGTAGTTGCCTTTCGGCTGGTAATTTCTAGAGTCTCTTTATTGGGGAAGGTCGTCAGGTAATGGTTTATTTCTGGGCTTGAGTTGATGAGGTTGACCGTGACTTCCAATGTAGTATACTTTCAGTTTTTGGCGTTAATATTTCTAATGATGGACATTTCACAATCTTATTTGGGGTGCGTTAAAAGGTCGAATGAGCAAAATTATTTAGAATCTATTTTACCATTACAATTATTGTCTAAACCTAAAAATACAAAATTAGATACTAATATTTACCTTACTTTTGGTATTATTGTTACATAAACTGTTCCATCTTTTATAAGTATAGAATATCAAAATCTTGTTGCTGTTTATGATGAGCTGTTAGTTAATTACTTATTACACTTTTGCTATTGGCACTTATTACACGAGGCTAAAGAAGTCGTAAGACGAAAACATTTCCTCCAAGTGTAAGTTAACAACCTTTAGTTAACAAAATGTCTGGTCGCAAGTAATAAGTTTATAAAATATACAATTTTTTCAGAATCTAATTATAATTAACTTTAATCTGGTTCTATAATTCTCACATATTTTTTATTTTAGGTTCTACAGATAATCTTTTATTACAATATTTGCTTATTTCCTCATATAGCTCTTGAGTTGAGATAACACTAGGATGTACAACACCTAGTTTACGAAATGTAAGAGGGCCTTCCAAATCTGTGTTTACTTGTAACATCATGTTATATAAAATGTTCAATCGGTTTAACTTTTCTAGTTCAACAAATACCAACATCACAGACCGAACATCCACACCAGAAAAATTAATCAGTGATTCGATAATGGTCAAGTAACCCAAAGGTGTCTCATTACAAAAGGTAAAATTCTTGCACTTAGTGCTGCAAAAAACTATTTACAAGTAATAATACAAAAAAACCATGTAGAAGAAAATATAATAGACAGAGAAAATGCAATTCCCAACATTTTTCTGGCACTCCCAACATTTTAATATTTTTCTTCGTTGATGCGTTTTTGAAAAACTCCGTTTGCAAAACTAAAATCCTACTGTTCGGCCAAACTTTTGAGTTTGTCTTTATATACCATTAGGCATGCCCTCCCCAAATTTCGGACGTCGCTTCCTATTGGTACACACCTACTCTTGTTTCTTGCATCCTACTACTTAATAGTTTTTAACTTTTAAATATAACGTTCGAAAGGGTGATGAACTTAACTAAGAAGAATTTGACAGAAGAGGAGTATGAGATTCTAGCAAAGGGTTTAAAACATAATCTAAGTAATAATAATACAAAAAAACAGTGTAGAAGATGTAACACTCTTAAAAATAAGGTTACTGTTTACTTCCCTAAAACGGGCCTATATTTGTATGAAACATTGAAAAACATGTAAAAAGGCTATTTTCATGGAAATTTTTTTTTTTTAGGCCTGGAAACATTATTTTTTCTTTAATTAAAGTTGGGTAAAATTTTCAGCGCGGATGTAGCAGTTGTAAAGCGGCTGCCTGCCTCGCGGAGGGATACATGACGTCACGTAACTAGCACACCGTTTTGCGTTTTGGCATAATTTTTATTTTAATGAAAATAGCCTTTTTACATGTTTCGGAATGTTTCAAGCAAATATAGGCACAGTTTATAGAACGTTGCATACTAATATGTAGCTGTTTTAGTAATTAAAACCTAGCTTACTAAGCACTCTACCTACCTTTTACAATTATGAAACTCGCGCTCACATATCATTTGTTTTGCGATAGTAAGTCGCAAAATTACTCACAATAACGAAACAAACACTGACAATGCACTTACAAACACTATTCTTCGCAAAAAACAGAAAATATTGCATCCAACAGTAAACACATATTTTTCCTTACACTCCCTCCAAAGAAATGACTTACCGCTACTTTGCTAGTGCAGCCAACCTTCCAAACAATAAAATATTACGTTCTGTATTTGTGTTATACATATTGAATTGTTCCTCTGTATTATAAAAATAAGCTCAGTATTAAAGTTTTAAATTCTTGAGGCAGTTGTGTATTACGAATTAATAATAATAATATTATTATACATTTCTTTCAGTACTTGAATTTTAAATTCTTAAGGCAGTTTTTTGCTTTTATATAAAATTCAATATGTATAACACAAATACAGAACGTAATATTTTATTGTTTGGAAGGTTGGCTGCACTAGCAAAGTAGCGGTAAGTCATTTCTTTGGAGGGAGTGTAAGGAAAAATATGTGTTTACTGTTGGATGCAATATTTTCTGTTTTTTTGCGAAGAATAGTGTTTGTAAGTGCATTGTCAGTGTTTGTTTCGTTATTGTGAGTAATTTTGCGACTTACTATCGCAAAACAAATGATATGTGAGCGCGAGTTTCATAATTGTAAAAGGTAGGTAGAGTGCTTAGTAAGCTAGGTTTTAATTACTAAAACAGCTACATATTAGTATGCAACGTTCTATAAACTGTGCCTATATTTGCTTGAAACATTCCGAAACATGTAAAAAGGCTATTTTCATTAAAATAAAAATTATGCCAAAACGCAAAACGGTGTGCTAGTTACGTGACGTCATGTGTCCCTCCGCGAGGCAGGCAGCCGCTTTACAACTGCTACATCCGCGCTGAAAATTTTACCCAACTTTAATTAAAGAAAAAATAATGTTTCCAGACCTAAAAAAAAAAATTTCCATGAAAATAGCCTTTTTACATGTTTTTGAATGTTTCATACAAATATAGGCCCGTTTTAGGGAAGTAAACAGTAACCTTATTTTTAAGAGTGTTACATCTTCTACACTGTGTTTTTGTATTATTATTACTTACATTATGTTTTAAACCGTTTGCTAGAATCTTATACTCCTCTTCTGTCAAATTCTTCTTAGTTAAGTTCATCACCCTTTCGAACGTTATATTTAAAAGTTAAAAACTATTAAGTAGTAGGATGCAAGAAACAAGAGTAGGTGTGTACCAATAGGAAGCGACGTCCGAAATTTGGGGAGGGCATGCCTAATGGTATATAAAGACAAACTCAAAAGTTTGGCCGAACAGTAGGATTTTAGTTTTGCAAACGGAGTTTTTCAAAAACGCATCAACGAAGAAAAATATTAAAATAATGGGAATGCCAGAAAAATGTTGGGAATTGCATTTTCTCTGTCTATTATATTTTCTTCTACATGGTTTTTTTGTATTATTACTTGTAAATAGTTTTTTGCAGCACTAAGTGCAAGAATTTTACCTTTTGTAATGAGACACCTTTGGGTTACTTGACCATTATCGAATCACTGATTAATTTTTCTGGTGTGGATGTTCGGTCTGTGATGTTGGTATTTGTTGAACTAGAAAAGTTAAACCGATTGAACATTTTATATAACATGATGTTACAAGTAAACACAGATTTGGAAGGCCCTCTTACATTTCGTAAACTAGGTGTTGTACATCCTAGTGTTATCTCAACTCAAGAGCTATATGAGGAAATAAGCAAATATTGTAATAAAAGATTATCTGTAGAACCTAAAATAAAAAATATGTGAGAATTATAGAACCAGATTAAAGTTAATTATAATTAGATTCTGAAAAAATTGTATATTTTATAAACTTATTACTTGCGACCAGACTTTTTGTTAACTAAAGGTTGTTAACTTACACTTGGAGGAAATGTTTTCGTCTTACGACTTCTTTAGCCTCGTGTAATAAGTGCCAATAGCAAAAGTGTAATAAGTAATTAACTAACAGCTCATCATAAACAGCAACAAGATTTTGATATTCTATACTTATAAAAGATGGAACAGTTTATGTAACAATAATACCAAAAGTAAGGTAAATATTAGTATCTAATTTTGTATTTTTAGGTTTAGACAATAATTGTAATGGTAAAATAGATTCTAAATAATTTTGCTCATTCGACCTTTTAACGCACCCCAAATAAGATTGTGAAATGTCCATCATTAGAAATATTAACGCCAAAAACTGAAAGTATACTACATTGGAAGTCACGGTCAACCTCATCAACTCAAGCCCAGAAATAAACCATTACCTGACGACCTTCCCCAATAAAGAGACTCTAGAAATTACCAGCCGAAAGGCAACTACCACAGTCGCATTTCAAGGCATATTCCTAATAAAAACTAATAATGATTCAGTCTTTTTCAACGACATGAAACTAAGCCACACGTCGTTAACATCTTGTTTTCGGTAAAAGTTAAACGGCTGGAGTTTTACAAAATCAACACTGAAGCCATGTCTAAAATTAATCCAACTATGGGAATAACCCATCATATGAATGTAAGGACTATCGGCCTTTATAGTTCCCTATTCAGCAGCTTGATATACTTTGTCATCATCTAGATAATAAAGAGGACGAAACTTCTCCAGCCCTCGAAGATTTATTTAGGGATGTTGGAGGTATATAACTCAGTATTGTAAATGTAGTTATTATAAAGATGACGTATGTATAATTTTTCTGACGCAGGTTTTGATTGTTGTGCACCTGCATGCCATTGTTAACGTAGTGTGTAGCGAATTTTAAAAGAAAATCATTGTCTCCACTCCAACTGAATGTACATCATTAATAAAGCATAATTTCGTAAAAATAAAATAATTAAAAAAATCTTTTGTGCCTAATAAAACATGTAACATATATATATATATATATATGTGTGTGTGTGTGTGTGTGTGTGTGTGTGTGTGTGTGTGTGTGTGTGTGTGTGTGTGTGTGTGTGTGTGTGTGTGTGTGTGTGTGTGTGTGTGATATTTAATATTGTCCATTATTATTCCGTTGCACTGACTTCATAGAATTATTATATAATATTGTAAACTAATTTTTACCTTATGATGTACGGCGTACCTTTCGGTCACTTGATCATTGTCGAATCACTAAATTATTATTCTACTGTTTATCTAAGCAGAATAATAATTCAGTGATTCGGCATTGGTCAAGGTCAAGTGACCGAAAAGTACCTCATCAGGAGGTAAAAATTATTTGTACTTAATATTGGAATAATTGTTTACAACAACAAATAATAACTAACACACACACACACACACACACATATATATATATATATATATATATATATATATATATATATATATATATATCAGAACTAGTTTTGTAGTATTGCGAATAAAGTTTAATCCTGATTATATTTTACGTTATAAACAATGTATCAGATATCCCCTCTCATTCTTAAATCAGCTGCCTTGGGGCACTTCTCTGGTCTATCTCGGAATGATGATGAGTCCATCAGGTTCATACAGAAATCTAGTGGGTATTATAGATTTAGTCATATTCAGGGGTAGAGTATATCTTAACAGCATTTGTGATAATTCAAGTGAATAAGTTGGCTTAAAATCATCCATGGTCTGGGTCTATCCAGGGTGGCTGTAGCTCTCATGGTGTTTGTGTACTTCATGTTGTTTACTTTGGTACAGATACCATGTAAAAATAAATATCGAAATCTTGTTGCTGTCCACCGCTTCACCGCCAGTTGTGAGCTACCCGCACACGTATACCCTGATAACGGTACTAATTTTACCGGAGCTACTAACCGGCTCAAGGAGGTTTACGGGTTCCTGGACAGTTCCCAAACGCGCATTCAGATCCAACTAGCTGATCAACTCATCTCCTGGCATCAATCCTCCCGTCTCTTCTTATTTTGGTAGGCTTTGCTAAGCTGCTATAAAATCCGCAAAACAGCTGATTCACCGCACTATTGGCCATAATGTGTTAACTTTGGAAGAACTATCCACCCTCTTCATACGCGTTGAAGCCATCCTCAACAGTCGCCCCATCTTCGATATTTCTCCAGACTCCAATGAACTAGTTTCCTTCCTCACACCAGGACATTTTCTCATCGGACGTCCGTTATTATCACCCCCTGGTGAGTTCTTTAAGGACCCACCTCTTAAATCACGTTGGTCTCTCCTGCAACAAATTTCTAACCGCTTTTGGAAAACTTGGTCCACCCAATACTTACACACGCAAATTCAGCGTCGCAAATGGAACCAGAACTCGACTCCAATGACCGCAGGATAGTTAGTATTTATCTCCGGTGGACACACGGACCCTCTATGGCGGCCCATGGGCCGCATAATCGAGCTTCATCCAGGGCCTGACCACCTTAGTCGGATCGCCACTGTACAGAGCGCCCATGCCCGTCTTAAGCGCCCGGTACATAAACTTATAGGAATTCCACACCTTTATTAGCTCCACGTTGTCTCCTGTCTGGTCGTCTGATTTACCCAGTATTTCGTTCATCTCTTTGACTCTAAAACCTTCGTTTTGGTGGGCGGTATGTTGAGAACAGCGACTAGATCAAGGAAGAGCTAGCATTCCACTACTTGCTACACGTCAGCGCTTGACCTAGATTAGTTTCTGTCTCTGGTTTCCTTGTTCCTTAATCTGCAAGTCCACTAGCCATATATCTTTTGTAACGCATGCACGCGTTTCCGATGTTTGTAAATACTCAAATATTTACTATAATTAACTTGTAACACGTACCTAGTGTCCGAAAGTGTTTTTGACCGCGCTTTGACTTTATACAAGTGTGTTAAGTAAAACCCAATTAGTTACGGTATTCAGTGTAATATTGTGCAATCGCCCGCTTTAGTGTACAGTGCGTTCGGTTAAAGGAACAATCATACCAAGGACTTATCTCCAACTACAGTGTAAGCTAGTTGAAGAGTGAGCTCTGATTTGTCATTTAGGACTTTATAGGACATTGTTTAAAGGTGAACTATTACTTTTAAGTTTAGTGCACTCATTTTTATCACTTTGTGCTATCCACATTTCATAATTAAAGTTAAGTGTTTCAATTACCCCTCTGAGGTGAAAGCACGTCCCGCTGCCGCTATTAGGTAAGCAGTAGCGATTAAGGTCTATATTTAAGAAACATATTTTGTTTGAATCATAGGTTAAGATAATTTCAGATAAGTCATATCTTTTAGACCCTAGGTCGATGGTCCTACAGTCTAGAATATAAATTATTATCCGTAATTCTTTGTCACATAAATTTAGTATGTGTAGTTAGTATGTAGTAGTTACAACGCCAACAGAAAGAATAAATTAGTTTGCAATGTAATTACAAAACAACATCCATAAGGCAAACAGGACGAAAATTTAAAACCCGATATAAAGAGCATTATATAAGGTAATACTAATTTGAAAAAGAATTATTCGAATTATGCTACACATTTGATTAAAGAGGGGCATACACAGCAAGAAATAAATATGTTACATTATGTTAATAAAGGGAAACGTTTAAATATTTTTGATATTTGTAACGAAATTTACGTTAAAAATGGGGAATTTGATAAACAAACAAATAAATAGAGTGGGGCGTTAATGTTTAAAGATTAAATCTATTACGTAGCTTGGTATTGTCAAGTCAAGAGTAGGACATACTAATGAGAAACGAGATCTGAAAGTGGTGGAGGCGTAGCTAACAGTATACAAAGACGAACCTCAACCTTTGGACAAACACCAAGATTTTAGTTTTGAAAATGGAGTCATTCAGAATCGCGTCAACAAATATATTATAATGTTGGGAAAGTCAGAAACATGTACTCAAATATCTATAAATTACATAGTTTTAACAGATTACAACCTCACATCATAAACAATAGTTTTATCCGTGTAAAAATAAAGATACAAAATCGCCTATACAAAACAAAAACACTCAGAATTTCGTATAGGGGTATACAAAACTGCCCTAGTATCTATGTTTAAGTCAGGTTTTCGTATTTTTCCGCGGCCCACTGTGCCGGGAGCATCTTGATTTTATTTCATTTGACCTTTGGACAACGTGTTTGGCCAGCGTTTCTTCGTGAATAAATGCTTCAGGATTTAGGTTGGCACCCCTGACCTAATTTCCCCTTCCTTACCTTTACCACTACGGTTTTAGTCAGTCGTCTTTTCCGCCTTGTCGATATAACCTGTACCGCAAGTAACGTAAAATGTACCGCGCAATTCTTACAAGTGTACATTTTCGGTCAACCTCGTCAGTGTTCTCTAATAACTAGTGTGAAACTTTGTGCAATCGTGGTGTATTACGTTTGATAACTAGCAGTGACCTACCCTAGGAGTTTGCCGTGGTTTTCCTCTTTGAACATTCACTCAGTGTACTGCCTCGTGGCAGTATCTTTGCAAGTAGCTTATAGCTTCAATTCAGTGAACTGTACTCATGATTTTTAGCGCAATTCATCGCCTGGACGTGTCTACTGTACCTGAAACCCAGTACTGAAGAAGTTGCATCTCTACAAGACTTCGTTTAAATTGCGCACACCCCCCTCAGGGTAAGTCCTCAGCTAATCTTTATCCTATAACTTTACTTGGTTATTTTTTATTACGGCGGCCCCACTCCATATTTTGGATTATTGTTCAAAAGCACGAAAAGGTACGATATCCACAAAAAAAAAAATTTTTTTCCTTTGAGCAAAGTTACTTTTTTCGAGTTTAAAGTAGGGCAAATTTTTTTTGGCGGTAGCACAAGTTGTGAATAGGCGCGGAGTGATACAAACGTCGTGACGTCACGGTACTCACTATTTAGACCTATCTTAGGGCTCCGAGAGGAAAACATTTCGTACTAATTTTTACGCTTTTACTAATTATTTCGCGTGGATATCGTATTTTTTCGTGATTTTGAACAATATTCCAAAACATCGTATGTGCCAAAAATAGCAAAAATCAACAAAAATCAACGTTAACTAACCCTCCACCACACACAAAGATTTATTAAAATCCCGCATTAAAACTACTTACCAGAAGCAAACAATCACTTATACACACTATTTAACGCACGAAATTCACTTACACACACTATTTCGCGCACAAAACAGAAATCATTGCACTTAAATTCTACACACACCTATTTACACAAAACCAGCAGATAATAGGATTCTGCCGCTAAAATAAGAACATGTTGCCAACCTTCCAAATGAAAATTATTACGTACAAAACATCTGGTTTGTAATTTTCCAACATAGAAGTAAAGTTACGTTTCGAACTATGTTACTTATAATTGTATATATAACAAAGCTAATGTACATATACTACGCAAATAATTACAAATAGACCGACTTTTATCTTCGGCTAGTATAACAAAACTACCTTCAAAATCTAAAACATAAACGTCAAGTATTGAAAATATTATACTTCATTTTCTTGAGATATATTGATGAAAGAATTGTAATACTTTATAAAGTTCAAAAATGTTATTAAAGCACAATAGCAGCTGAAGAGAAGTTACAAATATACAGACTTATAACTTCAATTAGTATTACACAACTACCTTTGATATTGACAAATACAAAACATTCAATATTTACTCTAACAGTTTTAATAAAAATAGTTTGAATTGAAATATTATATAATATCTCTTATATGTATATGTTTGTATGAGAGTTTATATAATATTTAAATTAAAACTTTGTTCACTGCCAGCAAAATTTATTACTATTTGTCTACTCTATGACACTTATACATGGAACAATAATTCTTGATTTTAGTATAAATTAATTGTACTTTTATAACTTATTCAATATATAAATGAAGGAGAGATTATATAATAGTTAAATTAAAACTTTTACAGTTTACCTCCGTTACAGTAAATATTCAATGTTTTGGTATGTCACTCTCAATGGTAGTTGTGTAATACTATTAGAAGTTTATTTTTGTAACTTCTATTGTGCTATAATAACATCGTCTGTCAAAATTTTTGAAAAACATGAAGTATTATTATTCTTTTAAAACCTTATTTCTACAATATGAGGTATTGTACTTTTAATACTCGCAATATCTCAACAAAAAAAAGTAATTGCTACTATAGGCAAGTTAAAACATTTTTTTAAAAAGTTGTAAGTGATTACTAGTAGCTCACGCGAAGATGGAATCAACAAATGTTAAATATTATATAAGGTCTCCTACATTTATATATTTAAGAAGTTAAAACAGTACAATTAATAATTTATACTAATATAAAGAATTATTGTTCTATTTATAAGTTTCATAGAGTACAAATATAGTAATAGATTTTGCTGGCAGTGAACGTATGTTAACAAGCTAATGTTTTTACCATTTTTATTTCCTGGGGATATTGTGCGATAGAGAGTTAGAACAATCCGTGGCATATAAAAAAATTTTTCTATATGGTATTATATTGGTTTTTGAGGCTGTGGAAGGTACCTGTTTATTAACTTTTATGTAGGACTATTTTCTGGCGCGCAGAGAAGTTATGTATTCTTCCGCGGAAAATATCTCTATCTATGTTTTAAATTTTGAAGGTAATTGTGTAATTTCAAAGACCAAAATAATATAAAATATAAAAATATAAAAACAAAATTTGTATTTGCCAACGAATGTTCTCATTCCCTATCGCACAATAACCCGAGGAAATGAAATTGTCAAAACAATGGCATCCGTAACATTTGTTCACTTCCAGCAAAAATTATAAATATTTGTCTATTCTATGGATCCTATACATAGAATAATAACTCTTGATATTATTATAAATTAGTATAAATTATCAATTATACTTTTATAACTTATGAAACATATAAATGTAAGAGATATTATATAATATTTCAATTCAAACTATTTTTATTAAAACTGTTAGAGTAAATACTGAATGTTTTGTATTTGTCAATATCAATGGTAGTTGTGTTATACTAATTGAAGTTACAAGTCTGTATATTTGTAACTTCTCTTCAGCTGCTATTGTGCTTTAATAACATTTTTAAACTTTATAAAGAATTACTATTCTTTCATCAATATATCTCAAGAAAATGAAGTGTAATATTTTCAATATTCGCCGTTTATGTTTTAGATTTTGAAGGTAGTTTTGTTATACTAGCCGAAGATAAAAGTCGGTCTATTTGTAATTATTTGCGTAGTATATGTACATTAGCTTAGTTATATATACAATTATAAGTAACATAGTTCGAAAAATTACTTGCGTGCATATTCGTAACTTTACTTCTATGTTGGAAAATTACAAAATTATACTTAGTTATGAGAGAAATACTAATTGTTAATGTTTTGAATTATTAAGGTTGCTGTGCAATATTAATTGAATATATAATAATTATTTTTACATTCAGTATGTTTCTTAATGATTGGGAAACCAGTATACGACCAGATGTTTTGTACGTAATAATTTTCATTTGGAAGGTTGGCTACATGTTCTTAATTTAGCGGCAAGACACTGTGTGTAAGTAGGTGTGTGTAGAATTTAAGTGCAATAATTTCTTTTTTTGTGCATGAAATAGTGTGTGTAAGTGAATTTCGTGCGTGAAATAGTGTGTATAAGTGATTGTTTGCTTCTGGTAAGTAGTTTTAATGCGGGATTTTAATAAATCTTTGTGTGAGGTGGAGGGTTAGTTAACGTTGACTTTTGCTATTTTTGGCACATACGATATTTTGGAATATTGTTCAAAATCACGAAAAAATACGATATCCACGCGAAATAATTAGTTAAATCATAAAAATTAGTACAAAATATTTTCTTCTCGAAGCCCTAAGATAGGTCTAAATAGTGTGTACCGTGACGTCAGAGACGTTTGTATCACTCCGCGCCTATTCACAACTTGTGCTTCCGCCAAAAAAAATTTCCCCTACTTTAAACTCCAAAAAAGTAACTTGCTCAAAGGAAAAATTTTTTTTTTTTGTGGATATCGTACCTTTTCGTGCTTTTGAACAATAATCCAAAATATGGAGTGGGGCCGCCGTAATAAATTTCAACCCTTTACTTAATGATATGTGTTAAATTCAGTGATCGCCCCCTTACTTTGATTATAAATTGTGTTTCGTTTATTCAGTTTTAAAGTTGCCCCTTTGTGATGGTGCTAAGCTAATGTTACGTCACATATGATTGCATCACGCTTAGCAACCTTACCGCCATTCTTTGTTGCTTGTCCGCGCTTTGTCTTTCTTACAGCCTACCCAAGCTGTACAATCTAGATAGGTCAAAGAAGAATAAATTTTTAACACGATACATAGAACACATTTAAAATATCAAAATCATACATCTCATTTCAAATTTCACCAGTCATACGCATAAAGAAGACCCTATACAGATATACCAACAATAACACAAATTAAAAATTCTGCACTTTATCAAGAAAAGTAATTAACTAAGCGAAACAGAATATTTCGAAATATATAGACGTCACAACACATAATGAGTGATAAAAAATCCATAATCAAACTATAATCGAACATATAACTAACAACCATTCTATGAAGATCAATACATTACAGGAAAAAACTACCACAGAATCACAGATACACAATAACACAACACATGAGCAGGGTCTTATAAAAAATTCACAGCAGTCTGCTTGAATAATGTATTGACCAAGTGTGATAGAGGTGATTGCTGTAAAACATCAGTAATGTTTCTCTCTTACAAGTGTAATTGATAAGTAAATATTAAAAAAAAAAATCAGAGTACAACCCAAAAACCACAAAATATTTTTGTTTTATCAGTTTTATTATGTCGACAGTATATTTATTTAAATATTTTTCAATTTTCTTAATTTATTTAAAAATATTTAATAACTTCATGAACAATTGAAAGATCTCAGATCTTTTAAATCATTTCAAAAGTGTGCTTCTGATCTTTTTCTTGAATTGAAAATAGAAATTGCAGAATTGGTGCATTTTTAAATCAGTTTCTGATGTGTTTAGTAGGAACAGTATTTTGGCTGTTACATGGTCTCTCTGTATTCCAAAGAATAGTTTGAACAGTTTACCTTGAACAGTGTCTAAGGAACAGACTGTTTTAACTTTATCTTACCCTAACAAAATGGCAATTTCAGTACTGTTAAACACCTTAGAATATGTAAATTGGGTATTTATTTCCTGTACGATTTTAGCAAAAAAAATTATTCAGGACAACGCAGAAAGTCATCAGGGATAGGAATAAAAATTATAACAACTCTTGCTCAAGATCCCAAAAATCAACAATTTTAGGAAATGCAAGCGCCCCCCCCCCCAATGCGTGGTGCCAATAATTGCTGGTGAAAATGCAAATTTCCCACCCTTAATACGATGCATATAAAATGAATCAAAAACATGTCCTGAAGTTATATTGATAATTATTATTTTTCTAATCGCTGTTGATATGCGGATGTAGTACTTCATACTATGCCCGCTTTAAATTTTTTACCTGACTTATATTTGATTATAAGTTATTTATTTCGCTGAACAAGAGTTTTTGTATCTCTGATGACTTTCTGCGTCGCCTGGTATACATTTTTTTGCTAAAGTCGAACACATGGGCATGGGAAATAAATACCAAAACATGTCCTAGGATGATATCCAAAAGAATTTTTTAAAAATTGTATACGGAAAGTTTTTTTTATCAAATTTAAGTTGGGTAAAAAATTCTGTGCGGAGTAGTAAGTTGTGGAATGATAACTCCTTTGCGGAATGATACAGGTGAAAGCATAACTGTAGTTGGCATTTTAGGAATCTAAACTTTGGAAAATAGGTAGATTGCCCATCTCCAATGGAATGTGTATAAAATGAATCAAAAATATGTCCTGAAGTTACCCATGTATAGCTGATATTTTTTTGTTTTTGCCACAGAAGGTTAATTTTATATATCTATATTATTGAAATATACCTATGAAGCATCCAGTCAGGATAGATTTGGTTACCATTTTGGTAATTGTGAAATTGAGGGGCCACCTGAGATTAAAATTGAAAAATGTTCAAAACCACAAAGTAGGACAATATGTACAAGACTTTTTTTAATTTTACACGGAAAGATAATTTCTATCAATTTAAATTTGGGCAAAAAATTCAGTTTGAAGTACCAATTTGTGGATCGTCCGCGGATTGATACAGTGTTGTCACGCATACCTTACTTGTGCAGATATTTGAGAAACAACGTTTTGACTTAATTCTTATGGTTTTTACATACATATATTTAAATATACCTTTAAAGTCTCCAGTTAGGATAGATTTGGTTTTCAATTTATACATTGCTACATACCTACATTAAAATATACCTAAAAAGTGTCAGTTAGGATAGATTTGGTTGTAATTTTATATATTAAACCTATGGTTTAATGTATAAAATCACAACCGAATCTATCCTGACTGGATACTTCATATGTATATTTCAATATAGATATACTTCAAAATTAACCTTCCATGGCAATAACAAAAAATATTAGTGATCAATATAGTTTCTGGACATGTTTTTGACTCATACAGTTTACATGGCTAAAATACCAACTACAGTATAAATTTTATACATTTTATAAATTTTTATATTAATGTATACATTTTATACATTTAACCATTTGGTAATGTATAAAATTACAACCAAATCTATCCTAACTGGACACATTATAGGTACACAGTAGTGGTTAAAATTACAACCAAATCTATCCTAACTGGAGAGTTTATGGGAATATTTAAATATACCTAAGTAAAAACCATAAAAATTAAGTAAAAACATATCTCAAATATCTACACACGTAAGATATGAATAAGAGATAGCGTGACGTTCTGTATCACTCTGAGGACGTTACACAACATATTATTATGCGCTGAATTTTTTTACCTTTTTTTAAAGGTAATTTTTGAATTAAAAAGTTAATAAGGATATCTTCCTGGGACATGTTTTTGAACAATTTTATACTTTAATCTCAGGTGGTGCCCTATGTCCTCATTAACAAAAATAATATAGTAAATTATACTTACAATAGAGCAGTAAAAAAAAACCTTGTTTATACTTACAATAACATTTCATGTAAAACTAGAATATTATGAGTATGGCATTAGGAAATGTTTGGTTTCATATGAATTGGTGTCAAATTAAAGTTGGAACCACTGGTTTAGAACATTAGTTGAATAATGCCTGTAAACTAGATTAATAAACCCTTTTACTTAAATTTATATTTTATCTATTATTTTATACATCTTAAATATTTGAAAGAAAACTGAGCCTCTCTTAGCAAAATTAACATTCTTTAAAGGATGTATACATTGAACATTATACATAGTAGCAGAGCATCATTACCTCTATCATTAAAATAAATTTATAAGTATTGTCTACTGTTTAATTTATAATAATATTTTTCATAAAACTTCTCTTTTGCTTAAAATCTTGTAAAAGCTGATCTATACCACTTCCTCTCACATGCTCTTATATTCCTAGCATAAAGTTTGCATTGTAATATTTTTGAATATTCATTTATTTAAGAAAGTTTATTATACTAATACCATTTAAATGTGATGTTTTAGAATTCAGTTATGAATAAATCAATGTTTTTGAATACAATCAAAGAAGAAAAAGTAGAAACAAAGCAAGAGGAGGCAAGTTGTGAGTATGAAGAAGAAGGATACTTGCTTAATGGTGCCAAAGAAAATGTACCAAATATTGAATTACAAGTGGATTACGATACATTATTTAAAAAAAGGGAAGTTGTGGATTATAGTGATCAACAAAGATTGACAAGCTTTACCTTTGTTAAATCCGAACTTGAAGTAGATAATGAATGGTAAGCATATTAAACTATGTGTATATAGCTTATCTAATTGAGTGTATGTTTTTGTATATAAAATATAAATGTGTTTTTAAACTATGTCCCTTATGGATTTGTAGCTGCTAAAGCTTGTGTTCTGCACTAGCATAGACCACTTATTTTTCATAATAGAGAATAATTCTGACTTCTCACAATTACTTATAGTCTTTTGTCTGATATCTAACTATTCCCATTATATTCCCAATAACTATCTAACATAATAATGAACTCAAATAAAATTTTTGAAAAAAACATGTTTTTAAAGTACTCTATTAAAACTTCCTAATTAAGAGTATTATCAGAGAAAAAATGTGATGAACCATGAGCGTGATATTGACATAGTACACAGTGCGACGATCTGGCAGCTACTGGCCGTACGTACATGCAGCGAGATCTTCATATATTAGCTAAAGAGTTGTTACTTAGGAGTAACAGTTTTTAACAAAACAGTATTTTTTTAATTCGTTGGCAATATCTTTTCAGGTTGAACCAGTGAACTCAGAAAAGTACACCGACATTTGGTCACACTCAGTCATGACTCGTCATGAGAGGTTCAAGTTTTTTACTGCGCCATACTGTACACGATATAGTTTGGTGGACTTCTGAGCTCTCTGAGTCGAACACAACAAAACCAGAATGTGTTGTGAAGAGTGTTACATAGTTTAGGGATGGCCCCTTCCTGACATAACAGAATTATCTTAGTGTCCCTCTTATTCCTCTGAGAGATCAGTGGTTTATTTTAACGGTTTGATATATTCGTATGGCTCTGTAGGCATCTCTAACGCTAATGTGGGACATTTGGTGTCTCAGTTATTCAAGGCCAATGTCAAAATACAGTTCAGACCCTGGTTTATTCTTTCGTAGCACTGCGGTAGTTATTGTTTCTAATGACTACGTTTTACTGGCCTTACTCTAAGTGACATTTATCACAAAAGTGTAAATGTGTCCCAAGTGATGGGTGAGTTGTAAATATTCTGTACTGTATATGAAACTTAAATGTAAACATATTTTGACTCTGATACAATAATATTTATACTGTCTGTATATTTTCGATGCAGTATGTAGCCCGTATAAGCAATCTGTTTAGCATGACCAGTCTAGTTGGGTATTTGTTTATATAAGGCTTAGTATGGAATTTCGGTTTCACATAAAGGTTTTTGTGGTATAAACCAACTGGCTCTTATATGCCCTATCTCAAAAAACAGCAAAAACAAAAATATACCCTCAACAAATATACATCTAGAGCTTTTATGTAGTGTAATAACTTATTGCACTTTCGGTCTGTAATGAAGGTCAGGCCCACATTAACACGGTCTGTGTAAATATGGAATTCTTACCGTTAGTCTCTCGTGAATAACCAGATATGCTTCGACATATAGTGAACTTGTTAGAAAATATTTAAAAAAATTATAATTATAAGCTGTATTAACAATATTGTATATTAATTCACATCTTTACAATCATAATAGACAATTTCACATAGATCATCAGAATATATATTAGACGTTAAGTTAAGTTCCATACTGATTACTTTCATATAATTAATGTTTTGTTTCCATCAAATTTATAAAAAAAAATTTTTAATATTGATCATAGCTTGGCAATTACTTAAACTCATTTGGCTTATTTACAAAATTTAAACATAATTCGCTTTAGGCTTTGAAAATAAATAAATTTTGAGAAATATAAATACAAAGTTACCTAATTAATTTTACACACACATTTTCACTTTGTTATTACATTTTGAATAGTAAAATTTCATAATTATAATAAAGTCATCCAGAACAAAGAGATATTAACAGTTGCAACCCATGGCACATCTAAAGAAGAACAGACAAAATCATGGGTCAATTTTTGTTAATAGACATTTTAAGTACCAACATAAGCATACTTAACTATTATTAACAATTCCCCATGTGCTCTAATTTAACTTTTGATTTGAAATGTGTGAACTGTGTACGATGCCTTAATCTATGTTTTCAGTATAAATTACCTTGCTACAGTCATTATGCATTATATTTGGAAATTTCGAGAGGATATAATTTTTTTTATATATATAACCTATCATTCCTATACCTACAGGATTCATAATTATCAACCATCAAAACTATCACTATCATTGTCACTACTATTACACTACAAAAATCCTATCAGAAATGACTTTCTATATTGTTGTGACAGTTTGCAAACTCTTAGTTGTGTCAAACAGTGTCCAGTTTCAGTTAATGTTTCTTTGTCACTATTTTTATTTTTCAACTTAATATGACCTTTCGAGCTCATACCAAAGGGATCCGTGCTATTCATGTAATTGTGCAGATTCACTATGATTCTGATAAATTTTACAGTAGGTAATGAGCTTTTAAACTAAGAATATTGTTTAGCACACAAAAAACTCCAGCAACAATTTATTACACAATTTTAACCATTTGGCATTTTAAACATGTAAAGAGAATCCATTACTACAGAAATATCATTAACTTTTGCCATCAAGCTTAAAGTAAGGTCTTTTAGGAGAACCACAAACTAAAATTTTCAATGCACTTAGAATTTTTATTACTAACACCATGGAATGTTACACTATGTACATTTATACCAACTTTGAGAAGCCTAACACTTTGAAGCCTACGCTCGAGTGTAGATTAGGCAAACTTCTAACACTCGCATGAGTTGATGCATGAGTATAGCTCTGGGGTCCTTATTTATTTTCATAGCAACATATTGTTGGTTTATTCTCAGGTTTAAGGGAATCGTGTTTGTTACATTGATTATTCCACTTTACATCTCTTAGCAGGCAACTATTTTGGTTGGTCACCTGGTGCATATTTTGTTAGTGCTGGTGGTTTACATTTCGAGATTGTTGTTTTTGCTGTAAATTCTACTTTCAGTTATTTATTTTTAATTTTTAGTGATAATGTGTAATGATATTAATATAATGGCTGTTGGTTTTGACACCTAGTTAATTGAGGACAAATTAATTTAAAGATTACTTAGTCTTTCCTTCGGAGGACCAACCGTTCTAGGTACAACGGTAAAGGAATTAAATTATAGCAATAACCCTGAGTAACAAAATAAATGTTTAGAATGAGATTAGCACTAAACCTTATCCATGTAATGCATACCTAGATCTGCATACACTAGCAGGGTGTCTAGTGACAGGGAAAACCTGGAAAAGTCAGGGAATTTTAAGATTCTGGAAAATTCAGGGAAAAGTCAGGGAAAATTTTAAAAAATCGGGAAAATATTTATTTTGATTAGAAACAAAACTAGTGGCCATTGCTCTCGAATATTCTGTATTGTAAGCCAGCGGTTTAGGGGCAGGGCAGTCAGGAAATAACACTTCTTTATTTAGATGCCCATTATTTATTTGATGAGCCCGTTGCTATGACCTCAGGACTTATGTCAATAAATATTAAACGTGTCGAGTTGGTACAGCTGGGAAGTTTTAGCCTGGACCGTGGCCTTGGGGTGCGCAGTGGTTCTGTTATCATATGGACAGGTGGGGATAACAGATAACTCAGTCTGTTTCTGACCACACAGAACGCTGTGGTAACATTCGTAGCCAGCTATTTGTCTAGACTCGTGATAGTATGTGTTTTATTTGACGGTGATTATTTTTACACTGTTTATTTCAACATGGAAGGTTCCGGTTTTCATTGCCGTAGCGGGCAATCACGTCATGCAAATGACGTCATTACCTTCCCTCCTTCCTTAGGATAAATATAAACTGAAAGATGAAGTGACAGAAGCAGAGATTATATGGTGCGTGAATTTAGTAATGCAACACTTCTTTACGCAATGCAGAAGGTAGTGTGTGCCTCTTTCCAAGGATGTTCCCTGATAGCACCATTGCACAGAACATAAGATTGCGGAAAGATAAAATTTCCTATAGTGTTGTATTCGGTTTATCAAATTATTTTAAATTCAAATTCTAACTATGTAATTGGCTTTGATGAAAGTTTAAACAAAATATCACAAAGAGCCCAAAAGGATTTGAGTGTTAGGTATTGGGATGCAGAGACGGATGAAATGAAAGCTCGATATTTTGGTTCTGTGTTCCTTACAGACACAAAAGCAAAAGAGTTACTCAATTAGTTCTTAAAATTTGTTCAAAGTCTGGATTTATCCAAGATCCTTCAGATATCAATGGATGGGCCCAATGTAAACTGGGCTTTCTATAGACAGAAAATGACCGAGAAAGATAGAAGAGCAGCTGAGAAGAGGAAAAATAATATTCAGCTGAAGGAACTGGAAGCTAAAAAAGCAAAAGTGATGTCAGTTGCTACAAAAGAAATAGAACTTATATCTGAAGAGATTGAAAAACTAAAGCAAAAAAGCTAAGACAAGACAGTTGTATAAATTTGTTTATATTCTAAGTGTTATAAATATAGTGTAAATACAATTTAGAAAAGTCAGGGAATTTCTTCAAGCTATTTTACTAGACACCCTGACTAGCCTTCAAGCACTTCCAAGAGCTTTTCACAATACTCTGTAACACTTAATGGGAATTAAATGTGTTAAGCCACATGAATTCTTAATGATTAGTGCACTCATGAAATTAAATAAAGTTTACATCCACAAGAAAGTTTATATTATTACACTCGCGGTTGGCACAGTGTTTAAGTTATAACGAATCTCACATAGGAACAACGCTCTGTAATATCATAGCCAAGTACAGCGAAAGACAGAGCTTTGTTACAATGAAACATTGTTACATGCGGAAACAACGTTACAATACATTAGTGGATGTTTGAAGACAAACATGGAATTGTATAGATACATTGTAATTGAGTCACTTATTGTAATCATCTCTTTACTCATTGTTATCGTTTAATTTGACATGATATACAATATACATTCACAAGCAGAGACCAAACAAAAATGCTTCGTAGAACTTATTTCTCATAATCAGATTTAATATAAAGATTGGTTTTAAAAACTTATAAATTAATGAATATTTGTATACTTTGGAAACTTTGATTTTTCTATATTTGTATTTTTTTGTAGGTGTGAATCTGCGACATCTAGCCAAGATCCTTTAAAGATAAACTGCGAAGTAGAAACTGTAAGTCTTGTAAATAATTTGAAATATTTATTATAATGTTTTTAAAAATTGTTTTCATGCTTAACTAAGGGGCTTTGGCCTTATACCTTTTCTTGGATTTAATATAAATAAAAATTATTATACAGGTTTAATGTTATAAAAAGATAAATATGATTAACTTTGAAAATTGTGAGATTTGTTTTTTAATATTTTATTGTGACATCTCTATACTTGAGCTACGACCATCTAATAATACAAGATATTCATAACAGGGTTGGTCAAGTTTGTAGGAGGTAGAAGGGGGAAAAATGTTTACATCTTCTGTTTGAATACTTGTTTGGGACACTGTGTTTAATAAAAATATGATGCATAAGCATCTCATATTATTACAGATTACAAGGCCACTAATTGGGAAAAGCTTATTTCAAGCTTATTTGGGAATTATTAGAATCGGGAAAATTCTGGGGTTGTACTAGAATTTGACAATTCCATTTCAGTTTTGGTTATTATTAGGAAACTTTGAAATTCTGATTTTATATTTAATTTAATTTGGTTACGAATTTAAAATCATGCTCAATTATCTAGTATTACCATGAGGAGGCATGAGGTGGTAACGTCTCTCGGTGGCTAGCTTAACGATAAGCTTCTATAACAATATTTATAAACAAAAAATGAGGAAAACCATCATGTTATAGACCAGGGATGGCCAACTTCTTATCCCTAAAGGGTTACTTCAATATTTTCAGTGAAGACACATACACACACACACAGTTGCCACACAACTAATTCCCCACATACATCAATAATCCAAATGTAGGCAATACGTATATGGTATAGTATCTGTCGTATATGAAATAATATGAATCAACATACGTTATACAAAGTATTTTCATATACATTTAATATCTAGCATAATGAACAACGGATTAAAATAAGTATAATATGAAATTTGTAGTTGTTATATAATCATGTTGTTTACACTTATCAAAACACAATATTGGTAAAAAAACTTCTAATTTATTTAAATTTAAAATTGTCCATATGTATCTACTTTGCTTAATGAGAACACTGTGGATGGACACAATCGTTTAACAGTTCATCAAAATCAATCTGAATTGAAGCGGTTGCAACCTTAAGCAGATCTCAAAAATGGGTGTCTGCCAGTTTGTTGCAGTGAGTTGATTCTATAAATTTAATTGTTGAAAAAGTGGGCTCACAAAGATATGTGCTTCCAAACATTGAAACTATTTTCCTACTGAAATCACATAGTTTGGGATATTTCTCCTCAGGCAATAGACTCCAAAATGCAGTACCAGTTACCAACCTTGTCTGGAAAAATTGGTCACTTTTCATGTCTCAGGGCTCTAATTGAGCTCTAAACATCACAAGACATGGGGTTGTTAAATAAGAAAAGATGCGGCCGCAGTTAATTAAAATCCCAAAACCGTTTATTGACGATTCCAGAAGCATATATGAAATAAGTATGCAAAAAACTAAAATCACTGGTTGGCATTTCTTCCATGATTTCTATCCGTGATGAAAAATGAACGAGAATGGGTTTTTTAAAGCTAGATTGGAAGTCTGCTTACGAATCCATTTAAGTACCCAACTAACTAAGGTTTTGTTTGGTTTGGACCCTGTAATTTCAAGTTTAGTTCATTTATAAGGGGATTTATTTTGTGTTATAAAGGCCACACTGCACAATAAATATGAATCGAGAAGCTTTCCTTGCATTTCCAAGGAGCGAGGTGTATTGACATGTATATTGAGGAAATCAGTTACCTCTTTTGTCAAATTAAAGAATCTTTTTAAGCAGTTTCCCTTGCTTAACCAGCGTTAATAGTGTTAAATTACCAAACTATATCTCTAGTTCTGGAAAAATCATGAATTTTCTATGGGCCATCGACCGGTCCTTCCTTTCATATTTACAGATTCATAACAGTTTTCATAGTATCTTCCATTTCCAGAGTCTCTCTGTATAAGGCTTTCAGGTGTATAATACAATGCAATGGTGGACAGTTGATTCCAGCCTCTCTCAGTAAGCCAACTATGCCTAGATGAGAGCCAACTATAGCTTTAGCGCCATCTGTTACAGTAGCCGACAGATTATTAGTTCTTCCACAGCCGTTCATTACTTTCATATGGGCAACAAAAATAACCTCTGGTAGTGCCTTGAAGAGACTCTAATGCCAACAACTCTTCATTGATTGTAAAATTCTTGTCCACAATTGTGTTAAAACTTAACAACTGAGCAGTACCTGTTAAATCTGTGGATTAATCCAAGGCCAGAGAAATTTAAATAGAACCATAAATAATACCCTTAATTTAATTGATACACGGTTACTTATTTCTTCAACCCCTCTAGTGATAGCCTGTTATGAAAGTGAAACATTTTGAAGTCATTAGAGAGTTTTCATCACCAAAGGTCCAAGCCTTTGTACTTGCTAGCATGGTGCTGACTAACGACGATTGAGGTTATATTCTTTTTGCACAGACAGTACAACTAAACGCACTAAAGCACTAAGGTTAATCGTCCTTGTTATTTACAAAAAGTATTCTGCTTGCCACTTGTCCTGAAAAAATCTGTTTTCTTCTGACACTTCCATTTTTAAGTTATTGTAAAATAAACTGAATCACTTCCAAGCAAAACGCAGCGATAAGGTACAGACAGGTTAACATTGACAAAACGGCATATATAACTCGACTGGACGGGGATGTGAAAAGCAAGCGGCTCAGATGGCACTTTTACCTGCCCACTTACTGGAGGTAAAAGCGGTGTTCAACCTATGCCTTATAACTTATACCAACCTATATTGTTATGTTTTACATTTATAGTTAAATAATTAATTATTGTTTATAAGATTCGTGTGTGGTCACAAGTAACCAGTTTGCGGGCAGCTAGTGTTATAGACAAACAAATCACAGCCTATATATAATATGTTAAAAAAACATCCAGAAGAACATATCAATTGGTTGCTTATCGCTTGGAAAGAGTTATAGTAGTTTTTATAGTCAGTAAGTTGAATATGTTTCTAACCAGCAACATTATGGCTCCGCTCTGAGCCTAAATCACCTTCTTCATTATATATTTATGTCATAAAACCTTATTTGTTAATAAATAATATCAACCTAAATGGAGTTAGTGCCAATATTTGTAGTACATAACAAAATTTTGATAACAAAATCAAAACGTTATAGGTAAACGTTTTGAAAATAATATTTTTAAAACGTTTATGATTATAAATGATTTTAATAAGAATATAAATAACAAATATATAAGCATTAATAAATAATGACAAGTGTTTGTTGTTGTTATACTTAATATTTTATTGTTCATTCATTCAAAATAATATTTCTAATTTTTGTTCCACGCATTTCAGATAGTTGAACCTGAGCCTAAAGATTATTTATCTATATCAGAAGCCATGCCTACTAACTTGAATAATATTGGTAAGTTTTATTAACTTTTTTTCTCCATATTATATTAGAATAAATCTACAATCATATTTAGGCCTTAAATTACTGTAGTGTTGATTATACCTATCAGATTTTTTTTTAATAGTAATTTTTATGTGATGGCTCATCACTAAAAGAAGATTACTATTAACAATGTAGTTGATTTTCACTTTGTGAAGAAATGTTAATGAAGCCTGATATTAGCATAATATCTATAGGGAAATAAAATTTATATACTAGTGTAAAATAAACAGACCGACATTTTTTATATTAAAATTTCACTATAACATTTAATTCTCAATATACTGTATTACTTCTTGCTATAAGATGTACTTTTTTCATAAAATAAGGGACACAAGTTATGTGTAAGCCTTAAATTTAAGGAACGAAGTAAATTGACCATAAGTATTAGTGTACAAGGTACAGTACCTATTTGTGCAGCAACTACACTACATAAATCGACAGCAGCAAACTCTTTGTTGCTCTTATTTTAAATGAATCTGATTGTCTTAGAGTCTGGTGACGTTTAGGTTTTGAAAATATCTAAGTCATTTAACCATGTAAGAGAGAGTGGGAGTGACAAGGTATCTAGGTTTAGTTATAATTTGTAACTATTTGTAATTAATCTATCGGTCACCCCAAAATTCAAACGTTTCACATGTGATGCAGGATTAAAATACAGTAAATTCCGCTTAATACGATTCTCAAGGGACAATTGATAAAAAGAGTCTTAAATGGGAAAGCGTCGTATACGGGAATAGAAAATACTGTAATACCAACAAAAGAATACTGTATCTATTCACCACTCTAAGTGGTGTATTATTTCCACAAATTCACCAAAACAATGTAGTCATAATTTTAAACATAAAAAACAAATGAAACGATGAGATAAGAATGTATGTAACATAGAAATACTAATTTTACAAGGAACCATAAGCTAAATACTGTAGATTATTACTTTACTACTGTAAAGAGTTATTAATTTTCTAGTCGATTAGTATATCGGGTGGTATATTTTCTTTAAACAATTTTAGATCTTATTTTGTTTTAATGTTTCCAAAGAAGATTTTAAGATCAATGTTGCATTTACTTAATATTTTTTATAGTGTCATCTGAAATTTAGGACACGTTGGTAATGTAACTTCTCAAAAGCAGCCAATGTACTAATTCCTGCAGCAATAATGTTTTATTGTATTTATTTAATGTATATAAAATAATGTTTTATATGACATCCGCGTTTAAAGTATGTATGTTTAAAAGCAGAGAAGGGTAGAAAGAAGATAAGAGGAAATGGATTTATGGTAGATTGTATACTGTATTTGTACATGTACAGTAAACCACTTAAGACATTTTATTATAAGCAAAAAGAAACGTGCTGACGTCATTAATGTATCATTGACATTTCATTGATATAAATATCGTGCTGAATAATTTTAGACAGACTATCAAAGTTCTATTTATTTTTCTGTTGGGTTCTGTTCCATAATAAATGTATTTTTCATATCAATCATGTGTTATACAATATACAGTACCGTAATTGATGAACTTCGCAGTAAAATTTCCAATAGTAGTCAGGAAAATCATTTTGTAAAAAAAAGAGTATTAAATGGGATTCAAGTCATATTATCCTTCAAAATTAGTATGTTTTTTTATGCTAAGTTTTAGGGTCTGAGGAAGAAATCATATTAAGTGGGAAATTGTCTTGAATGGGAGCTTATTAAGCAGAATTTACTGTATATGGTTATTTTATGTCCTGACTAGATCGGAAATCATGCCGCTGGTAAACAGTTGTTATTTAATGAAGCAAATGTTCACATTTGGCATAGTATGGAATAAAAATTAATCAATTTTATACATATGAAAAAAATCTTTCATTCTTTCATAGAACGAATAAGGAAAAAATACCATCTTATTTTGGTAATGCTTGAACCCTGGATGAGGGAAGGTTACACCCTTTCACTTACTTTAATTGAACTTTAGAGTATTCCTCTTTTAAAATAAAATTTAGTAAAATAACCCTCCAAGGCCCGTGTCGGTGACAAAATTTTACAGAAAGTAATTATATCAGAAATTATAACAGTAATTAACACTAGTATATTACGTGTAATATCCTGTTTAGTTCTTCGGAGTCGAAGCAGACCTATAAGGGATGATATAGGTTCTCAGGTGAAACAACTTTTACATAAACTGCAGAAAACATATGAGTAATTATATTTACTTAGATTTGTAGTAATGCTCATTATTTAATAATGTACAATATCATTTTCTTTGGAATAGTAAAAAAAATTACAATACAATGGATATAGTTCTTAGAATAGTTACCTAAATACAGTTTAAATTTTTAATAGTTATTTAATGAAATATACTTAACAGGTCATATTGACAGTGAATAGTCTGTAGGACCTTTTCTACACTGGAGGTTTAGATCCAATTCAATCTGTAAACAAAATGAAAAATGAACTCTAAGTAAAAGCGCAGTACAAATTAATTAGTTTTATTGAGTTTCCGTAAATCATGCCACCCTTTGAATATATGTAATTACTAGAATTTATATATTTTTATATGTACTGTATCCCACGAACCCGATTACAAATTATATTGGACATATAGCATTACACGTTACTTGTCCAGGAGCTCATAAAGATCTGATATGACGTATTAATTTTTTACTTTCATGTAGAACAACTGATAATTTACCTTCTTCAAGGTGCTGCACTCTTATTTAGGGATCGGAACCAGTTCTGTATTATTTCGGATAACTTTAAATTCTGATTTTTTTTATATATGTTTTTTATAAATGTATTTTTATAAAATAATGTATCGTGCCGATGATGTTTTTTTCTTCATCATGATAGAAAATTACAGCCTAAGTAAGAAGGGGGAAAAGCACATTATGGTAAAAACAACTGCGAAAAGTTAAAAGTAACTGTTGTATTAAGTACTACTGTGGTTGGCAATACGTTTTGATTCTGTTCAGGAAAACTAGAAAACTCATTCTGTGATAACATTATTGTTTGAACACAAATTTGTTAGGATGATAAATGAACTTAACACAAAATCCTTTAGGGTGTGTATATGAGCGTAGATCAGTTGGACTTCAGAAGAGACACATTAGACCTATTTTAGTGATTAATACTCTCTGTGGTCATTTGATTAATACAAAAAAAATGTAATGGAAAATGTGATTTAGTAGTATGACAAGCCACAGACCCGTGATATTTGGGCTGAATATAAATTTTAAACAATAAGGATAAATAGACCACAAATACAACTTTCCAGTTGTTGGAGGAATCTTGTCTTGCCCACATCAGCTTGAAAAATACGATAGTGAAAATTGACGAACACTCACTTAAAGTGGAAATCTAGTACTAAAAGTTGATAATAAATACGACTTGTTTAATTTGGAGCTAAGCTCATATATTTGTCTATGCATTATGGATCTGGAATGATGCATATACTCTTAGCGATAGATTGCCAGTATATTGCATGTGATATATATGAACATATGTGTTGAAAAGATTGAGTTCATGAAAACATGAATGGTAGATTTCATTTGGCTTCTGACATCATGAAAAAGTCATTCTTTGGTAGGCCTTAGATGTATGTTACACTAAATTTATATAATGTAAAATGATAAAAGGTTTATAAAGTTTAATTTGAGGTAGGTAGAAATCAAATTAATAAACAATTTGAAGTCTATATTCACAAGTTATTAATCAAATAATAACTATGATTATTTTAAATCATTTGGCAATAATGATCTCCCCATACAAATTTACCAATACCTCAATAAAATCCTGCAGTTTAGAATGAACCATACTTTGGGTGTGGAACAAGTAGAGGAGAGATTTTAGACTACACACGCTTATGACTACATCTGGTAATTTCTCAGTGTCCGGCATTTGAAAATTTGTGTACAAAAATTCAACTGCCCACTAAGATTAACTGATCGTTCAGTTCACCTGCCTTCACTTGGACATGGCTGATGCTTCATGTCTGTTACAGAGATCTTAGCAATTAAGACTCAACCTTCCCATGGGACGAAATTGATTTCTCTTGATACTAATAGTTAATTTGGTAAATTACAAATAATAAAGAGTAAACATATTATATTTTACTACCAAATCAATGTTTATTTTATACTCCAAGGACAGATCAAGTGGCAAAATAGTAAAGTATTTTAAGGTCATTTCTAAGTACATTTTCTAAATGTAGAAATGAAATTAAATATATTTAGGACTCAAAATAACATTTATAAAAATATTAAACACTAAATTCAGATTAAATAATTCATAACATCACAACATTTTAAAACCTTAATATTTTGTTATAATGTTACATAATTTCGTGGCCAATAAAAATAATAAGACAAAGTATTAGAGATTTTAAAAGAAATTCATCTCACATATGAGGTATGAGGAAAAACCCAAGATGTATGAGTGTAAAATAGTATTTTCAACATTACATTTAGTGAATTCAAATGGTAAGTATTTTCTACAAATTCATATATAGGACAGGGCATAAAATCTTTATCACCTAAACAATAGTTTATGACAATCCAAACTTTAAATTTAGTAGATTTGTTAAAACTTACTGAGTCAAAACCTTTTCGATCGCTATGTGCCCAAAGAGTATGTGTGATTTGTATTGTGTTTGTTCATTTAATATGTTTGTACTTTGTGTTTTTGTGTGTCTGATACTATCGAAAACCTACCTTTAAAACCGTCACCGCTTCACCTAACATCTCCAAGCAGAAGACAGTGATGAAGATTGGCACATAGCGATCAAAAACGTTCTGCCTCAATTAGTTTTAACAAATTTATTAAATTTAAAGTTCGGATAGTTATAAACTATTGTTTAAGTGATTAATAAGTTTCACTGAACGTAATGGACTACAAAATTCAAGAATAAAATATTTATACACATAAATTTGGACTTTAAAGAAATTAGAGGTGAAATTGGGTGAAGAGTAAAAAATCTATGTTTAGGGAGGAAAACAGAAGTTTGCAGCAGTGTAATATCTAATCTTGGTAGAGAAAAAAAAGAAGAAGATCAAGAGCAGGTGATCAATATCATAAGTAGACCAAGGAGTCTAGGGACATATAGCAATGACAAGCAGAAGAAGAGTAGGATCTACTTCCAGAAGAAGGTACCATAATGAAAATGGAGGGGGCAATCAAGAAATTAATAAGGGTGGATAATCCTGTAGAACGAAATTCAAACCAAGAAAATACATGGATGTTTAGAAAATGCTCAGAGATGTTTGAGAAACGGAGAGAAAAGAAATACAAGACAGGAGAAGTAAGAAGTAGAATAGTAAAAGGTCAAACAGAATGAAACAAAAACTTAATGATAACATAATTTGCATATGATAAAATCACCTTACTCTGAGACTGATGAAGGAGAATTGATACTCTATATTTCTTTAAATTGTATAGAGCTCAAATTTATTCTATAAGAATATTTCTGTCTCTGATGTTATTTTTCTTCTAGTCCACCTGAGCTAGTTACGATAATGGTTTGGGAGAGGGTTAATGTATTTTTATGAGCCCAACACTCTTTTCACCAGACAATGATACTTCTGACCATCTCAGCCACAGCCAGTATGAACTCTCCAGTGCGGCTTTCGAGATGCACTTGAAGGATTCATTTAGTGTTCATCTACCCAGACCAAACACGTAAAGATCACAAAATCTTTCTGGAGTACTTGAAGATAGTTGCGCAGTAAGGAGACTTCCACTTCAATAAAAATGACACAGATACACATTTTGCCTAGCAGTGGAGTTCAGAAACTAAGTATTTATTTAGTTGATATTGCAATGGCCAAATTGACCCTTGCAAAAATGTTGGTAATTGTAGAGAATAGGTATTTAGGCCAAAGTGCCTAGTTGTGTAAAAATTTTAAATAAATAAAATAAATAATGTAAAATAGAATGAGGTGAATGAAAGTAGGGTAGACTAGGCCTAAATTTAATAACTCATAATTTTAAAATGTTACAAAACCAAAACTAACCTAATATTCATGACCTAAAATCCATGCTAATTTTAAAATATGTTACAAAACCAAAATTAACCTAACATTCATGACCTAAAATCCATGCTAGTAAATTATAAAGCTATATTTTCACTTACAAATTCATGCAAATCAAGTTGTTTATAAAATCTTCCAACAGGGGCACAAAAGAAAAAATGCTAAAATAAAACGAGGAAGTAAATGAATTTGAAGGAAACTGAATAAATAAATTGTTTCAACAAAATTCTAAATTCAAAACAGGACATCATGTAAAATAAAATGCTCTAATAAAAGTAAAAGTAAAATAATTAAAAAAATACAAGCAAAGTGGGTTGGAGATTATATTTTTAAATAAGGAATGGGGTATACCTATGCACTATCATGCTTCGGAGAGAGGAAGCGTGGGTAAGCATCGAGGGAGCCGTACAACAGCTATTGATGGAAGAAATGTGCGTTAAATGCCTGAAATTATAATGCTAAATATGGAGTAGAAAACTTATAATTATAAGTACAAGATGTGATAAAGGAATGTTGGGGTATTTGAGCTATATACTCAAATATCCTAATTAAAACCTCGACATGTGAGAAATAAAAAAGTGTAAATTGTCATAATAAGTAAAGTTTGAGAAGACGCCGTTTATTAAAACGTGTTTCAAAAACACTGTGAATTGAAGAAAGTTTTGACCCATCAACCATTAATAAGAAAAAGTAAGACGAATAACCAAAAGAACAAGAGAGTTACCAAAGCAGACTAGATGTGAAGAAGCCAGTTTACGATGAGATCCAGACATGACAAAGTCAGCAGTATACAGTTTTATAAACAAGAATATTTATCTAAATTAAACTTTATTTCGATCTATATTAATTAAAATTTAAAATTCACTTATAAGATACAACCTGAACGAAATAAAACACCCTTAGGCTAAATAAATTAAACTCTAATTTTTCCAAAATGGTGTCTTTAACCGTTTTAGGAAATGAAGTGAATAAAAAAGGTTTAGTATGGCTTTATTTCTTAACAAATGATATAAATTCTCCTTGGTAAAATATAAATAATATAATTCTTATAATTATGGTAAAGTAAAAGAGTTTCAATATGTAAAATAAATCCTTATGTATTAACTGACCAAACTTTTGGGTAAATCTTTGCCAGACTTACAACCTGTTGTGTAGATTTAGGTAACATATTATAAATAAATCAAAATATAACAGATATATTCAAATGTAATTTACCATTAGGCTTTGAGTGTATCAAATATGAGAGTCAAAAGTGAAATTAAAACTCTGGATAATTGGAAAGTATATAGGCTATACAATATATAGGGGGAATAAACTTAATGTGGTAATAAGGAAAATAAATAGTCATTATTGTGAAATACATGTTGGGGGGGGGGGGGTTATATTCATTCAAAAACCATGGGTCTTGAATTTAAATTATTTCTATTTGTATACAATAAGAAAAAGATTACGTTAAATTAATATAAACAGTAATATAAATATTACCAACATCACGGACCAAACATACGCACCAGAAAAATAGAGAAAAATTCATCAATGTTTCGACAATGGTCAAATGACCGAAAGGTGCCTCATCATACAAAGTAAAATGATTGCACTTAGTGGTAGATAAAAGTATTTACAATAGTAATATGTTGGCTACATAAAGTCAGTGCAACGGAAAAATAATGGACAACGTAAAATATATATAAATATGTATGGTGTGGATGTTGGCATTTGTTGATTTTACACGCATTTTCATTTGAGTTGCGTGTATAATGTTTTTGAATAGTATGTCTTCTGTATCTGTTGTTTGTAGGTTCATTAAATTGTTGTGTATGTTTTTATAAATGTGTTATTTTTCTAGTGAGTTTAATTCTATTGGGTTATTATTTATTTCAAGTATGGTTAGGTTATTTTCGTAATTTGTTATTTCATGCTTATGTGATATTAGGTGTGCTGCAACATTTGATACTTTTGTATTTTTATTCTTGAATACTCTGTAATGTTCTTCAAATCTTATTTTAAATGATCTGGTTGTTTTCCCAATGTAAAATGCATTACAGTTGTTACATGTAATTTTGTAAATGCCTGATAAGTTATGTTTTTCTGAATTTGTTTTGTGGTTTGTATTATTAAGATATTTTATTATTTTGTTGTTTGGTTTGTATGTTGTATTGTAGTATTCTTTGTTGTATATATTTGTTATTTTTTCTATTTTGTTATTGGTGTATTTATATTTTAGGTATTTTTTTATTTTTGTGTTCCGGTTGTAGTGTTGTGTTGAGGTTAGGTTTCTTTGTAAATTTATTGTATATGTTTTTTATAAGGTGTTTGTTGTATCCATTTTCTATTGCTATTTTTGTAATGTTACCTAATTCTTCATTTACTTTTTGTTTGTTATCTTGTGTGTATTTTATTGCTTTATTTATCATGATACTGTAAGTGTTTAATTTAGTGTGTCCAGGGCTGGTTAGATTTGTAGTGTATTGTGATGTTGTTGCAAGTGGGTTTTCTGTGTATTGTAGTTTCTATTTTATTATTATTTACATTTAATGTAATGTCAAGATAGTAAATTGCTCTGTGTGTTTAGTACAGGTTTAATTATTATTTTTTCAAAGTGTTGTAGATATATTACTGACATGACTGATGATATAGGTGATCCCATGGGGAGTCCAGCTGTTTGTTTATAGTATTTGTTTCCGTTGTCATGTGTTATACCATTATTTTTCTATTTTCGGATTCACTGCACTGTGGGAATCTTTTTAGTATGTCTAAGGGTTTATTTTGTCAGATTGAATAATTTATCGTTTGTTTATTTTATTTGTATTTGTTCCTTTATGATATTATTTTTATGTTTATAAATTTGTAGTTGTTCCTAGATTGTCATTTTGAGTTCTTTTTGTACTCTTTTATTAGATGTAAGTTTTCTAATATGAGCAATGTATGTTTGTTTTTAATAGCATGTGTAGCTAAGTTTGAGTTGTAAATGTTAGGTTTGATGTATACATTGAGGTGCTCTTTATATCTGTCTTTTAACTTTGTTTGTTTGGCCTGTGTATATTTTGTTACAGTCTGGGCATTCGATTTTATATATTCCATTATTAAGTGTTTCTTAAGTGTATCCCATTATTAACTTATTTGTTTTATGTTGTATCCTGTGTATGTGAATGTGGCCCATTTTGTTGTTGTTTGCAGTTCGATTTTAGGTTGTTTTAATTTATTTATATTTTAAATTCTAATTTATCTATAGTTTTTTTGTATCAATTTTTTTGGGCTATTTGATATACTATTTGCTTCCTTTGGCTTTTTCTTCATTTTTTAAAGGTAGTTTTAGCATTCTGTATAAGAGTGACTTGTAAGCAGCCATTTTATTTTGTGGGGGATGGTTAGAGTAGTTTAGTATTCTATTAATGATTTGTGTAGGTTTCCTAATAATTGAGTATTAAATGTTATTTGTATTTCTGGTTATTGTTAGGTCTAGATAGTTTATTTCTTCTTCCATGGTGAATTTTATATTAGGGTGTAATTTGTTGATTTCATTTAGGATGATATTATTTATTGCTTTATTTTGTGAGATGTATAATCCATCGTGAACTTATCGTATGCAGTGGCTGTCTGGGTCGTGTGTTTTTATGGTTTGTGTGATTATTTCGTCATGGTTTTGGAGGTAAATTTTTTATACTTGAGAAAGGAGTGATCCTATTGCTAAGCAATCTATTTGTTTATATATCTTATTATTAAATATGGCTTAGTTTTGGTTTAGTATAATCTTTAGGCATTTTGTAATTTGGTTTATGTATTTGGGGTTGGTTTTAAGATCAGTTAATTTGTTTTTTATTGTTTGGATGGTTTTGTTTATTGGTATATTAGAGTACATGTTTTTGATATCAAATGATATAAATTTAGTAGTTTTGGTTATTCCATTGTTTCTAGTCTGTCGGTTAAATTAATTGAGTTTTTGTGGTGTATTTATTTTCCAGTTTAAGTTTGTTTTATTATTGGTTATTGGTCATTATTTGTGATATTTTATAGGCAGGTGCATTTTTGAAATTTATTAGAGATCTTAAGGGATTGTTGACCTTATGTATTTTAATGAGTGTGAACATTTTAGGGGGGTTTGGATTGTCTATTGTGTATTGGTAAGGGTTTCTTTTGGCTTATATTGTTATTGTTTTTTCTAATTGTATAATTTTGTTTTGGTATTTGTTAGTCAGGTCTTTGTTTAATTCTATGCAATCTATAAAAATGGATATGATAAAAAAAACTATGGATAAATTAGAAATTAAAATATAAATAAATTAAAACAACCTAATATCTAACTACAAACAACAACAAAAAGGGCCACATTCACATACACAGGATACAACATAAAACGAATAACTAAAATACTGAAAAATAGAAATATCAATATAACTTACAAAAATACAGGAATTATAATCAATAAAATAAACCAACTAGAAAAAAATATGTCCCACACTTAATAACGGAATATATAATATCGAATGCCTAGATTGTAGCAAATTATACACCAGCCAAACAAAAAAGAAATTAAAAGACAGATATAAAGAACACCTCAATGCATACATCAAACCTAACATTTACAATCCAAACTTAGCTACATACACCATCAAAAACAAACATACATTCCCTACATTAAAAAACATATATCTAATAAGAAAAGTACAAAGAGGGTTCAAAATGACAATCTGGGCACAATTACAAATTTATAAACATAAAAATAATATTATAAAGGAAGAAATCAAATAAAAAACGATGAATTATTCAACCTATTAGACATAATAAACCCTAAGACAAACTAAAAAGATTCCCACAGTGCAGTGAATATATGTATATAAATGTGTGTGAGTGTGTATATATATATATATATATATATGTGTGTGTGTGTGTGTGTGTGTGTGTGTGTGTGTGTGTGTGTGTGTGTGTGTGTGTGTGTGTGTGTGTGTATGTGTGTGTGTGTGTGTGTGTGTGTTTCTTTTTCATAAGCCCATATAATTTATTTATGTTATAAACTGGAGTGGGTGTGGGAGACTTTCATTTCAAGAGGGGGGGGGCAGTTTATGGTACTAAAATGTTTGGGAACCAATGGTTTAGAGAGTATGTATGAATAGTACCCTTCACAATTTACACGTTAAAAAAATTACTACGAAAAGAAGTTTTAAGTTGTAACTTTACGCCCTTTTTACCTGGGGTAATTATTACTTTATTTTGCCTATCACCAAAATATTTAATTTTACTTACCAGGGCTCTAGTTCTACGCCACATCTCAGGTAAATTACTGTCTTGAAGCTAGAACTAGGTTACTTGTGAAATAAGAATTGAAAGCTTTAAAATACAATGCTAAACAATTTATTAATCAATGACAAATTACCAAAGAACAAATGACACCAATGTGTCGAGTAATTAACTTTTAATTACTGCTAACTATTGCATACATATTTTAATTACTTATTAACTTTTAAAATTTATATGTATCTAGAATGTAGTAACTTAAGTTTTCCAATTTAATTTTAGAAATGAATATTCAAAGGACAATTTCTACCGTTCATGTGTTAATCGTTTATCATTTAAAATTCAAGTTAGTTAACATTAAAATACATTTTCTTATTTATTCTCTAAAACATACCTGGTTGTACACATTACTTGTAAAACACTATAACACATATCATTAATTACCGCACATCGCTTTTGTACACTAATCACTGCACATCGCTCTTGCAATCAGTGCTCTTAAACAACAAATAATACAAATTTTTACTTATTTGAAACACATAAATAATCGCTTCTGACTTCTTCTTTGTTGCGTTAATAAAATTTGGTACCGGCCTTGACATCTTAAATTTTGAATACTGGAAGCTTACAAATTTCTAAGTTATGTCAGAAAATGCCATCACGTCCGTCTCTTTCAAAGACTTTTAGAGAAGTGGGGCCGTTGCAAGGACGCGCTAACTGAAATTTTCAAACAAACTCCCACCCATATTTATATACATAAATATTTTGATTGGTTCTCAGGAACAGCTCATGCTTACGTCACATGGCGTGATGTGCTTAATTACCTTAAGTTACTATCTCATACGATATTTTTCAATTTCGTCCTGCTAGGAGCGCTTACTACCTATGCTAGATTCACAATGTGCACCAAGAAAACTAAAATTTTCTTTTATAATGGGACGATATAATTATTAAATAAATATTAAATATATAAATGAATTTATATGTAACACCTTATTTTTTAGAGTGTTACAAAGTTGAAGTTAAGAACAAGAAATATTTAGTCCGAAACTTCTTCATCTGAAAGTGAAAAAGACTAGGTGCTCAAAAAAGAACAGTCTATTACGTTTAGTGATCCTAACAATGTTGATAGGACAAATGAATCGATAATTGGCACTTTTCATAAGGGGTTTTTCTTTTTATTTCACTGAAGACTTGCTGAAGAGGCTGTATGGCATTTGTAATCAGTCTGGTAACTTTAATTCCACGTTCCATAAGTGAGTGATAATCCATTATTTTTTCTTTAAAACTGTACCATTTGGAAAATCAGTCGAACTTTTTCCAGCTATTCAGTAATTTTCAAATCAATTTCTTCTTCTTCTTCTTCCTCCTGTATTCTTCGGAATGTGACGTAATTAACTCTTGTAAATTATCGTTTGTCAACATTAAGTTATCACATCAGCAATACTGAACAATCTCCAGCATTGCATGATGTCATGATCTGGGTCTGAATCAATGGTTACCTTAATCATTTCAAACTTTTGGGGTGTGTGTGAGGCCTTAACACATCTTATGGCACCCTGGTCAAGCAGCTGTAGTATCACAGTTGTGTTAGGTGGCATAAACACCACTTGAACATTTTCATATCTCGGTGCAGAGGCCCTGAGGATGGGCTGGAGCGTTATCTAATATTAATAAAACTCAGAATGGTAGCCCTTCCCTCTCTAAATACTTCTCCACTTCAGGTATAAACCATCTGCGAAACCATTCAGTAAAGAATATTACCATCATCCATGCTTTGCGGTTATGTTGCCACAAAAGAAGAAGAAAATTTTTGTTTAAATTTTTAGAGGACAAGGATTTTTTGCTCGGTAAATTACACCAGAGTTGATCATATGTCCAGCTTCATTCCCACATAGTAACAGAGTTATTCGATCCTTCCATGCTTTAAAACCAGTAACTTGTTTTGCCTTTTTATTAATGTATGTAATATCATGTATTTTCTTCCAATAAAATCCCGTCTCATCGCAGTTGAAAACTTGCCTAGGTTCATACTGCCCTACCTCAATAATTTTCTAAAAATTGGTCGGAAACATGGCTGCAGCTTCCTCATCAGCAGATGTTTCCTCATATCATACAATTTAATGTTTTTAAAATTGTATCTGTTCCGAAACCTATGCAACCACCCTTGGTTTGCAGTAAACTGAATGCTCTGCTCTTCTGTACTATCTTTTTCCATAATATCTTCATATAAATACAACCTTTTTTGTTGTAACACATTTCTATCAACAGATATCCTTATCTTGTTCATATCTTCCACTCAAATATTCCAGGACATTTCCACTTTCACTAAAGTTTCATGACGCACTGTAGCAGTAACCTTTGTACTTTCGCGTGAAATAGAAAAACTTGAAGGAATATTACTGTTTTTTAAAATTTCACAAAAATATACGATTCATTTTTGTTATACAATCTTGAAATGCACGCAAACGATTTCCTTTCAAGCTTAAAGTTTTCACTTAATTAAAGAACACTTTGGCTACTCATAGACTTAGCACTATTACACGCTTCAGTACTGATAAGCTTTGTGGCCAATATTGCCAAACTGAAGAATATTTACAAGTTAAATATGCAAATACTGTATTACTAAATTAAACAAGTGCAGCGAATAGCCTAATGTAACCGCTAGAAAAAAGACTGGAGAAATTTCATATTAGAGTAGTACGGCTGTAGAGTCCAATGACTAAACAATCAACAAGGAAATTTTATGGGCTTTTATATGTAAACAATACGGTACTATATAGAAAAAAAAAACAAACTGACTCAGAGAGTGGTGTTTACGGTGTATGAATCTTCAAATATCTACTTTTTTTTTATTGTCAGAGTGACAGCACGGATAATTGTATATATATATATATATATATATATATATATATATATATATATTCTTGATATTTAACATTATCCATTGTTTTTCCGTTGCACTGACTTTATGAAGTTAATATATTACTATGTAAGTAATTTTATCCACCATTAAGCGCAATGATTTTACCTTGTGTGATGAGGCGCCTTTCGGTCACTTGACCATTGTCGAATCACTGATTACTTTTTTCAGTGATTACTTACAATAGTAATATATTAACTTCACACACACACACACACACACACATATATATATATATATATATATATATATATATATATTTATAGGTTAATTTTGGTTGGTAAAGATTATTTAGATTTTTTAGGACTAGGAGACCAACAGACTTACCTTGGTAAGAGTCCACTCTGTAGTCTTGAAATAGAAACACATAAAAGCACTTAACCAATGATATATTTCAACCACACAGAAATATATGTCAATCAAAAAGAAAACAAAAAGAAATATGAGAGAATGAAATAAAATAAATATAAGTTGTAATCACAGATTGTGTAGAAATCAGATGCATCTGTGACATTAACTTCATAAAGTTGGTGCAACGGAAAAACAATGGACAACGTAATATATATATATATATATATATATATATATATATATATATATATATATATATATATATACACGAGGGCTATTCAGAAAGTAAGGAACGTTTTTGAATTAAAAAAAAGATAAGTACAATAAAAAATTTTTATTATATACATCTGAAAGAGCAACTAAAATACTACTTTTCTACGTAGTCGCCAAACAAATTGAGACATTTATTGTAGCAGTGGACAAGCTTTGAAATTCCTTCATCGTAGAATTCTGCCGCCTGCGATGTCAGCCACTCAGTGACGCGCGCCTTGAGCTCCGCGTCGTCGTCAAAGGGCTGTGTTGCTAGCCAGGTCTTCATTCTTGGAAACAAGTGAAAATCGCTTGGTGCATGGTCAGGACTATAGGCCGGATGAGGAAATACCTCCCATTTGAATGACTCAAGGAGTTCTTTGGTGCTGTTTACTGTGTGAGGTCGGGCCTTGTAATGCACAAAGATAATTTTTGACGTAAATTTTCCTCGGCGCTGGTTTTGAACTGCTCTCCTATGGTTGCGCAAAGTTTCACAGTACCGTTCAGAGTTTATTGTTGCACCACGTGGAAGAAAGTCAATAAGAAGCACACCTTGGCTGTCCCAAAAAACCGTCGCCATAATCTTTCTTGCTGACAATGTTTCCAAACATTTTCTTGGTTTTTTGGGGAGCTTGTGTGTCCCCACTCCATGGACTGTAATTTCGTTTCGCAATTAACGTGTTTTACCCATGCCTCATCACCAGTTACAATGCGATCCAGTGAATCACCATGTCTGTCGTAGGCATCCAGAAATGGTAACTTGCCTTCATTCGATAACCTTTATGTTGGTCAGTGGCCATTTTCGGCACCCATCTAGCACAACATTTGTGGTAGCCTAACATTTCTGTGACAATTTCAAACAACAAAGTCCGTTGAACTTGTGGGAAAAAAAGCGAAAGCTCCGTTATCGTGAATCGGCAGTTTTTGCGAAACTTTCCATCAACTTTAGCAACCAGTTCATCAGTCACAATGCCCGGGCGTCCGCTCTTCGCTTCGTCATGAACGTCAGTTCGGCCATTTTTACACAGAACTTTCATTCATTACGTTGTTTCCGTAAACTTCACACACTTGGCAATAAATGTCTATCGGTTTAAAGTTTTTTGCCAACAAAAACCGTATCACTGATTGCACCTCACAACTGGTGGGATTTTCGCACATCTTCAGTGAAATTGCAAAAAAACGGACACCTCAGAAATGTTCTCGTTGTCACGGCTGGACGCCGACTGAGTTACCGAGTGCGCACGCACAATAATGTACCAGATCGGCGCGCGCCTGGCGGCATCAGAGAGAAACGTTCCTTACTTTCTGAATAAATAACATTAAAAATAAATTATAATTATAACAAAAGTTAAGTATTAATATATATATATATATATATATATATATATATATATATATATATATATATATATATATATATATTATTCTAACGATATGTATTTGTCTATGTATGTAATGATCGTAAATACAAAATTAAAATGTGTAAAGTAAATCTAAATGGAAATAACTTTTACCTTTCAGATGTTGTCTGTTGTGAAACATGTGAAAAAAAAACAACTAAAGGACAAACTGAAGAGCACAGGGAGGTTTGTTCGAAGATTGATACATCTGTAGTATATTGGAACTCTACCAAACAGGATAAAAACTTTAAATGTAACAATATGACTTCAGTTGGCTCCATTCTCACTGTGAAAACAAAGAACTACATCAAAAAGTCATTGACATGTAAACATTGTAGTTACACAAGCTCAGAATTAAATAAGCTTATAATCCACTTCAGAAGCCATATTTGTAAAATATCTCACAAGCATGTAACATGGGATTTTTCTGCAACACAGACAAAAGATATTAAACACTTCTTGAAACCCATTTCTATGTTGAAGCCTTACAAAAGACCACAATGTGATTATTCATCTGCACATTCCAGTCACTTTAGAGCCCTTATGAAAAACCATTCTGGAGAAAAACCTTACGAATGTTCAGAATGTGATTTTTCAACAGCCAATGTAGGTAATTTCAAGGAACATATGAGAAGACATTTTGCACAAAAATCTTACAAATGTTATCAATGTAATTATTCATCTTCAGAATCAAATAAAGTTAAAATTCATATGAGAAAACACTCTGGGGGAAAACCTTACAATTGTTCTCAATGTGATTATTCAGCAGCACGATTAGATCAGTTGAAAAGACATATGAGAACCCATTCCGGAGAAAAACCTTACAAATGTTATCAATGTAATTATTCAGCTTCAGAATCAAATAAAGTTAAAATTCATATGAGAAAACACACTGGGGAAAAACCTTACAAATGTTCACAATGTGATTTTTCAACAGCTCGAACAGGTCAATTGAAAATGCATATTAGAAAACATTCCGGAGAAAAACCTTACAAATGTTCTCAATGTGATTATTCAGCAGCACGATTAGATCACTTGAAAAGACATATGAGTACCCATTCCGGAGAAAAACCTTACAAATGTTCAGAATGTGATTTTGCAGCAGCACAATCAGGTCAATTGAAAATGCATATTAGAAAACATTCCGGAGAAAAACCTTACAAATGTTCAGAATGTGATTTTGCAGCAGCACAATCAGGTCAATTGCAAATACATATTAGAAAACATTCCGGAGAAAAACCTTACAAATGTTCTCAATGTGATTATTCAGCAGCACGATTAGATCACTTGAAAAGACATATGAGTACCCATTCCGGAGAAAAACCTTACAAATGTTCAGAATGTGATTTTGCAGCAGCACAATCAGGTAAATTGCAAATACATATTAGAAAACATTCCGGGCAAAAACCTTACAAATGTTCAGAATGTGATTTTGCAGCAGCACAATCAGGTCAATTGCAAATACATATTAGAAAACATTCCGGAGAAAAACCTTACAAATGTTCTCAATGTGATTATTCAGCAGCACGATTAGATCACTTGAAAAGACATATGAGTACCCATTCCAGAGAAAAACCTTACAAATGTTCAGAATGTGATTTTGCAGCAGCACAATCAGGTCAATTGCAAATACATATTAGAAAACATTCCGGGGAAAAACCTTACAAATGTTCAGAATGTGATTATTCTTCAGCCAGATCAGGTCATTTGAAAAGACATAAGAGAAGACATTCTGGAGAAAAACCTTACAAATGTTCACTATTGTGATTATTCAGCAGTAGAATTAACTAGTTTGAAAAGACATATGAGAACCCATTTCGGAGAAAAACCTCACAAATGTTTACTATGTGATTACTCAACTGCAGTTTCACATAACGTAAAAGAACATAACAGAAAACACTCTGGGGAAAAACCTTACAAATGTTCACAATGTGATTTTTCAGCAGCTCGAACAAGTAACTTGAAAGTACATATGAGAACCCATTTCGGATAAAAACCTTACAAGTGTTTACAATGTGATTATTCAGCAGCAAAATCAGGTCAGTTGAAAATACATATGAGAACCCATTCAGGAGAAAAACCTTACAAATGATCAGAATGTGATTTTTCTGCAGCCGGATCAGTTCACTTGAAAGGACATATGAGATAACATTCTGGAGAAAACCCTTACAAATGTCCACAATGTGATTTTTCAGCAACTCAAACGCTGCAAGTAACTTGAAAGTAAACATGAGAATACATTCCGGAGAAAAACCTTACACAGTGTGATTTTTCAGCAGCTCATACAGGTAACTTGAAAATCTATATGAGAAGACATTTTGGAGAAAAACCCTACAAACGTATATTTTATAGCAACACAACTAAGCAATCTTAGAAGCCATATGAAAACACATTCAGTAGATAAACCTTACAAATGTTCACTATGTGATTATTCAGCTACATGTTCAAGTTCATTTAAAATGCATATAAGAATCCATTCTGGAGAAAAATCCTACAAACATGTATTATTACAACACAACTAAGCAATCCTAATAACCATATGAGAACACATTGTGGCTAAAATGCAAATGCATTTCAGAATGCACAGGATTGTATATCCCCAGTGTATAGTTGTGTAAATACTAAGAGTGTTTATTGCTCCAGATCTCGTATTTAATGGTCCCTATCCTGAATATATCGATCCATATCTTGGATTCAGTTTCACTGATTTTCCGTTAATCATGTCACCCTTTGGATGAATGTTATTACTAGGATTTATACATACTTATATCTACTGTAAGCCACATACCTGATTACAAATCGTACTGGACTAACATAGCCTTACATACTGTATGTTACTCGCCCAGGAGCTCATAAAGATCTGATATGACTTATTTATTTTCTACTTTCGTTTAAAACAACTGATAACTTACCTTCCCATGAAGTGCTGCACTTTTACGCAGGTATCGGAACTAGTTCTGTATTATTTCAGATAACTCTTGATTGTGATTTTTTTAATATATGTACTTTATATATGGATTTTTTTTAAATGTATCATGCTATTTATGTTTTTTCTCTTCTTCATGATACAAAATTACAGCATAAGTAAGAAGGGGGAAAACAAATTATGGTAAAAAGAACTGGTTACAAATAGTTAAGAATAATTGTTAAGCGCTATTGTGGTTGGCAATAAGTTTTGATTCTGAACAGGGAAACTGTACAAGACATACCTTGGAATGACAAGCCACAGCCCCTTGATGCATGGGTTAAACATAAATATTAAAACAATAAGGATAAATAAACCACAAGTACCACTTTCCAGTTGTTGGAGGAATCTTGTCTTGTCCACATCAACTTGAAGATTATATAATTTCTATGTTGAGCAGTTCTGAAAACAACCTATCACTCACTCATAATACTTGTTCTCCAAGAAAAAGAAATGGACTAATTTTATGAGCAATTGTTAGTTACTTCAATTATTTAAATTAATGATATTTTTACAAATTGTTTAAAGTTATTAAGTGAGAACAGATTTATAGAACCAGAGGACTGAACTAATAACATAACAATTGCTATTTGTATTACTTCTCTGCACAAGTTTTGACATCAAAGAGCACCATCCAAATGATACCAAAACTAATGAGACTCTTAGACCAGATTAAAGAAAATATTCAAATTTGTGAAGACCAGAATCTATAAATAGATGTGTGGTAATAAATTAAAATTACAGGCAGAAAAGTATAAAAACACAATCAGAGTACTAAACAAAGGTATAGATTGTATCAAATGATCTTTGAAATCCTTGTTGATACTTTGGATGTTGAAGCAAATCATTATTGTCAGAGACTTTCTTTAACATTATATGGTTTGAAGAGTTAAATTTAGATTTAATTATTTTGAACAACAGAAAAATTTTAATTTGAAATAAGTAAGGTAAAGATACTTCTGAAGAAGCTGTTGCAGTGCTTAACTGTGGCAAATTTACGAGGAGTTGTAAAATACCCATTCTGATGATAGGAAAGTCAAACAGGCCAGGAGCAATTAAAAAGGTGAAACAGCTTCCCCCTCTTTTGCAAAAGCTTGGAAGACTCCTGCATTGTTTACAGAGTGGTATGACAAAATTTTCATCCCTAAAGTAAAAAAGCTCATAGAAAAGAAGTTGGTAAAGTTCTTTTAATTGTTGATAATATGCCATATTGTCCCACCGAAGAACTGTTGGAAAGAGGGTAAGGGCCATTTAAAACAATCCATTCCAGAAAAAACCTTACAAATGTACTGTTTTATTATTATTCAGCTACAAGATTAAATACATTTAAAAATCATATGAGAATCCATTTGGGGAAAAAAATTACAAATGTTCGCTATGTAATTATTCGCCTCGACAATTAAATGCATTTGAACTACATAGGAGTAGTCATTCAAGAGAAAGATCCTATAAATGTTCACTGTGGAATTATTCAGCTGCCGGATCCAGAGGAATTGCAATACAAATGAGAACCCATTGTCAACAAAAGCCTTACGAATATTTATAATATAATTACCCAGCTGCACAATGATCTGAGAAAAAATACATATGAGAATCTTTTCCAGAGAAATTCTGTATAAATGTACCTTATAAATGAGACAATACCTTGTGTCACTATTTAAATGGTTCATTTACAGTATCAAAACTAATTAAAATACACAGGACCCTTTCGACAAATTAAAGTGCCCATTAGACAGTAACCTCGTGCCTAGAGATAAATACATTTAACATAAAGGAAAAAAAAATTCTGATAACATTTAACATAGGTTATATTATGTAGGATAATATTATATTTAGGATAACTATTAAATTGTAAAGAGTTCTTGCTGTTTGTGTAAATATTTAAATGTAAATTAGTCAAACTTTTAGTAAATTAAAGTAAACATCATAAATAATTCATTGATTTTTTTAGTTAAATCCAGAAAATCTTTAATTGTGATCTGTTTAGAATATAGATTTGGCCCCCAACATAAATTATTTGATAGTAATATTTCTTAATAATAATAATAAATTTAAATATACATTTTTATTTCTTAACATAAAGGAAGCGAGGTGATGATATAGTTGTCGCCAATGTGAAGTCCGATGTTCTTTGTATGTTATACTTGGCACCATTAACATGTGGCTACTTTAGCTTGTAAAATTTGTAACAGTAAAAATGATTTTGTTTTTCAAATTTAAATTGTGTGTTAAAATTTCATTAAGTTAGCATAGAATTAAGTAAATATAAGATAATTGAGTGATTGAGAATTTATAAAAACATTTATACTTGAACTGAAGGAGTGTTTATAAAATATATGTTAAAGAGAAGTAGTCAATTTGCAAATAGGAAAGTAAAAATGAGTCAAGTATCAGAACAAGTAGTAAAGTTCGGGCAATTTATTGCGGGAAATAACCGATAGGAACTTAAATACATGGGTGGAAATCGAACTTGATACCGAAAAGCTTGAGACAGGCACAGTAAGAAACACAGTTCACAATAAAAATGAAAGGCCAAGTTCTGAATCAGGCGTAATACTCATGCTTAAGATATACTTCAGCCAATGGAGGAGTCAAATTAAAATCTTAAGAAACAAATGGAGAAGTCAAATAAAAAACTTTATGAACCAAAGGAGGAGCTCAGTAAAAAAAATGAAGGAATCGAATAAGAAACTAAATAATAAGTTGGATGAGAATTAAAAAACGTAGATAACATTGCAATCTTACTAGAATAAAAAACTGTAGAGGTAAAAGGGGAATTTATGGAATCAATGCAAAACCATGTCAAAGATGTAGGCAAATGGGTGGTATCAATAAATAATAAAATACAAATGACCAAACACAACATAAGTGATGCGGTATAGAAACGTGTACGTTTAATAATAATAAACCAACTGTAGCAATAGAAAGCATGGACATGAAGTTCGCTGTTCTTTTTATCTTTATATATATATGTATATATATATATATATATATATATATATATATATATGTGTGTGTTTAATAAAACCACTTTCACACAAGAATAAAACCTTTTTTTATTTTATTACAAAGTTTAAGCTTTTCGCCGATTAGCATTATCGGCATTATCAAAACTAACTTAGTATACTTGTAACTTATTCTGTTCCTACATTAAGACTCAATGTAGACTCAATGTATGTATAATACATATATATATATATATATATATATATATATATATATATATATATATATATATATATATATATATATATATATATATATATTGATATTTTACGTTATCCGTTGTTTTTCCATTGCACTGACTTTATGAAGTTAATATATTATTATTGTAAGTAATTTTTCCAGCATTAAGTGCAATGATTTTACCTTGTGTGATGAGGTGCCTTTCGGTCACTTGACCATTGTCGAATCACTGATGACTTTTTCTCAATTTTCTGGTGTGGATGTTCGTTACGTGGTGTTGGTACTTGTTGACATCATACACGTTTCCTCTTGAGTCTCGTGTATAACGTTTTTGAATAGTATGTCTTCTGTATATGTTGTTTGTAGGTTCATTAAATTGTTGTGTATGTTTTTATAAATGTGGTATTTTTCTAGTGAGTTTAGTTCTATTGGTTTATTATTTATTTCAAATATGGTTAGGTTATTTTCGTAATTTGTTATTTTATGTTTATGTGATATTAGGTGTGCTGCAACATTTGATACTTTTGTATTTTTATTTTTGAATGCTCTGTAATGTTCTTCAAATTTTATTTTAAATGATCTGGTAGTTTTTTTATGTAAAATGTGTTGCAGTCGTTGCATTTAATTCTGTAAATTCCTGATAGATTATGTTTCTCTGAATTTGTTTTGTGGTTTGTGTTATTAAGATATTTTATTATTTTGTTGTTTGGTTTGTATGTTGGAGTGTAGTTGTATATATGTTCTTTGTTGTATATATTTGTTATTTTTTCTATTTTGTTATTGGTGTATTTATATTTTAGGTAATTTTTTTATTTTTATTATTTTTGTGTTCCGGTTGTAGTGTTGTGTTGAGGTTAGGGTTTTTTGTGAATTTATTGTATATATTTTTTATAAGGCGTTTGTAGTGTCCATTTGCTATGGCTATTTTTGTTATGTTGTATAATTCTTCATTTAATTTTTGTTTGTTATCTTGTGTGTATTTTATTGCTTTATTTATCATGTTACTGTAAGAGTAAATTTTGTGTGTCCAGGGGTGGTTAGATTTGTAGTGTATTGTGGTGTTGTTGGAAGTAGGTTTTCTGTGTACCGTAATTTCTATTTTATTATTATTTATATTTAATGTAATGTCGAGATAGTTGATTGTTCTATTTGTTTCTGTTTCAACGGTGAATTGTATGTTTTCGTTGTATGTATTTAGTTTGTTTAGTATTATGATGTGTTTGTTGTGAATGGTAGGTTGGTATATTAGAAGTATATCGTCTACATACTTTGTCCATAGTGAAATATTATGTGTGTTTAGTATAGGTTACATGTTAGTTATGTCATATCTTATTATTTTTGTGTTGCTGTTTGTTTTTATGTTTTTTATTTTATTAATTAATTCGTATCCATTTTTTATATTGTATGTGTTGTTGATATGTATTTTAGATCTTATTATTTTGTCTAGTATTTTTGCGATTATGTAAAATGGTGAAACAACACATTATTCCTTATAGATTAGATTAGAGTATAATTTATTAATGTCTTTACTTAGACTTACCAATGGTATATTCAGATTATCAATATTTGCAGTCTTCTATAGCATTCACTCAAAAATCTGTAAAATATGTCTGACGTGTATTAATTATTATATTAAGTTATACAAGCTAATCCAACCATAGTATTTGATCAATTTAATATATTTAATGCTTATGGAGTAACATGGACAAATTATTGTTATATTAATCTAATGATTGTCTCCTGTGTGTAATACTTCCAAGAGCAGGTTACTAGTTGGTATAGAAATACAGTGTTAGTATATTACTCTAACGATATGTATTTGTCTATGTATGTAATCCTAAAAAAAAAAATTAATGTTTAAAGTAAATCTAAATGGAAATAACTCTTACATTTCAGATGTTGTCTGTTGTGAAACATGTGGCAAAACAACTAAGGGACAAACTGAAGAGCACAGGGAATTTTGTTCCAAGATTGATACGTCTGTAATGTATTGGAACTCTACCAAACAGGATGAAAATATTAAATATAACAATATGACTTCAGTTGGCTCCATTCTCTCAGTGAGAACAAAGAACTACATCAAAAATTCATTAACATGTAAAAATTGTAGTTACACAAGCTCAGAATTAAATAAGCTTATAATCCACTTCAGAAGCCATATTCGTAAAATATCTTACAAGCATGTAACATGGGATTTTTCTGCAACACAGACAAAAGATATTAAACACTTCTTGAAACCCATTTCTATGTTGAAGCCTTACAAAAGACCACAATGTGATTATCCATCTGCATATTCCAGTCACTTTAGAGGCCTTATGAAAAACCATTCCAGAGAAAAACCTTACAAATGTTCAGAATGTGATTTTTCAACAGCCAATGTAGGTAATTTGGAAATTGGAAAGACATATGAGAAGACATTCTGAAGAAAAACCTTACAAATGTCCAGAATGTGATTTTTCTGCAACTCGTACAAGTAGCTTGAAAGTACACATGAGAATTCATTCCGGAGAAAAACCTTACAAATGTTTACAGTGTGATTTTTCTGCAGCCAGATCAGGTGCTTTGAAAGTACACATGAGAATACATTCCGGAGAAAAACCTTACAAATGTTCACAGTGTGAATTTTCTGCAGCCCAATCAGGTGTTTTGAAAGTACACATGAGAATACATTCCGGAGAAAAACCTTACAAATGTTTATAGTGTGATTTTTCTGCAGCCAGATCAGGTGCTTTGAAAGTACACATGAGAATACATTCCGGAGAAAAACCTTACAAATGTTCACAGTGTGAATTTTCTGCAGCCCAATCAGGTGTTTTGAAAGTACACATGAGAATACATTCCGGAGAAAAACCTTACAAATGTTTACAGTGTGATTTTTCTGCAGCCGGATCAGGTGCTTTGAAAGTACACATGAGAATACATTCCGGAGAAAAACCTTACAAATGTTCACAGTGTGAATTTTCTGCAGCCCAATCAGGTGTTTTGAAAGTACACATGAGAATACATTCCGGAGAAAAACCTTACAAATGTTTACAGTGTGATTTTTCAGCAGTTCATACAAGTCACTTGAAATTACACATGAGAATACATTCCGGAGAAAAACCTTATAAATGTTTACAGTGTGATTTTTCAACAGCTCATACAAGTAGCTTGAAGGTACACATGACAATACATTCCGGAGAAAAACCTTACAAATGTTCACAGTGTGATTTTTCTGCAGCCAGATCAGGTGCTTTGAAAGTACACATGAGAATACATTCCGGAGAAAAACCTTACAAATGTTCACAGTGTGAATTTTCTGCAGCCCAATCAGGTGTTTTGAAAGTACACATGAGAATACATTCCGGAGAAAAACCTTACAAATGTTTACGGTGTGATTTTTCTGCAGCCAGATCAGGTGCTTTGAAAGTACACATGAGAATACATTCCGGAGAAAAACCTTACAAATGTTTACAGTGTGATTTTTCTGCAGCCAGATCAGGTGCTTTGAAAGTACACATGAGAATACATTCCGGAGAAAAACCTTACAAATGTTCACAGTGTGAATTTTCTGCAGCCCAATCAGGTGTTTTGAAAGTACACATGAGAATACATTCCGGAGAAAACCCTTACAAATGTTTACAGTGTGATTTTTCAGCAGTTCATACAAGTAGCTTGAAAGTACACATGAGAATACATTCCGGAGAAAAACCTTACAAATGTTCACAGTGTGATTTTTCTGCAGCCCAATCAGGTGATTTGAAAGTACATATGAGAATACATTCTGGAGAAAAACCTTACAAATGTTCACAGTGTGATTTTTCTGCAGCTCGTACAAGTAGCTTGAAAGTACACATGAGAATACATTCCGGAGAAAAACCTTACAAATGTTCACAGTGTGATTATTCTGCAGCCCAATCAGGTCATTTGAAAGTACATATGAGAATACATTCTGGAGAAAAACCTTACAAATGTTCACAGTGTGATTTTTCTGCAGCTTGTACAAGTAGCTTGAAAGTACACATGAGAATACATTCCGGAGAAAAACCTTACAAATGTTTACAGTGTGATTTTTCTGCAGCCGGATCAGGTGCTTTGAAAGTACACATGAGAATACATTCCGGAGAAAAACCTTACAAATGTTCACAGTGTGAATTTTCTGCAGCCCAATCAGGTGTTTTGAAAGTACACATGAGAATACATTCCGGAGAAAAACCTTACAAATGTTTACAGTGTGATTTTTCAGCAGTTTATACAAGTCACTTGAAATTACACATGAGAATACATTCCGGAGAAAAACCTTATAAATGTTTACAGTGTGATTTTTCAACAGCTCATACAAGTAGCTTGAAGGTACACATGACAATACATTCCGGAGAAAAACCTTACAAATGTTCACAGTGTGATTTTTCTGCAGCCAGATCAGGTGCTTTGAAAGTACATATGAGAATACATTCTGGAGAAAAACCTTACAAATGTTCACAGTGTGATTTTTCTGCAGCTTGTACAAGTAGCTTGAAAGTACACATGAGAATACATTCCGGAGAAAAACCTTACAAATGTTCACAGTGTGATTTTTCTGCAGCCAGATCAAGTCATTTGAGAAGACATAAGAGAAAACACTCTGGGGAAATACCTTAGAAATGTTTACAATGTGATTACTCAGTTGCAGATTCAACTAACTTAAAAGTACATAAGAGAAAACACTCTGGGGAAAAATCTTACAAATGTTCACAATGTGGGGTAACTCCATTTTCAAAACCTAATTCGTACTGTTTGCTCAAACTTTGAGTTTGTCTTTATATACCGTTAAACACTCCCCCACCACTTCCAAACCTCTCTTCCTATTGGGCCACTCCTACGCTTGGTTCTTGCATCCAACAGCTTTATAAATTTAAATTGCAACTTCTATATTATATTTCTTGAAAAAATGTTTCAATTTAGAAACCTCTTCCTGTATATACGAATTTAGAACCTTTCTTTCTCTCTATTTCCTTTGTGTGACTTTCTATTTGATTTCTTCTTGCTCTAATTTTTCTAAATAACTTTCTTATTGCTTCTTTGTTGTATCTATTATTCTTAGAAATTTGAAATATTATATTCAGTTCTTCTTTATATTCTTTTTTTTTTTAGCGGTGTATCTAATAATCTGTTAGAAAAATGCCTCTAATTTATGTTCTAGTGGGCAGTTCGATTTTTGTGTTAATAACATTATCAGTGTATGTATCTTTTCTGAAAATTCCAAATTCTATTTATTCCCCTCTTCTTTTTAGTTTTATGTCTAGGAAATTTAAACTACCATTATTCTCTTTTTCCATCGTGAATTTTAAATTATGTATATTGTTGGTTTCTTTTATATAGAATCTCCTTTTTTTCTTTCAGTGTCCTTTATTTTTAGTAGCAAATCACCTACATACCTCATATATTCTAAACAATCGAATTTCTCTAATATTTTTGTTATTATTCTTTCTTCTAATTCTTGAATGAAAAACTCGCTTAATATTCCAGATAATGGGTTACTCATCCCTAGGCCGTCTTTCGGCTTATATAATTCATTGTTAAACTTAAATTGGTTTAGGTTTAAAATTATCTTCAGTGATTTAACAATTTCATTATTCAAATCCTTATTTTGACTCTTTTCTTGTAATGTTTCCTTAATAATTGTATAGTTTTTCCAATTGGTACTGATGTGTATAGATTTTCTATATTGAATGAAATCATTCTGCAATCATTAGTGATCTTTCTTTATTGTATTCTTTTAACAACCTTGGTTGAATTTTTCACAGTAAATTTATTATTTAGCAGATCCATTTCTTTTATTAGATTTTTCTTAAATATTTTGCTAATTTATAGGCGAGTGCCATTCTATAATTAATTATAGGTCTAATCGGGTATTCTTTTTTATGAATTTTTACTTGAGCTCTCATTTTGGCACATTCAGATTCATATTTATATTTCTCTTCTTGAGTTATATATTAGGAGTTTTCAACTATTTCTTTAATTTTCTTTTGATATGTTTCAGTCTTATCTTTGAACTCCTTTTTACTTGCCTTTTTCAAAATTTTTCAGTTTTATTTACATATTCTTCCTTACTAATTAAAACAGTAGCGTTTCCTTTATCCGCTTTTGTAACCATAACCTCTTTTTATCTTAACATTTTTTCTAAATTTTTAACAACTCTTTTTTCCTGAAATCCCTCTTCTCTTCCAATTTTTGTTTAATAATTTTATTCAAAATTTCCAAGTAAATAATTTTGTTTTTATTTATTATTTAAACAAGTGACTAGCGTGATCTTGTTGTTCTTTAGGTATAAGACCAATTGCATTTTTCTCTGTCTACTATATTTTCTTTATAACGGTCTAGTCCTTTTTACCTCGGTGGTTAGTACTACTTTTATTTGAAATGTGTTATTAATTGCTTAATTACCAACATAATTAATTACTTACCAGGGCTTCTAGTTCTCCCTTACAGCACAGGCATAATAATGTCTCTCTGTAAACGTTCTTCTGATCTTGAAGGTAGAACTAGGTTACTTGTGAAATAAGAATTTAAAGTTTTAAAATACAAAGTTAAAAAATTTATTAATCAATGACAAATTACAAAAGAACAAATGACACCAATGTACCGCGTAATTAACTTTTAATTACTGCTAACTATTCCATACATATTTTAACTTTTCCAATTTATATATATATATATATATATATATATATATATATATATATATATATATATATATCGAGAAGGTAGTAACTTAAGTTTTTCAATATAATTTTAGAAATGAATATTCAAAGGACTATTTCTACCGTTCATGTGTTAACCGTTTATCAATTAAAATTCAACTTAGTTAACATTAAAATACATTTTCTTTATTATTATCTAAAACGTACCTGGTTGTGCACTTTACTTGTAAAACACTATAACATATACCATTAAACATTGCCCATGGCTTTTGTACACGAATCATTGCACATCGCTTCTGGAATCAGCGCAGTACTTCTTAAACAGTAAATAATACAAAACTTTTACTTATTTGAAACACATAAATAATTGCTTCTGACTTCTTCTTTAGTTGCGTTTATAAAATTTGGTACCGGCCTTGACATCTTAAATTTTTAATACTGGAAGCTTATAAATTTCTAAGTTATGTCCGAAAATGCCATTACGTCCGTCTCGTTCAAACACTTTTAGTGAAGTAGGGTCGTTGCAAGGATACGCCAACGGAATTTCCCACCCTCACTTATTATTTTGAATTTTTTGATTGGTGCTTCGGATCAGGCGATATCAGACCATGTTTACGTCACATGGCGTGACATCACTTATTACCTTAAGTTACTATCTCGTACGATATTTTTCTATTTCGCCCGCTAGGAGCGCTCACCACTTAGCCTAGCTTCACAATGTGCAAAAATAAAACAAAAATTTTCTTTCATATTTGGACGATATAATTATTAAATAAAAATTAAATATATAAATGAATTTATATGTAACACCTTATTTTTAAGAGTGTTACATCTTCTACATTGTTTTTTTTGTATTATTATTACTTACATTATGTTTTAAACCCTTTGCTAGAATCTCATACTCCTCTTCTGTCAAATTCTTCTTAGTTAAGTTCATCACCCTTTCGAACGTTATATTTAAAAGTTAAAAACTATTAAGTAGTAGGATGCAAGAAACAAGAGTAGGCGTGTACCAATAGGAAGCGAGGTCTGGAATTTGGGGAGGGAGTGCCTAATGGTATATAAAGACAAACTCAAAAGTTTGGCCGAACAGTAGGATTTTAGTTTTGCAAACAGAGTTTTTCCAAAACGCATCAACGAAGAAAAATATTAAAATGTTGGGAATGCCAGAAAAATGTTGGGAATTGCATTTTCTCTGTCTATTATATTTTCTTCTACATTGTTTTTTTGTATTATTACTTGTAAATAATTTTTTCCACCACAGTGCAATAATTTTACCTTTTGTAATGAGACACCTTTCGGTTACTTGACCATTATCGAATCACTGATTAATTTTTCTCTATTTTTCTGGTGTGGATGTTCGGTCTGTGATGTTGGTATTTGTTGAACTAGAAAAGTTAAACCAATTGAACATTTTATATAACATGATGTTACAAGTAAACACAGATTTGGAAAGCTCTCTTACATTTCGTAAACTAGGTGTTGTACATCCTAGTGTTATCTCAACTCAAGAGCTATATGAGGAAATAAGCAAAATATTGTAATAAAAGATTACCTGTAGAACCTAAAATAAAAAATATGTGGGAATTGTAGAACCAGATTAAAGTTAATTGTAAATTAGATTCAGAAAAAAATTGTATATTTTATAAACTTATTACTTGCGACCAGACTTTTTGTTAACTAAAGGTTGTTAACTTACACTTGGAGGAAATGTTTTCGTCTTACGACTTCTTTAGCCTCGTGTAATAAGTGCCAATAGCAAAAGTGTAATAAGTAATTAATAAACAGCTCATCATAAACAGCAACAAGATTTTGATATTTTATAAACTTACCTATTGTTGAAAACACTTATTTTAAATTGTATAAATTACATTCTATACTTATAAAAGATGGAACAGTTTATGTAACAATAATACCAAAAGTAAGGTAAATATTAGTATCTAATTCTGTATTTTTAGGTTTAGACAATAATTGTAATGGTAAAATAGATTCTAAATAATTTTGCTCATTCGACCTTTTGACGCACCCCAAATAAGATTGTGAAATGTCCATCATTAGAAATAATAATGCCAAAAACTGAGAGTATACTACATTGGAAGTCACGGTCAACCTAATCAACTCAAGCCCAGAAATAAACCATTACCTGACGACCTTCCCCAATAATAAGACTCTAAAAATTACCAGCCGAAAGGCAACTACCACAGTCGCTTTTCAAGGCATATTCCTAATAAAAACTAATAATGATTCAGTCTTTTTCAACGACATGAAACTAAGCCACACGTCGTTAATATCTTGAGGTCACCCAATTCTCATGGACATGCCCAAATAAAACTTATGAATAAAAGGCCAAAGTTTTCGGTAAAAGTTGAACGGCTGGAGTTTTACAAAATCAACACTGAAGCCATGTTTAAAATTAATCCAACTATGGGAATAACCCATCATATGAATGTAAGGACTATCGGCCTTTATAGTGCCCTATTCAGCAGCTTCATATACTTTGTCATCAACTAGATAATAAAGAGGACGAAACTTCTCCAGCCCTCGAAGATTTATTTAGGGATGTTGGAGTTATATAACTCAGTATTGTAGATGTAGTCATTATAAAGATGACCTATGTATAATTTTTCTGACGCAGGTTTTGATTGTTGTGCACCTGCATGCCATTGTTAACGTAGTGTGTAGCGAACTTTAGAAGAAAACCATTGTCTCCACTCCAACTGAATGTACATCATTAATAAAGCATAATTTTGTAAAAATAAAATAATTAAAAAAAATCTTTTGTTCTTAATAAAACATGTAACATATATATATATATATATATATATGTGTGTGTGTGATATTTAATATTGTCCATTTTTATTCCGTTGCACTGACTTCATAGAATTATTATATAATATTGTAAACTAATTTTTACCTTATGATGTACGGCGTACCTTTCGGTCACTTGATCATTGTCGAATCACTAAATTATTATTCTACTGTTTATCTAAGCAGAATAATAATTCAGTGATTCGGCATTGGTCAAGGTCAAGTGACCGAAAGGTACCTCATCAGGAGGTAAAAATTATTTGTACTTAATATTGGAATAATTGTTTACAACAACAAATAATAACTAACACACACACACACACATATATATATATATATATATATATATATATATTTTAGGTTAGTTCTAGTAGAGCTTAAAGCTTATTTAGGAATTTTTGGACTTGATAGGAGACTGACAGACTTACCTCAAGGCAATAGTCCAAAACTGCAATCTCTTGGAAATAAGCACATATAAAACACTTAATACACTTTTATTTGAAATATTTCGATCAACATGATCTTCTTCAGTCAAGAAAGAGAAAAACAAAACAAAAGATCTTTTGTTTTGTTTTTCCTTTCTTGACTGGCAATCTTTTGTTTTGTTTTTCTCTTTCTTGACTGAAGAAGATCATGTTGATCGAAATATTTCAAATAAAAGTGTATTAAGTGTTTTATATGTGCTTATTTCCAAGAGATTGCAGTTTTGGACTATTGCCTTGAGGTAAGTCTGTCAGTCTCCTATCAAAAATTCCTATATATATATATATATATATATATATATATATATATATCAACTACTTTCGTAGCATTGCGAATAAAGTTTAATCCTGATTATATTTTATGTTATAAACAATGTATCAGATATCCCCTCTCATTCTTAAATCAGCTGCCTTGGGGCACTTCTCTGGTCTATCTCGGAATGATGATGAGTCCATCAGGTTCATACAGAAATCTAGTGGGTATTATATATTTAGTCATATTCAGGGGTAGAGTATATCTTGACAGCATTTGTGATAATTCAAGTGAATAAGTTGGCTTAAAATCATCCATGGTCTGGGTCTATCCAGGGTGGCTGTAGCTCTCATGGTGTTTGTGTACTTCATGTTGTTTACTTTGGCACAGATACCATGTAAAAATAAATATTGAAATCTTGTTGCTGTCCACCGCTTCACCGCCAGTTGTGAGCTACCGACACACGTATACCCTGATAACGGTACTAATTTTACCGGAGCTACTAACCGGCTCAAGGAGGTTTACGGGTTCCTGGACAGTTCCCAAACGCGCATTCAGACCCAACTAGCTGATCAACTCATCTCCTGGCATTTCAATCCTCCCGTCCCTCCTCATTTTGGTGGGCTTTGCTAAGCTGCTATAAAATCCGCAAAACAGCTGATTCACCGCACTTTTGGCCATAATGTGTTAACTTTGGAAGAACTATCCAACCTCTTCATACGCGTTGAAGCCATCCTCAACAGTCGCCTCATCTTCGATATTTCTCCAGACCCCCAATGAACTAGTTTCCTTCCTCACACCAGGACATTTTCTCATCGGACCTCCGTTATTATCACCGCTGAGCTCTTTAAGGATCCACATCTTAAATCACGTTGGTCTCTCCTGCAACAAATGTCTAACCGCTTTTGGAAAACTTGGTCCAACCAGTACTTACACACGCAAATTCAGCGTCGCAAATGGAACCAGAACTCGACTCCACTGAGCGCAGGATAGTTAGTATTTATCTCCGGTGAACACACGGACCCTCTATGGCGGCCCATGGGCCGCATAATCGAGCTTCATCCAGGCCCTGACCACCTTAGTCGGGTCACCACTGTACAGAGCGCCCATGCCCGTCTTAAGCGCCCGGTACATAAACTTATAGGAATCCCACCCCTTTCTTAGCTCCACGTTGTCTCCTGTCTGGTCGTCTGATTTACCCACTATTTCGTTCATCTCGTTGACTCTAAAACTTTCGTTTTGGTGGGCGGTATGTTGAGAACAGCGACTAGATCAAGGAACAGCTGGCATTCCACTACTTGCTACACGTCAGCGCTTGACCTAGATTAGTTTCTGTCTCTGGTTTTCTTGTTCCTTAATCTGCAAGTCCACCAGCCATATTGCTTTTGTAACGCATGCACGCGTTTCCTATGTTTGTGACCGCTCATAAGTCATAAAGTTGTTGGATGCAAGAACCAAGCTTAGGAGTGGTTAACGGTATATAAAGACAAACTCACAGTTTGAGCAAACAGTACGAATTAGGTTTTGAAAATGGAGTTACCCCGAAATGCGTCAACAGAGAAGAATATTGAAACGTTAGGAATGGCAGAAAAATGTACTCAAACATATAGAGATTTTCCTAACAGAAATGGAGATAAGTATATTAATAATTTCATATTATGAACACTTACTGGGTTTTGTCAAATGAGTCCTCCTGGGTATTAGAATTCATTATGATTCTGACGCTGAATAATTTACATAGTGGCACCTTTAACATTTATTTAGTTTAACATTAATAGGGCCTTTCCTTTGAATGACTACCCTTATGCAATTTAAATGCACCTAATCGTGGAGCTGAATAATTACATTTGTAAGATATTTCTCCAGAATGGGTTCTCATATGAATTTTAAATGTTCTTGGTCCTGTAGCTGAATAATAATAAAACAGTACATCACATACATTTGTTAGGTTTTAATCTGTCCATTCCCTCTTACCAACAGTTTTTTGGTGGGATGATTTGGTATGTTACCAACAATTAAAGGAACTTTACTGTCTTATTTTCCAGGAAATTTTGGTGATTTTTTACATCAGGGATGAAAATTTTGTCACACCACTCTGTAAACAATGCTGCAGTCATCCAAGCCTATGGTTTAATTTTACGACAGAGAGGGAAGCTGTTTCATCTTTTTAAATGCTCTTGGGATATTTGACTTTCCTATCATTAGAATGGGTATTTTATACGTAATCGTAAATTTCCCACAGTTAAACACTGTTTAGCTTCTTCAGAAATATTTTTACTTTACTTATTTAAAATTAAAAATTTTCTGTAGTTCAAAATAAGTGAAACTAAATTTTAACTCTTTAAACCATACAATGTTAAAGAAAGTCTCTGTCAAGAATGATTTGCATCAACATCCAAAGTAGCAACAAGGATTTCAAAGGTCATTTGATACAATCTGTACCTTTGTTTAGTACTCTGATTGTGTTTTTATACTTTTCTGCCTGTAATTTTAATTTACTACCACACATCTATTTATTGATTTCTGGTCTTCACAAATTTGAATATTTTCTTCAATCTGGTCTGAGAGTCTCATTAGTTTTGGTATCATTTGGATGGTGCTCTTTAATGTCAAAACATGCCCACAGAAGTAATACAGATACCAGTTGTTATGTTATCAATTCAGTCATCTGATTCTATATATCTAATGTCACCTTACTAGCTTCAGCTTGATAATCTCTATAGTTTCTTCCTTACCCTCTAGTTAATATCTCATTATCTTCCTTTTTTAGTAGTATTTCCATTGGCTAAATAGTGTACACGTTCTGGATCCTTCTAGCAAACTGTATTCTGTATTTAAATTGCCTTATCAATCTTTGGATTATGTTCTTCCATTCTGCTGGTAGTAAATTCATATTTTTTAATAACATACTTTCTCTATAATATAATCAGTTTTAATCAAACCTCTTTCTACTAAACACTTTTCCATAACCATAGAGACATGAAATCAAGTCATAAGTGAGTCAATGATGGGAGGGTTTATAAATATTTTGTATACACAAATAAACTGTTAATACATAGTATCTCTTATTCAATAATATTTTTAGGGTAGACATTCTGATGACTATAAACATGACTTTCCCAATGTACTGATGCCAGTTCTGATAAACAATATATGGGCAACTAGCACTAGATGCTGATGTCTTGGATAGATGCAACATTAACAACATCATCTACTGCCTAACTTTATTTGACATTATTTGGATTACTGCCAATAATATTAATTAAATTTATAACTACTGATATTCAGCTACTGGGGGTAGAACACATTTTATCCATGCACACAAAAATGTCTTAAAGTGCTGCAATAATAGTCTTGCATTTTAATCCATGCTTTCTGTTTACATTGCAGCACAAACATAGACACTGTTATAGTGACACAAATATCATTAGCTAAGTAAGTAATCAATTAATTTTATTCTCTCTATGGTAATAATTTTAAACAATTTATAAAAATATCAAAAATTTAAATAATTAAGCAACCAACAATTTGTTCATAAAATTAGTTCATTTCTTTCTCTTTCTTGAAGAATTAAGTTTTAAGAATGAGAGGTAGGTCTTTTTCAGAACTGCTCAACATAGCAATTATATAATCTTCAAGTTGATGTTGACAAGACGAGATTCCTCCAACAACTGGAAAGTCGTATTTGTGGGTTTTTTATCCTTATTGTTTTAATATTTGTTTGACCCAAACATCAAGGGGCTAGTTTGTCATACCTCCAAGAATGACTACTAAATCATGTTATCAATTTGATTTTTTTTTTAATAACTCAAAAGACCACAGTGGGTGTTTATCCCTAAAATAGGTCTCTTCAGAAATCCAACTGATATACGCTCCCTTATCCAACCAAATGGATCTTGCCCAACAAAAGTTCATTCATCATCGTGATAAATTTGTGTTCAAACAATAATATTATCACAGAAGTTTTCTAGTTTTCCTGTTCAGAATAAAACTTATTGCCAACCACAGTAGCACTTAATAAAACAGTTACTCTTAACTTTTGTTACCAGTTGTTTTTACCATAATTTGTTTTTGCTCCTTCTTACTTATGCTGTAATTTTGTATCACGATGAAAACAAACATCAATAGCATGATACATTTTTAAAAAATCCATTTATAAATTACAGATATTTTAAAAATCAGAATTAAGAGTTATCTGAAACCTGTGTTTCGATACTTGCGTAAGAGTGCAGCACCTCACGGATGGTAAGTTATCAGTTGTTCTACACAAAAGTAAAGAATAAATAAGTCATATCAGATCTTTATGAGCTCCTGGACGAGTAACATACTAGGCTATGTTAGCCCAGTACGATTAGTAATGAGGTTCGCGGCATACAGTAGATATCCTTTCTCTTTCATGAAGAACAAGTGTTAAGCAATTAATTATAATTATATAATCTTCTAAGTTGATATGGACAAGACAAGATTCTTGCAACAACTGGAAACTTAAACTTGTGGTTTATTTATCCTTATTGTTGTAATATTTATGTTTAACCCATGGATTAAGGGCCTGTGGCTTGTCATTCCAAGGTATGTCTTGTACAGTTTTCCTGTTCAGAATCAAAACTTATTGAAAACCACAATAGCACGTAACAATTATTCTTAACTATTTGTAACCTGTTGTTTTACCATAATTTGTTTCCCCCCCCCCCTTACTTATGCTGTAATTTTGTATCATGATGAAGAAAAAGAAACATAAACAACATGATACATTAAAAAAAATATATAAAAAAATCACAATCAAGAGTTATCTGAAATAATAGAGAACTAGTTCCGATACCTGTGTAAGAGTGCAGCACCTCACAAGAAGGTAGGTTATCAGTTGTTCTACACGAAAGTAAAGAATAAATAAGTCATATTAGTTCTTTATGAGCTCCTGGATGAGTTACATACAAGGCTATGGTAGTGTAGTAATCAGGTTAGTGGCTTACAGTAGATATAAAAATATATAAATCCTAGTAATAACATCCAATTAAAGGGTGACATGATTAATGGAAAGTCAGTAAAACTGAGTCCAAGATATGAATCGATATATTCAGGATAGGGTCCATTAAATAGAAGATCTGGAGCAATAAACACTATTAGTATTTACACAACTATACACTGGGGATATACAATCCTGTGCATTCTGCAATGTGATAGCATTTGAGCCACAATGTTTTCTCATATGGTTATTAGGATTGCTTAGTTGTGCTGTTGTATAATAAATGTTTGTAGGATTATTCTCTAGAATGGATTCTTATATGTATTTTAAATGAACCTGAACATGTAGATCAAAAATCACATACTGAACATTTGTAAGGTTTATCTACAGAATGTTTTCATATGGCTTCTAAGACTGCTTAGTTGTGTTGCTATAAAATATACGTTTGTAGGGTTTTTCTCCAGAGTGTTTCATCATATGAATTTTAATGTTATTTGAACATGCAGTTGAATAATAACATTGTGAACATTTCTAAGGTGTTACCCAGAGTGTTTTCTCTTATGTCTTTTCAAATGACATGATTGGGCTGCAGAAAAATCACACTGTGAACATTTGTAAGGTTTTTCTCCTGAATGTATTCTCATATGCCCTTTAGTTACTTGTATAAGCTGCTGAAAAATTACATAGTGAACATTTTTAAGAGTTTTCTCCAGAATGTATTCTCATGTGTACTTTCAAGATACTTGTTTGAACTGCAGAAAAATCACACTGTGAACATTTGTAAGGTTTATCTACAGAATGTTTTCATATGGCTTCTAAGACTGCTTAGTTGTGTTGCTATAAAATATACGTTTGTAGGGTTTTTCTCCAGAGTGTTTCATCATATGTATTTTAATGTTATTTGAACATGCAGTTGAATAATAACATTGTGAACATTTCTAAGGTGTTACCCAGAGTGTTTTCTCTTATGTTTTTTCAAATGACATGATTGGGCTGCAGAAAAATCACACTGTGAACATTTGTAAGGTTTTTCTCCGGAATGTATTCTCATATGCCCTTTCAGTTACTTGTATAAGCTGCTGAAAAATTACATTGTGAACATTTATAAGGGTTTTCTCCAGAATGTTTTCTCATGTGTACTTTCAAGATACTTGTACAAGCTGCTGAAAAATTACATAGTGAACATTTTTAAGAGTTTTCTCCAGAATGTATTCTCATGTGTACTTTCAAGATACTGTTATAAGCTGTTGAAAAATTACATTGTGAACATTTGTAAGGTTTTTCTCCAGAATGTTTTCTCATGTGTACTTTCAAGCTACTTGTTTGAACTGCAGAAAAATCACACTGTGAACATTTGTAAGGTTTTTCTCTGGAATGTATTCTCATGTGTACTCTCAAGCTACTTCTATGAGCTGTTGAAAAATCGCACTGTGAACATTTGTAAGGTTTTTCTCCAGAATGTATGCTCATGTGTACTTTCAAGCTACTTGTATAAGCTGCTGAAAAATTACACTGTGAACATTTGTAAGGTTTTTCTCCGGAATGTATTCTCATGTGTACTTTCAAATCACCTGATCGGGCTGTAGAAACATCACACTGTGAACATTTGTAAGGTTTTTCTCCGGAATGAATTCTCATGTGTAGTTTCAAAACACCTGATTGGGCTGCAGAAAAATCACACTCTGAACATTTGTAAGGTTTTTCTCCGGAATGTATTCTCATGTGTACTTTCAAGCTACTTGTATTAAATACTGAAAAATCACACTGTAAACATTTGTAAGGTTTTTCTCCGGAATGTATTCTCATGTGTACTCTCAAGCTACTTCTATGAGCTGTTGAAAAATCGCACTGTGAACATTGGTAAGGTTTTTCTCCGGAATGTATTCTCATGTGTACTTTCAAGCTACTTGTATTAAATACTGAAAAATCACACTGTGAACATTTGTAAGGTTTTTCTCCAGAATGTTTTCTCATGTGTACTTTCAAGTTATTTGTATAAGCTGCTGAAAAATTACATTGTGAACATTTGTAAGGTTTTTCTCCGGAATGTATTCTCATGTGTACTTTCAAAGCACCTGATTGGGCTGCAGAAAAATCACACTGTGAACACTTGTAAGGTTTTTCTCCGGAATGTATTCTCATGTGTACTTTCAAGCTACTTGTATTAACTGCTGAAAAATCACACTGTGAACATTTGTAAGGTTTTTCTCCGGAATGTATTTTCATGTGTACTTTCAAGCTACTTGTATTAAATACTGAAAAATCACACTGTGAACATTTGTAAGGTTTTTCTCCAGAATGTTTTCTCATGTGTACTTTCAAGTTACTTCTATAAGCTGCTGAAAAATTACATTGTGAACATTTGTAAGGTTTTTCTCCGGAATGTATTCTCATGTGTACTTTCAAAGCACCTGATTGGGCTGCAGAAAAATCACACTGTGAACATTTGTAAGGTTTTTCTCCGGAATGTATTCTCATGTGTACTTTCAAAGCACCTGATTGGGCTGCAATAAAATCACACTGTGAACATTTGTAAGGTTTTTCTCCGGAATGTATTCTCATGTGTACTTTCAAGCTACTTGTACGAGTTGCAGAAAAATCACATTCTGGACATTTGTAAGGTTTTTCTTCAGAATGTCTTCTCATATGTCTTTCCAAATGACTTGATTGGGCTGCTGAAAAATCACACTGGAAACATTTGTAAGGTTTTTCTCCGGAATGGTTTTTCATATGGGCTCTAAAGTGACTGGAATGTGCAGATGAAAAATCACATTGTGGTCTTTTGTAAGGCTTCAACATAGAAATGGGTTTCAAGAAGTGTTTAATATCTTTTGTCTGTGTTGCAGAAAAAACCCATGTTACATGCTTGTAAGATATTTTACGAATATGGCTTCTGAAGTGGATTATAAGCTTATTTAATTCTGAGCTTGTGTAACTACAATTTTTACATGTCAATGACTTTTTGATGTAGTTCTTTGTTCCCACTGAGAGAATGGAGCCAACTGAAGTCATATTGTTATATTTAATATTTTCATCCTGTTTGGTAGAGTTCCAATACATTACAGACGTGTCAATCTTGGAACAAACTTCCCTGTGCTCTTCAGTTTGTCCCTTAGTTGTTGTTTTGCCACATGTTTCACAAGAGACAACATCTGAAATGTAAGAGTTATTTCCATTTAGATTTACTTTAAACATTAATTTTTTTTTTTTTTTGTAGGATTACATACATAGACAAATACATATCGTTAGAGTAATATACTAACACTGTATTTCTATACCAACTAGTAACCTGCACTTGGAAGTATTACACACAGGAGACAATCATTAGCTTAATATAACAATAATATTTCTATGTTACTCCATAACCATTAAATATATTAAATTGATCAAATACTATGGTTGAATTAGCTTGTATAACTTAATATAATAATTAATACACATCAGACATATTTTACAGATTCTTGAGTGAAAGCTATAGAAGACTACAAATATTGATAATCTGAATATACCATTGGTAAGTCTAAGTAAAGACATTAATAAATTATAGTCTAATCTAATCTATAAGGAATAATGTGTTGTTTCACCATCTTACATAATCACAAACATACTAGACAAAATTAATAAGATCTAAAATGTATATCAACAACACATAAAATATAAAAAATGGATACGAATTAATTAATAAAATAAAAAACATAAAAAACAAACAGCAACACAAAAATAATAAGTTATGACATAACTAACATGTACCCTAGCATCCCAATAGAAGAAACCATAGAAATAATAAAAAACAAACTAATACACAATAACGAAAAAAGAAACACAATAGATAGTATCATTACGCTAACCAAACACATATGCATCCAAAATTACTTCCAATTTAACAATAAATACTATAAACAAACAACTGGACTCCCCATGGGATCATCCATATCATCAGTCATGTCAGAAATATATTTACAACACTTTGAACAAATAATAATTAAACCTATACTAAACACACATAATATTTCACTATAGACAAAGTATGTAGACGATATACTTGTAATATACCAACCTACCATTCACAACGAATACATCATAATACTAAACAATCTAAATACATACAACAAAAACATACAATTCACCGTCGAAACAGAAACAAATAGAACAATAAACTATCTCGACATTACATTAAATATAAATGATAATAAAATAGAAACTACGGTACACAGGAAACCTACTTCCAACAACACCACAACACACTACAAATCTAACCACCCCTGGACACACAAAATTTACTCTTACAGTAACATGATAAATAAAGCAATAAAATACACACAAGATAACAAACAAAAATTAAATGAAGAATTAGACAACATTACAAAAATAGCCATAGAAAATGGATACAACAAACACCTTATAAAAAATATATACAATAAATTCACAAAAAACCCTAACCTCAACACAACACTACAACCAGAACACAAAAATAATAAAAATAAAAAAAATACCTAAAATATAAATACACCAATAACAAAATAGAAAAAATAACAAATATATACAACAAAGAATACTACACTCCAACATACAAACCAAACAACAAAATAATAAAATATCTTAATAACACAAACCACAAAACAAATTCAGAAAAACATAACCTATCAGGAATTTACAAAATTACATGTAACAACTGTAACGTATTTTACATAGGGAAAACAACCAGACCATTTAAAATAACATTTGAAGAACATTATAGAGCATACAAAAACAAAAATTACAAAAATAACTAACCATACTTGAAATAAATAATAACCCAATAGAACTAAACTCACTAGAAAAATACCACATTTATAAAAACATACACAACAATTTAATGAATCTACAAACAACATATACAGAAGACATACTAATTAAAAACATTATATATGAGATTCAAGAGGAAACGTGTATGACGTCAACAAGTACCAACACCACGGAACGAACATCCATACCAGAAAAATTGAGAAAAAGTAATCAGTGATTTGACAATGGTCAAGTGACCGAAAGGCGCCTCATCACACAAGGTAAAATCATTGCACTTAATGCTGGAAAAATTACTTACAATAGTAATATATTAACTTCATAAAGTCAGTGCAACGGAAAAACAACGGATAACGTAAAATATCAATATATATATATATATATATATATAGATTTTTTGGACTAGGAGACTGACAGACTTACCTTGGTAAGAGTCCACTCTGTAGTCTTGAAATAGAAACACATAAAGGCACTTAAACAAATATATATTTCAACCACACAGTGGTCTTTATCAATCGAAGAGAAAACACAAAAAGAAATATGAGAGAATGAAATAAAATTCAGGAGGATTTTATTTCATTCTCTCATATTTCTTTTTGTGTTTTCTCTTCGATTGATAAAGACCACTGTGTGGTTGAAATATATCATTGTTTAAGTGCCTTTATGTGTTTCTATTTCAAGACTACAGAGTGGACTCTTACCAAGGTAAGTCTGTCAGTCTCCTAGTCCAAAAAATCTAAATAATCTTTACCAACCAAAACTAACCTATATATATATATATATATATATATATATATATATATATATATATATATATATATATAAACATAAAAAGAACAGCGAACTTCATGTCCATGCTTTCTATTGCTACAGTTGGTTTATTATTATTAAACGTACACGTTTCTATACCACATCAATTATGTTGTGTTTGGTCATTTGTGTTTTATTATTTATTGATCCCACCCATTTTCCTACATCTTCGACATGGTTTTGCATCGATTCCATAAATTCCCCTTTTACCTCTACAGTTTTTTATTCTAGTAAGATTGCAATGTTATCTACGTTTTTTAATTCTCATCCAACTTATTATTTATTTTCTTATTCGATTCCTTCATTTTTTTTTTTTACTGAGCTCTTCCTTTGGTTCGTAAACCTTTTTATTTGACTCCTCCATTTGTTTCTTAAGATTTTAATTTGACTCCTCCTTAAGATTTTAATTTGACTCCTCCATTGGCTGAAGTATATCTTAAGGATGAGTATTACGCCTGATTCAGAACTTAGCCTTTCATTTTTATTGTGAACTGTGTTTTTTACTGTGCCTGTCTCAAGCTCCCTATTTTCGGTATCAAGTTCGATTTCCACCCATGTATTTACATTCCTATCGGTTATTTCCCGCAATAAATTGCCTGAACTTTACTACTTGTTCTGATACTTGACTCATTTTTACTTTCCTATTTGCAAATTGACTACTTCTCTTTAACATATATTTTGTAAACACTCCTTCGGTTAATTTCAGTTCAAGTATAAATGTTTTTATAAATTCAGAATCACTCAATTATCTTATATTTACTTAATTCTATGCTAACTTAGTGAAATTATAACACACAATTTAAATTTGAAAAACAAAATAATTTTTACAAAGTTCCAAATTTTACAAGCTAAAGTAGCCACATGTTAATGGTGCCAACTATAACATAAAAAGAACATCGGACTTCACATTGGCGACAACTATATCATCACCTCGCTTCCTTTATGTTAAGAAATAAAAAGGTATATTTAAATTTATTATTATTAATATGAAATATTAATATCAAATAATTTATGTTGGGCGCCAAATCTATATTCTAAACAGATCACAATTAAAGATTTTCTGGATTTAACTAAAAAAAATCAATGAATTATTTATGATATTTACCTTAATTTACTAAAAGTTTAACTAATTTACATTTAAATATTCACACAAACAGCAAAAACTCTTTCCAATTTAACAGTTATCCTAAATATAATATTATCCTACATACAACCAATGTTAAATGTTAATAGAATATTTATTCTTTTCTTTAACTTAAATGTATTTATCTCTAGGCACGAGGTTACTGTCTAATGGGCACTTTAATTTGTCGAAAGGGTCCTGTGTATTTTAATTAGTTTTGATACTGTAAATGAACCATTTACATAGTGACACAAGGTATTGTCTCATTTATAAGGTACATTTATACGGGATTTCTCTGAAAAATATTCTCATATGTATTTTTTCTCAGATCATTGTGCAGCTGGATAATTATATTATAAATATTCGTAAGGCTTTTGTTGACAATGGGTTCTCATTTGTATTGCAATTCCTCTGTATCCGGCAGGTGAATAATTCCATAGTGAACATTTATAGGACCTTTCTCTTGAATGACTACTCCTATGTAGTTTAAATGCATTTAATTGTCGAGGCGAATAATTACATAGCGAACATTTGTAATGTTTTTCCCCAAATGGATTCTCATATAGTTTTTAAATGTACTTAATCTTGTAGCTGAATAATAATAAAACAGTACATTTGTAAGGTTTTTTCTGGAATGGATTGTTTTAAACAGCCCTTACCCTCTTTCCAACAGTTCTTCGGTGGGACAATATGGCATATTATCAACAATTAAAAGAACTTTACCAACTTCTTTTCCATGAGCTTTTTTACTTTAGGGATACAAATTTTGTCATACCACTCTGTAAACAATGCAGGAGTCTTCCAAGCTTTTGCAAAAGAGGGGGAAGCTGTTTCACCTTTTTAATTGCTCCTGGCCTGTTTGACTTTCCTATCATCAGAATGGGTATTTTACAACTCCTCGTAAATTTGCCACAGTTAAGCACTGCAACAGCTTCTTCAGAAGTATCTTTACCTTACTTATTTCAAATTAAAATTTTTCTGTTGTTCAAAATAATTAAATCTAAATTTAACTCTTCAAACCATATAATGTTAAAGAAAATCTCTGACAATAATGATTTGCTTCAACATCCAAAGTATCAACAAGGATTTCAAACATCATTTGATACAATCTATACCTTTGTTTAGTACTCTGATTGTGTTTTTATACTTTTCTGCCTGTAATTTTAATTTATTACCACACATCTATTTATAGATTTCTGGTCTTCACAAATTTGAATATTTTCTTTAATCTGGTCTAAGAGTCTCATTAGTTTTGGTATCATTTGGATGGTGCTCTTTGATGTCAAAACTTGTGCAGAGAAGTAATACAAATAGCAATTGTTATGTTATTAGTTCAGTCCTCTGGTTCTATAAATCTGTTGTCACTTAATAACTTTAAACAATTTGTAAAAATATCATTAATTTAAATAATTGAAGTAACTAACAAATTGTTCATAAAATTAGTCCATTTCTTTCTCTTTTTTTGAAGAACAAGTGTTAAGAGTGAGTGATAGGTTGTTTTCAGAACTGCTCAACATAGAAATTATATAATCTTCAAGTTGATGTGGACAAGACAAGATTCTTCCAACAACTGGAAAGTTGTACTTTTGGTTTATTTATCCTTATTGTTGTAATATTTATGTTTAACCCATGCATCAAGGGGCTGTGGCTTGTCATTCCAAGGTATGTCTTGTACAGTTTTCCTGTTCAGAATCAAAACTTATTGCCAACCACAATAGGTTAAGCGCTAGCTTAACAATTATTCTACTACAGTCGGCGCCGCTTATTGTGATCATGGTTGGTTAATGTTATCATTCGGTTATTGTTATAGTTTCATTGAAAAACAAACACGGACGTATATTAATACATTGTAATTAGGCCGCTTATTGTAATCATCTGTTCGCTTATTATTATCATTTAATTTGCTATTCAAAATTATATGTGTCAACATATACTAGCATGGACCAAGTAAAAATGTCTACAAAGTAGTGTAAACAGCACGTGCAACACACAATGACGCCCAATTCATAGAATGTTTATTTTTAGAATGACAGAAATACTTTATAACGGTTTCAGCACTTAGCACAGTTCTCAGAATGTCTCCCTTACTCTTTGTTTACGCAAACACCCTAGCCTCGCTTGAGTCGACTTTAGTTGTTTGTTAACATTAGTTGATGTTACTACTGAACCATTTACAGTACAGTCCTACTGTATTTTTTAACAGTGAATTTTTATGAACGTTTATTACAGTATTTCAGTGTGATTTTACATAACTTAATTTTTAAAGATCTTTTTCGTTTGTTTTGTAGAGTTTAGTGTCACTTGAAGTTTCAAAGGACAGTATAGCAAGATGTCCGAATCTCAAAAGAAACGACGCGATTTAAGTCTTAAACAAAAACTTAATATTCTAGATAGGTACAGTAAATTACCAAAAATGAGTCAAAGAAACGCTGCTTCTCAACTTGGCGTTTCTCAACCTCTCTTATGTAAAATATTGAACAACAAAGAAAAAATCTTGTCATTATCAAAGTGTAATGCAAAGATTGACAAAAAAAGACATCGTTCTGGGAAGGATCCGCACGTGGAATCAGCTTTGAAATTGTGGTTTAAAAATGTTCGCGAAAAAGATGCTCGAGTTGACGGCCCACTAATGCGTCTAAAAGCTGAGGATCTTGCCAAAAAAATAGGAAAACAGGATTTTAAAGCCACAGATGGATGGTTCAATCGATGGAAGAAAAGGGAAAACATTGTTTACAAGAAAACGTGTGGTGAAAAAAGAAATGCTGATTTTGTTGGAGCTGAGGACTGGTTACAATAAGAATGGCCAAAGATTTTGGCCGAGGATTCTCCTAGCTGCATATACAATGCAGATGAAACAGGACTTTATTATCGTGCTTTACCCGAACATAGTGGTTGCATAGGTTTCGGAACAGATACAATTTTAAAAACATTAAATTGTATGAGATGATGCATCTGCTGATGAGGAAGCTAGTTTCCGACCAAGTTTTAGAAAATTATTGAAGAAGGGGAATATGAACCTAGGCAAGTTTTCAACTGAGATGAGACTAGACTTTATTGAAAGAAAATACATAATAGAAGCTACATTAATAAAAAGGCAAAACAAGTAGCTGTTTTAAAGCATGGAAGGATCGAATAACTCTATTACTATGTGGGAATGAAGCTGGACATATGATCAACCCTGGTGTAATTTACCGAGCAAAAAATCCTTGTCCTCTAAAAATTTAAACAAAAATTTCCTTCCTGTTTTCTGGCAACATAATCGCAAGGCATGGATGATGGCAATATTCTATACTGAATGGATTCGCGGATGGTTTATACCTGAAGTGGAGAAGTATTTAGAGAGGGAAGGTTACCATTCTGAGTTTTATTAATAATAGATAACGCTCCAGCCCATCCTCAGGGTCTCTGCACTGAGATATGAAAATGTTCAAGTGATGTTTATGCCACCTAACACAACTGCGATACTACAGCTAGACCAGTGGCCATAAGATGTGTTAAGGCCTCACACACACCCCAAGTGTTTCAAATGATTAAGGTAGCCATTGATTCGGACCCAAATCTTGACATCATGCAATGCTGGAGATTGTTCAATATTGCTGATGCGATAACTTAATGTTGACAAACGATAATTTATAAGAGTTAATTACATCACATTCCGTAGAAGACAGGAAGAAAAAGAAGAAGAAGAAATTTATTTGAAAATAACTAAATGGACACTGGAAAAAGTTGGAGTGATTTTCCAAATGGTACAGTTTTAAAGAAAAAATAATGGATTATCATCATTTAAGGAAAGTGGAATTAAAGTTACCAGAATGATTACAAATGCCATGCAGCCTCTTCAGCAAGTCTTCAGTGAAATAAAAAGGAAAAACCCCTATGAAAAGTGCCAATTATCCATTCATTTGTCCTATCATCATTGTTAGGATCACTAAACGTAATAGACTGTTCTTTTTTAAACACCAAGTCTTTTCCACTTTCAGATGAAGAAGTTTTTGACTAAATATTTATTGTTCTTAACTTCAACTTGAAACTTCTTTTCGTACGTAGTAATTTTTTTAACGTGTAAATTGTGAAGGGTACTATTCATATATATACTCTCTACACCATTTGTTCCCAAATATTCTGGTACCATAAACTGCCCCCCTCCCTTTTGAAATGAAAGCCTCCCATGCCCACTACAGTTTATAATATAAATAAATTATATGGGCTTATGAAAAAGAAACATATATATTAACTTTGCAACACAGTTTTCTTCTATCCACTTATCACTTTCACTATATGTACTTAAACATGAATCTTACTTGGTATTTATGCATATTAACTTTCAGAGATTGAAAGTATCTCCATTGTCGAGCATCAACTGAACTGGTTGTTGTAGATTGCGAGGAGTGTGGAATTTCTGTTGTCATGTGGTACACTGTTATTATTCTATTTTTGGATTCACTGCACTGTGGGAATCTTTTTAGTTTGTCTTAGGGTTTATTTTGTCTAATAGGTTGAATAATTCATCGTTTTTTCATTTTATTTGTATTTGTTCCTTTATTATATTATTTTAATGTTTATAAATTTGTAATTGCCCAGATTGTCATTTTGAGTGCTCTTTGTACTTTTTTTTATTAGATGTATCTTTTTCAATGTAGGGAATGTATGTTTGTTTTTGATGGTGTATGTAGCTAAGTTTGGATTGTAAATGTTAGGTTTGATGTATGCATTGAGGTGTTCTTTATATCTGTCTTTTAATTTCTTTTTTGTTTGGCCATTGTATAATTTGTTACAATCTAGGCATTTGATTTTATATATTCCGTTATTAAGTGTGGGACATATTTTTTTCTAGTTGGTTTATTTTATTGATTATAATTCCTGTATTTTTGTAAGTTATATTGATATTTCTATTTTTCAGTATTTATGTTATTCCTTTTATGTTGTATCCTGTGTATGTGAATGTGGCCCATTTTGTTGTTGTTTGTAGTTAGATATTAGGTTGTTTTAATTTATTTATATTTTAATTTCTAATTTATCTATAGTTTTTTTATCGTATTCTTTTTTATAGATTGCATAGAATTAAACAAAGACCTGACTAACAAATACCAAAACAAAATCGTACAATTAGAAAAAACAATAACCATATATTCAGCCAAAAGAAACCCTTACCAATACACAATAGACAATCCAAACCCTCCTAAAATGTTCACCCTCATTAAAATACATAAGGTCAACAATCCCTTAAGACCTCTAATAAATTTCAAAAATACACCTGCCTATAAAAAATCACAAATAATGACCCATAACTAATAATAAAACAAACTTAAACTGGAAAATAAATACACCACAAAAAAGTCAATTAATTTAACCAACAGACTTGAAAGAATGGAATAACCAAAACCACTAAATTTTTATTATTTGATATCAAAAACATGTACTCTAATATAACAATGAAAAACAAATTAACTGATCTTAAAACCAACCCCAAATACACAAACCAAATTACAAAATGCCTAAAGATTATACTAAACCAAAACTAAGTCATATTTAATAATAAGTTATATAAACAAATAGATTGCTTAGCAATGGGATCACCCCTCTCTCAAATATATCAGAAATTTACCTCCAAAGCCATGACGAAATAATCACACAAACAAAAAAAACACGAACCCAAGAGCCACTGGATATTTGAACAAATAATAATTAAACCTATACTAAACACACATAATATTTTTCTATGGATAAGATACGTAGACGATATACTTGTAATATACCAACCTACCATTCACAACGAATCATAATACTACACAAACTAAATACATACAACGAAAACATACAATTCACCGTTGAAACCGAAACAAATAGAGCAACTGTTAACTATCTTGACATTACATTAAATATAAATAATAATAAAATAGAAACTACAATACACAGAAAACCCACTTCCAACAACATCACAATACACTACGAATCTAACCACCCCTGGACACACAAAATTAACACTTACAGTAGCATGATAAATAAAGCAATAAAATGCACACAAGATAACAAACAAAAATTAAATGAAGAATTAGATAACATTACAAAATTAGCAATAGAAAATGGATACAACAAACACCTTATAAAAAAACATATACAATAAATTTACAAAGAAACCTAACCTCAACACAACACTAGAACCAGAACACAAAAATGATAAAAATTAAAAAATCTAAATACACCAATAACAAAATAGAAAAATTAACAAATATATACAACAAAGCATACTACACTCCAACATACAAACCAAACAATAAAATATCTTAATAACACAAACCACAAAACATAACCACAAATACAAAAAAACATAACCTATCAGGAAATTACAAAATTAAATGCAACGACTGCAATGCATTTTACATAGCTAAAACGACGAGATCATTTGAAATAAAATATAAAGAACATTACAGAGCATTCAAAAATAAAAATACAAAAGTATCAAATGTTGCAGCACACCTAATATCACATAAACATGAAATAACAAATTACGAAAATATCCTAACCATATTTGAAATAAATAATAAACCAATAGAATTAAACTCACTTGAAAAATACCACATTTATAAAAACATACACAACAATTGAATGAACCTACAAACAACATATACAGAAGACATACTATTCAAAAACGTTATACACGCAATTCAAGAGAAAATGTGTGTAACGTCAACAAATACCAACATCCATACCAGAAAAATATAGAAAAATTAATCAGTGATTTGACAATGGTCAAGTGACCGAAAGGTGCTTCATCACACAAGGTAAAATTATTGCTCTTAGTGGTGGATAAAAGTATTTACAATATCAATATCAATATATATATATATATATATATATATATATATATATATATATATATATATATATATATAGGAATTTTTTGGACTTGATAGGAGACTGACAGACTTACCTAAAGGCAATAGTCCAAAACTGCAATCTCTTGGAAATAAGCACATATAAAACACTTAATACACTTTTATTTGAAATATTTCGATCAACATGATCTTCTTCAGTCAAGAAAGAGAAAACAAAAGATTGAAGTGCTTTGTTTTCTCTTTCTTGACTGAAGAAGATCATGTTGATCGAAATATTTCAAATAAAAGTGTATTAAGTGTTTTATATGTGCTTATTTCCAAGAGATTGCAGTTTTGGACTATTGCCTTTAGGTAAGTCTGTCAGTCTCCTATCAAGTCCAAAAAATTCCTAAATAAGCTTTAAGCTCTAATAGAACTAACCTAAATATATATATAGATTTTTTGGACTAGGAGACAAAATTTTTAAAAAAATAAAAAAACTGTTTTTTTTTAAATTTTTTTATTTCATTCTCTCATATTTCTTTTTGTGTTTTCTCTTCGATTGACAAAGACCACTGTGTGGTTGAAATATATCATTGTTTAAGTGCTTTTATGTGTTTCTATTTCAAGACTACAGTGTGGACTCTTACCAAGGTAAGTCTGTCAGTCTCCTAGTCCAAAAAATCTAAATAATCTTTACCAACCAAAACTAACCTAAATATATATATATATATATATATATATATATATATATATATATATATATATATACATACATACATACAATGAAAACAATTTATTTATTTATACTCTCAGAAAAAAACTAGATATAACATTTCAAGTTTTAGTTTGCAAGGTACAGTTTAACTAATAAGAGAAAAATCTTTTAGTGAGATGGATGAGCTTGCATTTATTTACATGCATGCCTATTACGTGACACAACGCAAGCTATTAGTAAAATCAAGTTTCTTCCTATATTTTATTTTCACTGCAAACAGTGCTGATAATGCTTTTTTGCACAAGTAAACAGTTGAAAAAAGCTAGTAGGTCCATAATCGAAGAGCTACCTGCAGTACTCTTGGACACACTTTTAAGTGTTTATTTTGAAAAAGAAGATTTGTCATAATCATATTTGGCAGAGGAATCATTATTGCATACATTTCAATAAAATTTTCTAAACATTATGGCCAATAAGATTACCTATGTAAAAAATATCTGAGGTCTAACTTTAGCTTTAAATTAATTTTAATAAATTGTGTACTTAAATTATAACTAAATGATAATTTATCTTATTATTTCCCACCTGTTTTCGCTCCTCCCTTGACTTACATAAAGTCAAAAAATTACCATCCTGTTAGAAAACAAACGTTTGTTGTTAGTAGCTACAAAGGAAATGAAGTGGTGTACACTACGAAATGGTAAGTACAAACAGTAATCACAATAGGCTGTAGTATAATATCTTAAAGATTAGTTTCTACAAGCACTACTGTATACTGTAAATGTCTGTAGATATAGTATTTGTGTGTTAATGCTGAAAACACACCTCGTCATTGTTATCCGTGGTTTCTCGTAACCGCAGTAATTTTGGACCCCATATATATATATATACATACCTGTAATGGATAAACAACGTTATCCATTGTTTTTCCGTTGCACTGACTTCATGAAGTTAATATATTACTATTGTAAGTAATTTTATCCACCATTAAGTGCAATAATTTTACCTTGAGTGATGAGGCACCTTTCGGTCAATTGACCATTGTCGAATCACTGATGTTTTTCTGTTGTAGATGTTCGGTCTGTGAAGTTGGTGTTTGTTGACGTTACGCGCACTTTTTCTTGATCTGTGTGTATGATATTTCTATATAGTATACAGAAGACATACTATATAGAAATATCATACACACAGATCAAGAAAAAGTGCGCGTAACGTCAACAAACACCAACTTCACAGACCGAACATCTACAACAGAAAAACATCAGTGATTCGACAATGGTCAATTGACCGAAAGGTGCCTCATCACTCAAGGTAAAATTATTGCACTTAATGGTGGATAAAATTACTTACAATAGTAATATATTAACTTCATATATATATATATATATATATATATATATATATATATATATATATATATATATATATATATATATATATATATTATAATAACGTTGATTATTTTTTCTTGATTTGTTATAATTATTAAATAACTTCAAAAAGTTCATAATCAAGATATATTTTATTCAACATTTACAATTATGCTGAAGCTTTTCGCCGGATTATAGTTCCAGCATTCTCAAAGACTACTCTTTGACTAGTCTTTGAGAAGGCTGGAACTATAATCCAGCGAAAAGCTTCAGCATAATTGTAAATGTTGAATAAAATATATCTTGATTATGAACTTTTTGAAGTTATTTAATATATATATATATATATATATATTGTGTTATATATATATATATATATATATATATATATATATTTATATATATATATATAAAGTGTGTGTGTGTGTGTGTGTGTGTGTAGGAACTTTTGTACTAGACAGGAGACTGACAGACGTACGTAATGGCAATGGTCCAAAACTGCAAACTCTTAGAAATAAATAAATAAAGACACATAAAAAGAACAGTGAATTTCATATCTCTCACCCTTTCCATTACTGCAGTTGGTTTATTAATTGTTAAATAAATATGTTTCTACCCCATCTCTTATGTTTTGTTTGGTCATTTATTTCTTGTTATTTATCGATTCCACCGGTTTGTCTACATCTTGGACATGGTTTTACATTGATTCCATAAATTCCCCTTTTACCTCTATAGTTTTTTGTTGTAGCAAGGTAGTAATATTATCTATGGATTTTTTATCCTCATCCAACTTATTACTGAGTTCCTTAAAATTTTCTTTTGATTCCTCCACTTTTTTACTAAACTCCTCTTTGTCTTCTTTAAAATTTTAATTCGCTTTAGGAGTAACTTGGTAAAAAAACCACTACTTACTGATATTATTCAGCAGATGTGTTTTGCAATAGGTCAGCGCATTGTTCAATGCTGTTGCTCAGGTGTATTGTGTTGGTGTAGGTCTGTGGTGTAATGGTGTTCAGTGGTGTATTATTGTACATAGAAGTAGTTGTTAATTATGTGTTCAAATATAATATTTGATTGGGAGTGTGTGTTGTTTTCTAGAATGTGTTGTGGAAAATGTTTGTGGTTTTTGTATATCTCGTAGTTCTCTGATGTGTTGAGTTTGTTTTTTTTTTGCTTTTTTGATGTAGTATAAGAAAAAAATCTCAAGATGTACAACACAAAAACTGCAAATTTTTATTTGACTCCTCCACTTGTTCCTTAAGATTCTTATATGACTCCTCCATTGACTGAAGTATTTCTTGAAGTATGAGTGTTACACCTGATTCAGACCTTGTCCTTTCACTTTTATGGGTACCTGTGTGTTTTTACTGTGGCTGTCTCAAGCTCCCTATTTTTGGAATCACATTCGGTTTCCAGCCATGTATTCATGTTGCTATCACTTACTTCTCTTAATAAATCTCCCGCTTCTATATCTTGCCCCAACTGTCTTACTTGTTCTGATACTTGACTCATTTTGACTTTCCTATTTCCAAAACTACTACTTCTCTTTAACATACAATTTATAATTGAACACCCCTTTGGCTAATTTCAGTCCAAGTACAAATGGTTTTATAAATTCACAATCACTTTATTATGGTATATTTACTTATTTCTACGCCAACTCAATAAAAATTTACACACAATTTAATTTTGAAAAACAAAATTACCACGACAAAATTTACAAGCCAAAGTAGCCACACGTTAATGGTGTCAACTATAACATAAAAAGAACATTGGACTTCATGTTTTGGACAACTATAACATCACCTCGCTTTTTTATGTTAAGAAATAAAATTGTAAAAAATGTAGGTTTAAAATTATTATCATTTTTATGAAATGTTACTATTAATTAAATGCTTGTAATTTAATAAATCTACTTACTAACCCTGCTTCAAAATTTTACTTGTTGGCTTGTTGGTTTAATAGATTTCAATTGGCTAAATAGTACATATGTTCTGGATTCTTCTGGAATTCTGTATTCTCTGTTTAAAATGCCTTATCAATCTTTTGATTTTGTCCTTGCACTCTGCTGGTTTCATATTACTTAATATTATGACTTTCTCTGTAATATAATCAGTTTTACTCAACCGTGTTTCTACTCAACACTTTTCCATAATCTTCATCTTTTAAATCCATCTTGTACTCCTATTCCCCAATACCTACTTAAAAATCTCTTTCTGAAAACTAGTAACCCATACCTTATCTCTGACTGGCTTTCACCATCTGCTATCCCTAGTTCTAATATCAGTAATACTTCCTAACATATTTTTAAGCCTTCATATTTGTGTAGTTGCTATAAACCTAATGCCTTTACACACTCCTTTGTTTGTCAGCATTTTTTTTAATATTTTGGTATCTCCTATTGATGATTGGATTGCTTCTCCTCTTATAACTCTTTCTTTTTACTGTTAATTCTGGCTATCCTGTTCTAAAGTTTCTAAAAGTATTTTCAATATCTCTGTCTCCTTTTATCTGCCTATTCCTCTCCCCCTTGTCAGCAGGAAAGTAATGGTTTATCCCTTGAAATCTTGCTCTGGTCTGATACCTGTAGGCTTTAATCGGGGTTATGGATTCTTTGACAGACACTTCTGACATAAAGACTATAATTGGACACCTTGTGAAAATTACTTTATATAAAATGAAATAAAAATCTAATTGGAAAATAACAATTTTTTATTGATTATTCAACTAAATTATTAATTATTTGTTTCTTTTTATTTACAAATACTAGGAATTTTATTTAAAATATGGCCAAACTCTGTTTATATTAATTGAACGTTATCTTTTTCTTATTGTATACATATAGAAATAATTTTAATTTAAGACCCATTGTTTTTGAATAAACATAGCCCCCTGCCTCCCAACATGTATATCTAATTCCACAATAATGACTATTTATTTTCCCTATTACTACGTTAATATTTCTAGGTTATTCTCCCTATATATATTGTATAGCCTATATACTTTCCATTTATCCAGAGTTTTAATTACACTTTTGACTCTCATATTTGATACACTCAAAGCCTAATGGTTCATTACATTTCAATATATCTGTTATATTTCTATGTAAAAAATTTTGATTTATTTACAATAAGTTACCTAAATCTACACAACAGGATGTAAGTCTGGCAAAGATTTACCCAAACGTTTGGTCAATTAATAAATTAGCATCTATTTTACACATTGAAACGCTTTTACTTTACCATAATTATAATAATTCTATTATTTATATTTAACCAAGGAGAATTTATATCATTTGTTAAGAAATAAAGCCATAAAAAACCTTTTTTATTCACTTACGCAACCTCTCTCCATTTCCTAAAACGATTAAATGAAGAGACAATTTTGAAAAAATTAGTGTTTAATTTATTTAGCCTAATTTATTTATATAGCTGTTGTACGACTTCCGCGATGCTTACCCACGCTTCCAATTTATGAATTTGTAGAAAATACTTACCAATTGAATTCAATAAAAGTAATGTTGAAAATACTATTTTAAACTCATACGTCTTGGGTTTTTCCTCATACCTCATATGTGAGATGAATTTCTTTTAAAATCTCTAAAACTTTGTCTTATTAATATTATTGGCCACGAAGTTATGTAATAATATATAATAAAATATTACAGTTTTAAAATGATGTGATGTTATGAATTATTTAATCTGAATTTACTATTTAATATTTTTATAAATGTTATTTTGAGTCCTAAATATGGTGAATTTCATTTCTACATTTAGAAAATGTACTTAGAAATGACCTTAAAATACTTCACTATTTTGCCACTTGATCTGTCCTTGGAGTATAAAATAAATTGATTGGTAGTAAAATATAATGTGTTTACTCTTTATAATTGGTAATTTACCAAATTAACTTTTAATATCAAGAGAAATCAATTTCGTCCCAAGGGAAGGTTGAATCTTAATAGCTAAGATCTCTGTAACAGACATGACGCATTAACCATGTCCAAGTGAAGGCAGGCGAACAGAACTATCAGTTAATCTTAGTGGGCAGTTGAATTTTAATACACAAATTTTCAAATGCCGGACACTGAGAAATTAACAGATGTAGTCATAAGCGTGTGTAGTCTCAAATCTCTCCTCTACTTGTTCCACACCCAAAGTATGGCTCATTCTAAACTGCAGGATTTTATTGAGGTATTGGTAAATTTATATGGGGAGATCATTATTGCCAAATGATTTAAAATAATCATAGTTATTATTTGATTTATAACTTGTGAATATAGACTTCAAATTGTTTATTAATTTGATTTCTACCTACCTCAACTTAAATAAATAAAACTGAATACTTTTTAACAGTGAACTCTTTTCAACAATGGTGACCTCTGTCTCAAAAAACCTTAAATTAAACACCAAAAGCTCTGTATATAACTAACCTATAGCCCAAAAGTCCGAACACTGCAACAATAACTTCTCTTTGAGTACCCAACATATGGGGAGGGGGGCTCTTAAATATTCAAGTTGTTTATTTTTTTTCTTGTACTATTCTTTATTGAGTTATTTTTAAAAGGGCATATTTATTTTTAATAATCTTGTAGAAACAAATCCAGTCATATAAATTGTAAGAGTATATTGGTTTATAAACTTTTTATCATTTTACATTATATAAATTTAGTGTAACTTATACATCTAAGGCCTACCAAAGAATGACGTTTTCATGACGTCAGAAGCCAAATGAAATCTACCGTTCATGTTTTCATGAACTCAATCTTTTCAACACATATGTTCAGATATATCACATGCAATATACTGGCAATCTATCGCTAAGAGTATATGCATCATTCCAGATCCAAAGTGCAACGACAAATATAACCCTCCTCTTCAATATGAGTTTACCTCCAAATAAAATGAGTCGTATTTATTATCAACTTTTAGTACTAGATTTCCACTTTAAGTGAGTGTTCGTCAATTTTCATTATCTTATTTTTCAAGCTGATGTGGGCAAGACAAGATTCCTCCAACAACTAGAAAGTTGTATTTGTGGTCTATTTATCCTTATTGTTTAAAATTTATATTCAGCCCAAATATCAAGGGTCTGTGGCTTGTCATTACTACTAAATCACATTTTCTATTACATTTTTTTTTTTTGTATTAAACAAATGACCACAGAGAGTATTAATCACTAAAATAGGTCTAATATGTCTCTTCTGAAGTCCAACTTATCTACACTCACATACACACCCTAAAGGATTTTGTGTTAAGTTCATTTATCATCCTAATAAATTTGTGTTCAAACAATAATATTATCACAGAAGGAGTTACCATGAATCCATTTCCTCTTATCTTCTTTTTACCCTTCTCTGCTTCTCCTACATCCTTTAAACCCGGATGTGATATAAAACATTATTTTATATACATTAAATAAATACAATAAAACATTATTGCTGCAGCAATTAGTACATTGGCTGCTTTTGAGAAGTTACATTACCAACGTGCCCTAAATTTCAGATGGCACTATCAAAAATATTAAGTAAATGCAACATTGATCTTAAAATCTTCTTTGGAAACATTAAAACAAAATAAGATCTAAAATTGTTTAAAGAAAATATACCACCCGATATACTAATCGACTAGAAAATTAATAACTCTTTACAGTAGTAAAGTAATAATCTACAGTATTTAGCTTATGGTTCCTTGTAAAATTAGTATTTCTATGTTACATACATTCTTATCTCATCGTTTCATTTGTTTTTTTGTTTAAAATTATGACTACATTGTTTTGGTGAATTTGTGGGAATAATACACCACTTAGAGTGGTGAATAGATACAGTATTCTTTTGTTGGTATTACAGTATTTTCTATTCCTGTATACGACGCTTTCCCATTTAAGACCCTCTTTATCAATGGTCCCTTGAAAATCGTATTAAGCGGAATTTACTATATTTTAATCCTGCATGTGAAACGTTTGAATTTTGGGGTGACCAATAGATTAATTACAACTTATAACTAAACTTAGATACCTTGTCACCCCCACTCTCTCTTACATGGTTAAATGACTTAGATATTTTCAGAAACCTAAACGTCACCAGGCTCTAAGACAATCGGATTCATTTAAAATAAGAGCAACAAAGCGTTTACTGCTGTCGATTTATGTGGTGTAGTTGCTGCACAAATAAGTACTGTACCTTGTACACTAATACTTATGGTCAATTTACTTCGTTCCTTAAATTTAAGGCTTACACAAAACTTGTGTCCCTTATTTTATGAAAAAAGTAGATCTTATAGCAAGAAGTAATAAAGTATATTCATAATTAAATGTTATAATGAGATTTTAATATAAAAGATGTTGGTCTTTTTATTTTACACTTGTTTATAAATTTCATTTTCCTATAGATATTATGCTAATATCAGGCTTCATTAACATTTCTTCACAAAGTGAAGATCAACTACATTGTTTATAATGATTTTCTTTTAGTGATGAGCCATCATATAAAAATTACTATTAAAAAAAAATCTGATGGCCTAAATATGATTGCAGATTTATTCTAATATAATATGGACAGAAAGAGTTAATAAAACTTACGAATATTATCCAAGTTAGTAGGCACGGCTTCTGATATAGGTAAATAATCTTTAGGCTCAGGTTCAACTATCTGAAATGCGTAGAACAAAAATTATAAATATTATTTTGAATGAATAAACAATAAAATATTAAGTATAACAACAACAAACACTTGTCATTATTTATTCATGCTTATATATTTGTTATTGATATTCTTATTAAAATCATTTATAATCATAACAAACGTTTTAAAAAGTAAAAGTATATTATTTTCAAAACGTTTACCTATAAGGTTTTGATTTTATTTTGAAAATATAATACCTGTAGGCCAAAGTTTTGGTATCTGCTACAAATATTGGATCTAACTCCATTTAGGTTGATGTAACTATTAACAAATAAGGTTTTATGACATAATTATATAATGAAAAAGGTGATTTAGGCTCAGAGCGAAGCCATAATGTTGCTGGTTAGAAACATATTCTACTTACTGGCTATAACAGCTACTATAACTGTTTCCAAGCAATATGCAACCAATTGATATCTTCTTCTGGATGTTTTTTAACATACTATATATATGCTGTGATTTGTTTGTCTATAAGGCATAGGTTGAACACCGCTTTTACCCCTAGTAAGTGGGCAGGTAAAGGTGCAATCTGTTCCGCTTGCTTTTCACATCCCCGTCCAGTCGTGTTATACATGCCGTTTTGTCAATGTTAGCCTGTCTGTTACTTATCGTTGCATTTTGTTTGGAAGTGATTCAGTTTATTTTACAATAAGTCAAGAATGGAAGTGTCAGAAGAAAACAATTTTTTTTAGGACAAGTGGGAAACAGAATACTTTTTGTAAATAACAAGGCCGATTAACCTCAGTGTTTTAGTGTTTTTAGTTTTACTGTATGTGCAAAATGAATATAACCTCAATTGTCGTTACAGTACACACCATGCTAGCAAGTACAAAGGGTCGGACTTTGGTGATGAAAACACTCTAATGACTTCAAAATGTTTCATTTTCATAACAGACTGTCACTAGAGGGGTTGAAGAAATAAGTAACCGTCTATCAATTACATTAAGGGTATTATTTATAGTTCTATTTAAATTTCTCTGGCATTGGATTAATCCACAGATTTAACAGATACTGCACAGTTGTTAAGTTTTAACACAATTGTGGACAAGAATTTTACAATCAATGAAGAGTTGTTGGCATTACAGTCATTGATACTACCAGAGGTCATTTTTGTTGCACATATGAAAGTAATGAATAGCTGTGGACTACAGCTGAATATTCTGTCGACTACTGTAACAGATGGCGCTAAAGCTATAGTTGGCTCTCATCGAGGCATAGTTGGCTTACTGAGAAAGGCTGGAATCAACTGTCCACCATTGCATTGTATTATACACCTGGAAGCCTTATACAGAGAGACTCTGGAAATGGAAGATACTATGAAAACTGTTATGAATCTGTAAATATGAAAGGGACGACTGGTCGTTGACCCATAGAAAATTCATGATTTTTCCAGAACTAGACACATTGTATGGTAATTTAACACTATTCACGCTGGTTAAGCAAGGGAAACTGCTTAAACAGATTCTTTAATTTGAGAAAAGAGGTAACTGATTTCCTCAATGTACATGTCAACACACCTAGCTCCTTCAGATTTTCCAATCTAGCTTTAAAAACCCCAATCTTGTTCATTTTTAATCATGAAAGAAATCATGGAAGAAATCCTAACCATTGATTTTAGTTTTTGCATACTTATAGCCACTGAGAGACGTTACCCCCTCATGCATCCTCATGATGATGCTGGATAAATGAGCATGATTTTAAATTCGGTAACCAAATTAAATTAAATTTAAAATCAAAATTTCAAAGTTTCCAAAAAATATCCAAAACCGAAATGGAATTGTCAAATTCCAGTATACCCCAGAATTTTCCCGATTCTAATAATTCCCAAATAAGCTTAAAATTTCCTCTTTTCCCAATTAGTGGCCTTGTAATCTGTAATAATATGAGATGCTTATGCATCATCTATTAACCACTGTGTCCCAAACAAATATTCAAACAGAAGATGTAAACATTTTCCCCCTTCTACCTCCTACAAACTTGAACAACCTTGTTATGAATATCTTGTATTATTAGATGGTTGTAACACAAGTATAGAGATGTCACAATAAAATATTAAAAACAAATCTCACAATTTTCAAAGTTAATCACATTTATCTTTTTATAATATTATATAATAATTTTTATTTCTATTAAATCCAAGAAAAAGTATAAAGCCAAAAGCCCCTTAGTTAGGCATGAAAACAATTTTTAATTTTATTTTAAAAAACATTATAATAAATATTTCAAATTATTTACAAGACTTACAGTTTCTATTTCGCAGTTTATCTTTAAAGGATCTTGGTTATATGTCGCAGATTCACACCTACAAAAAAATACAAATATAAAAAAATCAAAGTTTTCAAAGTATAAAAATTAATTTATAATTTTTAATTTACTGCTTATACTAAATCAGATTATGAGAAATAAGTTCTTCGAAGCAATTTTGTTTGGTCTCTGCTTGTGAATGCATATTGTATTTCATATCAAATTAAACGATAACCATAAGCAAAGAGAAGATTACAATAAGTCATTCAATTACAATTTACCTATAGAACTCCATGTTTGTCTTTAAATGAAACTATAATATTAACTGAATGGGGGGAAATGGAAAGAAACTCTCGTGGCGAGCAGAAGGTTTCTTAAGGAGATCCAGAACAGGAAACTCTAAGATGCTGGTCCGTGGCTAAAACTCAAATCTAGCCAAAGAAGGAACAGGAGAAGCTCTGCCTACAAGTAGCCGTGATTCGAAATTGAAAATTTTATAATGTATTAACTAAGAAACAGTTTTAAAGGTGGCTCTAAACCCGATCTCTGGCTAGTGGGTCACTTGATCTATAAGATTATCATGCTATAGACCGGCCAGCTGATATATGCGCCAACCCAAAAACACTAAAAACTGCTAACACAAAAATATATATTCAACAATCACATGTCTAGAGTGCTTATGTAGTATAAATAAATAACTTGATATTTTACGTTATCCATTGTTTTTCCGTTGCACTGACTTTATGAATATATTACTATTGTAAGTAATTTTATCCACCTATTAAGTGCAATGATTTTACCTTGAGTGATGAGGCGCCTTTCGGTCACTTGACCATTGTCGAATCGCTGATTACTTTTTCTCATTTTTTCTGGTGCGGATGTTCGGTCCGTCTTGTTGGTAATTGTTGACGTCATATACAACCTCTTGAGTTTTGTGTATTATGTTTTTGAATAGTATGTCTTCTGTATATGTTGTTTGTAGATTCATTAAATTGTTGTGTATGTTTTATAAATGTGGTATTTTTCTAGTGAGTTTAGTTCTATTGGGTTTTTATTTATTTCAAGTATGGTTAGGTTATTTTCGTAATTTGTTATTTCATGTTTATGTGATATTAGGTGTGCTGCAACATTTGATACTTTTGAATTTTTGTTTTTGAATGCTCTGTAATGTTCTTCAAATCTTATTTTAAATGATCTGGTTGTTTTCCCTATGTAAAATGCGTTACAGTTGTTACATGTAATTCGAAAATTCCTGATAGGTTATGTTTTTCTGAATTTGTTTTGTTTTGTGGTTTGTGTTATTAAGATATTGTATTATTTTGTTGTTTGGTTTGTATGTTGGAGTGTAGTATTCTTTGTTGTATATATTTGTTATTTTTTCTATTTTGTTATTGGTGTATTTATATATTAGGTAGATCTTTTTATTTTTATTATTTTTGTGTTCCGGTTGTAGTTTTGTGTTGAGGTTAGGTTTTTGTGTGAATTTATTGCATATATTTTTTATAAGGTGTTTTATATAAGTTTTATAAGGTGATGTAATGATAGTAACTTCAGAATTAAAATGTAAAAAAAATTAAAATAGCCACACTGTTGTACATCCCTGCACTTCCCTACTCATATATTTAATTTTGGAATGAAATTACAAGTTAATGTGAATTTATTACATGTTATAAATCGTTTATAACTAAAGGAAAATGGCAATTTAGAAATATATGCCTATATAACTACAAAACATATTGTATTACTTTCACAAAAACATTTGCATTTAGTTCATCAATAAAGATTATGTCAATTAAACCTTTATTAAAGGTTCGATCAGTTTACATGTCAAAGACTAAAAATAACATAAATGTATCTCAAATTAAATCACTTCCTAAAGTGTCTTAAGCCACTGTTCAGGACGGAACATAACCTATTTCAGCTTTAGAATCTGAATCTTATGTTTGAACCTATAAAACAGCTATTTAACTGTTTCACAGTCCAAGACGCAAGATGGTTCTCTGATCTACCTTAAATGACAATGAAAGACTAGTGTATGCAGATCTAGGTAAGCATTACATGGATAAGGTTTAGTGCTAATCTCATTCTAAACATTTATTTTGTAACTCAAGGTTATTGCTATAATTTAATTACTTTCCCATTGTACCTAGAACGGGTGGTCCTCCGAGAGAAAGACTAAGTAATATTTAAATTAATTTGTCCTCAATTAACTAGGTGTCAAAACCAACAGCCATTTTATCAATATCTTTACACATTATCACTAAAAATTAAAAATAAATAACGGAAAGGTAAAACTTACAGCAACAACAACAAACTCGAAACACAAACCACTAGCACTAATAAAATATGCACCAGATGACGAACAAAAATAGTTGCTTGCTAGACAGTAAAGTTGAATAATCAATGTTGACAAATGAAATACCTGAAACCTGACAATAAACCAACAATATGTTGCTAAGGAAATAAACAAGGAACCCAGGGCTATACTCATGCATCAACTGCGAATGTTAGAAGTTTGCCTAACCTACACTCAGGGTAGGCTTGAAAGTGTTAAGCTTGGTATAAATGTACATAGTGTAACATTCCATGGTGTTAGTAATAAATATTCTAAGTGCATTGAAAATTTTAGGTTGTGGTTCTCCTATTTTAAGCTTGATGGCAAAAGTTAATATGATATTTGTGTAGTAATGGATTCTCTTTACATGTTTAAAATGCCAAATGGTTAAAATTGTGTAATAAATTGTTGCTGGAGTTTTTTGTGTGCTAAACAATATTCTGAGTTCAAAAGCTCATTACCTACTGTAAAATTTATCAGAATCATAGTGAATCTGTACAATTACATTAATAGCACAGATCCCTTTGGTATGAGCTTGAAAGGCCATATTAAGTTGAAAAATAAAGATAGTGACAAAGAAACATTAACTGAAACTGGACACTGTTTGACATAACTAAGAGTTTGCAAACTGTCACATCAAGAGAGAAAGACATTTCTGATAGGATTTTTGTAATGTAAATTGAATAGTAGTGACAATGATAGTGATAGTTTTGATGATAGATAATTATGAATCCTGTAAGTATAGGAATGATAGGTTATATTACATTTATTACATATATTACATGTGTCATGGGTTGCAACTGTTAATATCTCTTTGTTCTGGATGACTATTATAATTATGAAAATTTACTATTCAAAATGTAATAACAAGGTGAAAATGTGTGTGTAAAATTAATTAAGTAACTTTGTATTTATGTTTTTCAAAATCTATTTATTTTCAAAAGATAAAGCCGAATTATGTTTAAATTTTGTAAATAAGCCAAATGAGTTTAAGTGATTGCCAAGGTATGATCAATATTAAACATTTTTTTATTAATTTGATGGAAACAAAACATTAAATATATTAAAGTAATCAGTATGCAACTTAACCTAATGTCTAATATATATATATATATATATATATATATATATATATATATATATATTCTGATGATCTATGTGAAATTGTCTATTATGATTGTAAAGATGTGAATTAATATTGTTAATACAGCTTATAAGTATAACTTTTTAAAATATTTTCTAACATGTTCACTACATGGCGACGCGTATCTGGTTTTTCAAGAGAGACAAGCGGTAAGAATTCTATATTTACACACAGACCGTGTTATTGTGGGCCTGACTTTCATTACAGACTAAAAGTGCAATAAATTATTACACTACATAAAAACTCTAAATGTATATTTGTTGAGGGCATGTTGTATGTTGTTTTTAGTGTTTTTTTGAGATGGGGCATATATGAGCCAGTCAGTTTATACCACAAAAATCATTATGTGAAACAGAAATTCCATACTAAGGCTTATATAAACAAATACCCAAATTGATTGGTCATGCTACACAGATTGCTTATACCGGCTACATAAATATTATTGTATCAGAGACAAAATATGTTTACATTTAAGTTTCATATACAGTACAGAATATTTACAACACACCCATCACTTGTGACACATTTACATCTTTTGCAATAAATGTCATTTAGAGTAAGGCTAGTAGAACGTAGTCATAAGAAACAATAACTACCGCAGTGCTACGAAAGAATAAACCAGGGTCTGAACTGTATTTTGACATTGGCCTTGAATAACTGTGACACCAAATGTCCCACATTAGCGTTAGAGATGCCTACAGAGCCATACGAATATATCAAACCGTTAAAATAAACCACTGATTTCTCAGAGAAATAAGAGGGACTAAGATAATTCTGTTATGTCAGGAAGGGGCCATCCCTAAACTATGTAACACTCTTCACAACACATTCTGGTTTTGTTGTGTTCCACTCAGAGAGCTCAGAAGTCCACCAAACTATATCGTGTACAGTATGGCGCAGTAAAAAACTTGAACCTCTCATGACGAGTCATGACTGAGTGTGACCAAATGTCGGTGTACTTTTCTGAGTTCACTGGTTCAACCTGAAAAGATATTGCCAACGAATTAAAAAAATACTGTTTTGTTAAAAACTGTTACTCCTTAGTAACAACTCTTTAGCTAATATATGAAGATCTCGCTGCATGTACGTACGGCCAGTAGCTGCCAGATCGTCGCACTGTGTACTATGTCAATACCACGCTCATGGTTCATCACATTTTTTCTCCGATAATACTCTTAATTAGGAAGTTTTAATAGAGTACTTTAAAAACATGTTTTTTTCAAAAATTTTATTTGAGTTCATTATTATGTTAGATAGTTATTGGGAATATAATGGGAATAGTTAGATATCAGACAAAAGACTATAAGTAATTGTGAGAAGTCAGAATTATTCTCTATTATGAAAAATAAGTGGTCTATGCTAGTGCAGAACACAAGCTTTAGCAGCTACAAATCCATAAGGGACATAGTTTAAAAACACATTTATATTTTATATACAAAAACATACACTCAATTAGATAAGCTATATACACATAGTTTAATATGCTTACCATTCATTATCTACTTCAAGTTCGGATTTAACAAAGGTAAAGCTTGTCAATCTTTGTTGATCACTATAATCCACACCTTCCCTTTTTTTAAATAATAATGTATCGTAATCCACTTGTAATTCAATATTTGGTACATTTTCTTTGGCACCATTAAGCAAGTATCCTTCTTCTTCATACTCACAACTTGCCTCCTCTTGCTTTGTTTCTACTTTTTCTTCTTTGATTGTATTCAAAAATATTGATTTATTCATAACTGAATTCTAAAACATCACATTTAAATGGTATAAACTTTCTTAAATAAATGAATATTCGAAAAATTTACGATGCAAACCTTACGCTAGGAATATAAGAGCATGTGAGAGGAAGTGGTATAGATAAGTTTTTACAACATTTTAAGCACAAAAAATAATTTTATTAAAAATATTATTATAAATTACACAGTAGACAATAGTTATAAATTTATTTTAATGTTAGAAGTAATGATGCCCTGCTATTACGTATGATGCTCAATGTTTACATCCTTTAAAGAATGTTAATTTTGCTAAAAAAGGCTTAAGTTTTTGTTGAAATATTAAAAATGTATAAAATAATAGATAAAATATAAATTTGAGTAAAAGGGTTGGTAAAAATAAAGAAGCTCGGCGTCATACGATATTTTGGGAAATGGTTTAACACCACCAAATAGGATGATATCCACAAGAATTTTTTTTAAATTAACCTCGGAAAGTTACTTTTTTCAATTTAAAGTAGCGTACAAAATTCAGCGCGAATGTAGAAGTTGTGAATAGGCGCGGAGTGATACAAATGCGCCGTGATGTTACAACTGTATTTCAATGTATAAAATTAAAACCAAATCTAACCTGACGACACTTTTTAGGTATATTTTAATATAAGTATACAGTATTGTATAAATTTAAAACCAAATCTATCCTACCTGAAGACTTTATAAGTATATTTAAATATATGTATACAAATTAAGTGAAGTTGTGAATAGGCGCAGTGTTATACAAATGCTTCTTGATTTTACAACTGAATTTCAATGTATAAAATTAAAACCAAATCTAACCTGACTTGACACTTTTTCGGTATATTTTAATATAGGTATACAGTATTGTATAAATTTAAAACCAAATCTATCCTAACTGGAGAAGTTGTTTCTCAAATATCTACACACGTAAGGTTGCGTGACGTACCGCGGACAATGCGTACAACCTTGTGCGCAGCACTGTGAGGTAAGTATCGCTCCCCGCTAATTCACAACTTCTACATCCGCGCTGAATTTATTACCCCACTTTAAATTGAAAAAAAGTAACTTTCCTACTTCAATTAAAAAGAAATTCTTGTGGGTATCGTCCAATTTGGTGGTTTTGAACAATTTCCAAATATATCGTATGGTGTCGAGCTACTGCATTTCAACGGACAATAGTAAATATCTACAAGAACAGGCTTTCTCATTGAACAAAAAAATAATATGTGCTTCTAAAGGTAAGTGTGACTAATATATTTTTATGTGTAGAGCTAGCAACTCAAGCTAAAGAAAGAATAAAATAACACAATTGGTTTTTTTTATTGAGATATGTGAAAATTGATATGAGTTAAAATGTTATGACAGTTTTTAATCAAATATAATTAATTTTCTTTCCATTCTGCAAGACATGGGAGGCAACTACAAATTTCAAATTATATAAAGTTTTCAAAATACCAAATCTAACAAATATGTTTGAGCAATAACTTTTTCAATATTCAACAATGGGGATAGGTTGTAACTTATGTGAAAAAATTTTGTAAAATGATAGTGTAAAGAGAAAAGTGGTTATAAAATTACAAAATTCACTCATAAACCTAATTACAATTTATGTTTACATTAAATGCCGGTTATAACAAGGGTGTTGAGTTATAATTCCTTTCTTGTTTAGATTGTAAAGTGAAAAGTAAATATAGCCTATTCATAAATTATCTTTTGGTTGGCTGAGCAAATTCACATTTTAAAATATTTTGTTTACAGTAGAGTCGTTTTTATAATCCTTGGCATTCCAAAAAAAAATTTGTAACGCAAATTTTAATTTTTTAAACAATTTTTTTGTCAACGCCATTGTTAAATTGTCTTTTCCTTGGCTAAGCAAATTAACATTTAAAATACTTTGGTATTCTATAAAATAGCTTTATTAATCCTTGGCATTCGAAATGAAATGGAAGTTTTAAATATTTCCCTGGCTCCAATAACAAAAACAGAATTCACCCTACGAGATAATACACTTTTATAAATACCATAAATAATGCTGACAACGTATGGCTCTGATGCTTAAGTTACTGCAACGTGATGTTTACAAGACCCCCCCCCCCACGTTTGTGTTGTGATATATCGATAGGTTACATTAATTTCAATTTTCATATTACTTTTTGGTATATCACTAGTATTTATGTAATAATTCTATTTTTTTTACAATATAAAATATCATTCCTATAAATTTCTTTATAATTCATTAATTTTATAACATTGATACTGCAAAGTTACAGTGTTTTACTGTAATTCTAATAGAAGTATTCCGTATTAACGTTTTTTTTCATCAACTTAATTCAACAATATGAAGTATTATGTTTTCAATAATCGCTGTTAAATGTTTTCAATTTTGTAGGTAGTTTTTAAATACAAACTGAAAATAAAAGTCCGTCTATTCTTAATTGTTGGTGTAATTATATGTACAATTATAAGTATCGTAGTGCGAAAAATATTAAGTGTATGACATCTCGTATTTTCTTGAATTTTGTAGTCCATTTCGTTCGGTGAATCTTATTAATCACTTAAACACTAGTTTATGACTATCTCATCTTAGAATTTATTAATTTTAACTACGTATTTATTTTTAACTTTACTTCCATGTTTATAATTAACAAAATTAAACTGTGTTTTCAGATAAATACTCATTGTTCATGTTTTAGTCTTAATGGTAGTTGTGCATAATTAATTGAAGATAATTTTTTTATTTCCGTCTGTTTTTTAAATAATAGTAAATTATATATGTGATTAATTAACGTAATGGACTAAAAAATTCAAGAATATATTCAATGTTTAGGTTTTACGTCTCAATGGTAGTCGTTTCATACTAATAGAAGTTAAAAGTCCGTTTATTTGTAACTTATTTTCCAGCAGATATTGTGATGAAATAAGTCCCGTCTATTTCACTGTATAATATCAAGTGTCGTACAACAAGTGCTCTGTGACAGGTCACATGTTTTGTACATAATAATTTACTTTAGAAGGTTGGCTACACTACCTTAATTTAGCGGCAGAATGTTATATCTATAGGCTACTTTTGGAGTGAGGTGTGATAATTTGTAATGAAATAATTTCAATTTAGTGTCTTTAAGTGTTTGTTTCGTCGTAGTAAGTAGTTATCTGGCTTACTATCGCCAAATAATAGGTTTGTGCGCGATTTTAATGTAATAAATGTATAAGGTCTGTGAACAAAAGGTATGTATGTAAAGTTAGCGTGATGTATAATCAATGAAATGAACGAGCATACGATATTTTGGAAATTGTTCAAAAGCACAAAATAGGAATTTTCTAATTTATTTTAAAATATTCAATATCTTTATGAACAATTGAAAGATCTCAGATCTTTTAAATCATTTCAAAAGTGTGCTTCTGATCTTTTTCTTGTATTGAAAATAGAAATTGCAGAATTGCTGCATTTTTAAATCAGTTTTTGATGTGTTTAGTAGGAAGAGTATTTTGGCTGTTACATGGTATCTCTGTATTCCAAAGAATAGTTTGTATTTACCTTGAACAGTGTCTAAGGAACAGTCTGTTCTAACTTTATCCTACCCTAACAAAATGGCAATTTCAGTACTGTTACACACCTTAGAATATGTAAATTGGGTATTTATTTCCTGTACCCATGTGTACGATTTTAGCGAAAAAAATTATTCAGGACAACACAGAAAGTCATCAGGGATACGAATACAAATTATAACAACTCTTGCTCAAGATCCCAAAAATCAACAATTTTAGGAAATGCAAGCCCCCCCCCCCAATGCGTGGTGCTAATAATGCCGGTGAAAATGCAAATTTCCCACGCTTAATACCATGCATATAAAATGAATCAAAAACATGTTCTGAAGTTATATTGATAATTATTATTTTTTTAATCGCTGTTGATATGCGGATGTAGTACTTCATACTACACCCGCTTTAAATTTGTTACCTGACTTATATTTGATTATATGATATTTATTTCGCTGAGCAAGAGTTTTTGTATCTCTGATGACTTTCTGAGTCGCCTGGTATACATTTTTTTGCTAAAGTCGAACACGTGGGCATGGGAAATAAATATCAAAACATGTCCTAGGATGATATCCATAAGAGTAAGTTGTGCATCCTCCGCGGAATGATACAGGTGATAGCATAACTGTAGTTGGCATTTTAGGAATCTAAACTTTGGAAAATAGGTAGATTGCCCATCTCCAATGGAATGTGTATAAAATGAATCAAAAATATGTCCTGAAATTACCCATGTATAGCTGATATTTTTTTGTTTTTGCCACAGAAGGTTAATTTTTAATATCTATATTATTGAAATACACCTATGAAGTATCCAGTCAGGATAGATTTGGTTACCATTTTGGTAATTGTGAAATTGAGGGGCCACCTGAGATTAAAATTGAAAATTGTTCAAAACCACAAAATAGGACGATATGCACAAGAATTTTTTAAAATTTTACACGGAAAGATAATTTTTATCAATTTAAATTTGGGCAAAAAATTCAGTGTGGAGTACCAATTTGTGGATCGTCCGCGGATTCATACAGTGTTGTCATGCATACCTTACTTGTGCAGATATTTGAGAAACAACGTTTTGACTAAATTCTTATGGTTTTTACATACATATATTTAAATATACATATAAAGTCTCCAGTTAGGATAGATTTGGTTTTAAATGTATATATTACTACATACCTACTTTAATATCTACTTAAAAAGTGTCAGGATAGATTTGGTTGTAATTTTATATATTACCTATGGTTTTGTATAAAATTACAACCGAATCTATCCTAACTGGATACTTCATAGGTATATTTCAATATAGATATACTGTATAAAATTAACCTTCCATAAAAATATTAGTGATCAATATAGTTTCAGGACATGATTTTGACTCATACAGTTTACATGGCTAAAATACCAACTACAGTATAAATTTTATACATTTTATAAATTTTTATATTAATGTATACATTTTATACATTTAACCATTAGGTAATGTATAAAATTACAACCAAATCTATCCTAACTGGAGAGTTTATAGGAATATTTAAATATACCTATGTAAAAACCATAAAAATTAAGCCAAAACATATCTCAAATATCTACACACCTAAGGTGTGAATAAGAGATAGCGTGACGTTCTGTATCACTCCGAGGACGTTACACAATGTATTATTATGCACTGAATTTTTTACCTTTTCTTAAAATTCTTTAAATTAAAAAGTTAATAAGGATATTTTCCTAGGACATGTTTTTGAACAATTTTATACTTTAATCTCAGGTGGTGCCCTATGTACTCATTAACAAAAATAATATTGTAAATTATATTTACAATAGAGCAGTAAAAAAACCTTGTTTATATTTACAATTACCTTTCATGTAAAACCAGAATATTATGAATATGGCATTAGGATATGTTTGGTTTCATATGAATTGGTGTCAAATTAAAGTTGGAACGACTGGTTTATAATATTAGTTGAATAATGCCTGTAAAGTAGATTAATAAACCCTTTTACTTAAATTTATATATAATCTATTAGTTTATACATCTTTAATATTTGAAAGATAATTGAGCCTCTCTTAGCAAAATTAACATTCTTTAAAGGATGTAAACATTGAACATTATACATAGTAGCAGAGCATCATTACCTCTATCATTAAAATAAATTTATAAGTATTGTCTACTGTGTAATTTATAATAATATTTTTAATAAAATTATTTTTTGTGCTAAAAATGTTGTAAAAACATATCTATACCACTTCCTCTCACAGGCTCTTATATTCCTAGCGTAAAGTTTGCATCGTAAATTTTTCGAATATTCATTTATTTAAGAAAGTTTATTATACTAATACCATTTAAATGTGATGTTTTAGAATTCAGCTATGAATAAATCAATATTTTTGAATACAATCAAAGAAGAAAAAGTTGAAACAAAGCAAGAGGAGGCAAGTTGTGAGTATGAAGAAGAAGGATACTTGCTCAATGGTGCCAAAGAAAATGTACCAAATATTGAATTACAAGTGGATTACGATACATTATTATTTAAAAAAAGGGAAGGTGTGGATTATAGTGATCAACAAAGATTGACAAGCTTTACCTTTGTTAAATCCGAACTTGAAGTAGATAATGAATGGTAAGCATATTAAACTATGTGTATATAATAATAAATACACAAAAACCTCTTAACCACAAACTTTCTTTAATTTACCCTAATGTACATTTCAGTTACAAAGTAACCATCCTCAGAGGGATAACATACAAAGACTGTCAGTCTTTGTATGTTATCCCTCTGAGGATGGTTACTTTGTAACTGAAATGTACATTAGGGTAAATTAAAGAAAGTTTGTGGTTAAGAAGTTTTTGTGTATTTATTATTAAATTCAACCACAGTATATTCCTAATAAATAGTATGTGTATATAGCTTATCTAATTGAGTGTATGTTTTTGTATATAAAATATAAATGTGTTTTTAAACTATGTCCCTTATGGATTTGTAACTGCTAAAGCTTGTGTTCTGCACTAGCATAGACCACTTATTTTTCATAATAGAGAATAATTCTGACTTCTCACAATTACTTAAAGTCTTTTGTCTGATATCTAACTATTCCCATTATATTCCCAATAACTATCTAACATAATAATGAACTCAAATAAAATTTTTGAAAAAAACATGTTTTTAAAGTACTCTATTAAAACTTCCTAATTAAGAGTATTATCGGAGAAAAAATGTGATGAACCATGAGCGTGGTATTGACATAGTACACAGTGCGACGATCTGGCAGCTACTGGCCGTACGTACATGCAGCGAGATCTTCATATATTAGCTAAAGAGTTGTTACTTAGGAGTAACAGTTTTTAACAAAACAGTATTTTATTAATTCGTTGGTAACATCTTTTCAGGTTGAACCAGTGAACTCAGAAAAGTACACCGAAATTTGGTCACACTCGGTCATGACTGGTCATGAGAGGTTCAAGTATTTTACTGCGCCACACTGTACATGATATAGTTTGGTGGACTTCTGAGCTCTCTGAGTGGAACACAACAAAACCAGAATGTGTTGTGAAGAGTGTTACATAGTTTAGGGATGGCCCCTTCCTGACATAACAGAATTATCTTAGTGTCCCTCTTATTTCTCTGAGAAATCAGTGGTTTATTTTAACGGTTTGATATATTCGTATGGCTCTGTAGGCATCTCTAACGCTAATGTGGGACATTTGGTGTCTCAGTTATTCAAGGCCAATGTCAAAATACAGTTCGGACCCTGGTTTATTCTTTCGTAGCACTGCGGTAGTTATTGTTTCTAATGACTACGTACTACTAGCCTTACTCTAAATGACATTTATTGCAAAAGATGTAAATGTGTCACAAGGGATGGGTGTGTTGTAAATATTCTGTACTGTATATGAAACTTAAATGTAAACATATTTTGTCTCTGATACTATAATATTTATGTAGCCGGTATAAGCAATCTGTGTAGCATGACCAATCAATTTGGGTATTTGTTTATATAAGCCTTAGTATCTAATTTCTGTTTCACATAATGATTTTTGTGGTATAAACCAACTGGCTCATATATGCCCCATCTCAAAAAAACACTAAAAACAACATACAACATGCCCTCAACAAATATACATTTAGAGTTTTTATGTAGTGTAATAATTTATTGCACTTTTAGTCTGTAATGAATGTCAGGCCCACAATAACACGGTCTGTGTGTAAATATAGAATTCTTACTGCTTGTCTCTCTTGAAAAACCAGATATGCATCGCCATGTAGTGAACATGTTAGAAAATATTTTAAAGTTATACTTATAAGCTGTATTAACAATATTAATTCACATCTTTACAATCATAATAGACAATTTCACATAGATCATCAGAATATATATATATATATATATATATATATATATATATATATATATATATATATATATTTGTAGATTATGCTTCACTGTTTTCTTGTATACACTTATCACTTTCACTTATGTACTTAAACAAGAATCTTACTTGGTATTTATGCTAGCGCTTTCAGAGACTAGTGAGTGCCTCCATCTTCTGGCATACTAAGTTTAGTATGCCAGAAGATGGAGGCACGCACTAGTCTCTGAAAGCGCTAGCATAAATACCAAGTAAGATTCTTGTTTAAGTACATAAGTGAAAGTGATATATATATATATATATATATATTAGACGTTAGGTTAAGTTGCATACTGATTACTTTAATATATTTAATGTTTTGTTTCCATCAAATTAATAAAAAAATGTTTAATATTGATCATACCTTGGCAATCACTTAAACTCATTTGGCTTATTTACAAAATTTAAACATAATTCGGCTTTATCTTTTGAAAATAAATAGATTTTGAAAAATATAAATACAAAGCTACTTAATTAATACACACACATTTTCACCTTGTTATTACATTTTGAATAGTAAATTTTCATAATTATAATAAAGTCATCCAGAACAAAGAGATATTAAGAGTTGCAACCCATGACACATGTAAAGAAGAACAGACAAAAGCATGGGTCTGTTTTTTTTTAAAGACATTTCAAGTACATAAGCATACTTAACTATTATTAACCATCCTCTATATGCTCTAATTTACCTTTTGATTTGAAATGTGTGAACTGTTTAGGATGCCTTAATCTATGTTTTCAGTATAAATTACCTTGCTACTGTCATTATGCATTATTATATTTGGAAATTTTGAGAGGATATAATTTTTTTTTTATAAATGTAATATAACCTATCATTCCTATACTTACAGGATTCATAATTATCTATCATCAAAACTATCACTATCATTGTCACTACTATTCAATTTACATTACAAAAATCCTATCAGAAATGTCTTTCTCTCTTGATGTGACAGTTTGCAAACTCTTAGTTATGTCAAACAGTGTCCAGTTTCAGTTAATGTTTCTTTGTCACTATCTTTATTTTTCAACTTAATATGGTCTTTCAAGCTCATACCAAAGGGATCTGTGCTATTCATGTAATTGTACAGATTCACTATAATTCTGACAAATTTTACAGTAGGTAATGAGCTTTTGAACTCAGAATATTGTTTAGCACACAAAAAACTCCAGCAACAATTTATTACACAATTTTAACCATTTGGCATTTTAAACATGTAAAGAGAATCCATTACTACACTAATATCATTCACTTTCACCATTAAGCTTAAAGTAGGAGAACCACAACCTAAAATTTTCAATGCACTTAGAATATTTATTACTAACACCATGGAATGTTACACTATGTACATTTATACCAAGCTTAACACTTTCAAGCCTACGCCTGAGTGTAGGTTAGGCTAACTTCTAACATTCGCAGTTGATGCATGAGTATAGCCCTGGGTTCCTTGTTTGTTTCCTTAGCAACATATTGTTGGTTTATTGTCAGGTTTCAGGTATCTCATTTGTCAACATTGATTATTCAACTTTACTGTCTAGCAAGCAACTATTTTTGTTCGTCAGCTGGTGCATATTTTGTTAGTGCTAGTGGTTTATGTTTCGAGTTTGTTGTTGTTGCTGTAAGTTTTACCTTTCCATTATTTATTTTTAATTTTTAGTGATAATGTGTAAAGATATTGATAAAATGGCTGTTGGTTTTGACGCCTAGTTAATTGAGGACAAATTAATTTAAATATTACTTAGTCTTTCTCTCGGAGGACCACCCGTTCTAGGTACAATGGGAAAGTAATTAAATTATAGCAATAACCCTGAGTTACAAAATAAATGTTTAGAATGAGATCAGCACTAAACTTTATCCATGTAATGCGTACCTAGATCTGCATACACTAGTCTTTCATTGTCATTTAAGGTAAATCAGATGGAGCCATCTAGCGTCTAGGACTGTGAAACTGTTAAGATTCAGATTCTAAAGCTGAAATAGGTTATGTTCCGTCCTTAACAGTGGCTGAAGACACTTTAGGAAGTGATTTAATTTGAGATACATTTATGTTATTTTTAGTCTTTGACATGTAAACTGATCGAACCCTTAATAAAGGTTAAATCGACATAATCTTTATTGATGAACTAAATGCAAATGTTTTTGTTAAAGTAATACAATATGTTTTGTAGTTATATAGGCATATATTTCTAAATTGCCTTTTTCCTTTAGTTATAAACGATTTATAACATGTAAAAAATTCACATTAACATGTAATTTCATTCCAAAATTAAATATATGAGTAGGGAAGTGCAGGGATGTACAGTGTGGCTATTTTTTTTTTTTTTTTGACATTTTAATTCTGAAGTTACTATCATTACATCTGTGTAAGTAGTCCATCTGTATATATATATACATCATAAAGGTTGTTCATTTCCTTTAAAATGTGTATAGTATACTGTGTATATTATAGTTTAGTTCCTTATGTTAGAGAAATATTTGTAAAATCTTAAAACTGTAAGAGATCATTCCAGACCAAAACTGGAACGTTATATAAGTTAGTTATTATACTACATAAACACTCTAGACATGTGATTGTTGAATATATATTTTTGTGTTAGCAGTTTTTAGTGTTTTTGGGTTGGCGCATATATCAGCTGGCCGGTCTATAGCATGATAATCTTATAGATCAAGTGTCCCACTAGCCAGAGATCGGGTTTAGAGCCACCTTTAAAACTGTTTCTTAGTTAATACATTATAAAATTTTCAATTTCGAATCACGGCTACTTGTAGGCAGAGCTTCTCCTGTTCCTTCTTTGGCTAGATTTGAGTTTTAGCCACGGACCAGCATCTTAGAGTTTCCTGTTCTGGATCTCCTTAAAAAACCTTCTGCTCGCCACGAGAGTTTCTTTCCATTTCCCCCCATTCAGTTAATATTATAGTTTCATTTAAAGACAAACATGGAGTTCTATAGGTAAATTGTAATTGAGTGACTTATTGTAATCTTCTCTTTGCTTATGGTTATCGTTTAATTTGATATGAAATACAATATGCATTCACAAGCAGAGACCAAACAAAATTGCTTCAAAGAACTTATTTCTCATAATCTGATTTAGTATAAGCAGTAAATTAAAAATTAAAAATTAATTTTTATACTTTGAAAACTTTGATTTTTTTATATTTGTATTTTTTTGTAGGTGTGAATCTGCGACATATAACCAAGATCCTTTAAAGATAAACTGCGAAATAGAAACTGTAAGTCTTGTAAATAATTTGAAATATTTATTATAATGTTTTTTAAAATAAAATTAAAAATTGTTTTTATGCTTAACTAAGGGGCTTTTGGCTTCATACTTTTTCTTGGATTTAATAGAAATAAAAATTATTAGATAATATTATAAAAAGATAAATGTGATTAACTTTGAAAATTGTGAGATTTGTTTTTAATATTTTATTGTGACATCTCTATACTTGAGTTACGAACATCTAATAATACAAGATATTCATAACAAGGTTGTTCAAGTTTGTAGGACGAGGAAGGGGGAAAATGTTTACATCTTCTGTTTGAATACTTGTTTGGGACACCGTGGTTAATAGATGATGCATAAGTATCTCATATTACAGTTTACAAGGCTACTAATTGGGAAAAGAGGAAATTTTAAGCTTATTTGGGAATTATTAGAATCAGGAAAATTCTGGGGTTATACTGGAATTTGACAATTCCATATCGGTTTTGGATATTTTTTGGAAACTTTGAATATAAATTCTGATTTTAAATTTAATTTAATTTGGTTACCGAATTTAAAAACATGCTCATTTATCCAGCATCATCATGAGGATGCATGAGGGGGTAACGTCTCTCAGTGGCTAGCTTAACGATAAGTTTCTATAACAATATATATAATTCTTGAATTTTGTAGTCCATTACGTTTGGTGAATTTTATTAATCACTTTGTAACGTTGTTATTAAATTTAATTCTTTTAGTTTAAGTTTTAATTCTAAGTTCTAGCTTACAGTTTAGGCGTAATAATAACCGTAACGCTCTTGATGGTAGAACTCTGTTACATTGTAATACTTTAGAATACAAGGTTAAATCATTTAATCTAGCAGAGTCTCATTAAATTAAATCTTAAGGCTTATTAACTTGAAATGCAAGGAATTGAGTGCTGGTTAAATAATTACTCTATTAGATTCAATTAAAGCAAATTATACTCTTTTTATTCAACAAAAAAAAGGTAAGTTATAATCATGATACAAATTTCTTGACATTCAGTTATGGAACATTTAATATTTAACTTTGAATTTTTAAGGATAACATTCTAACAATCAATTAATCAATCAATGGCTGTAAATGAATCTACACTCGAGTTTACTTGCTTTTTTTATAATCAAATTTCATAATTCAAGGTGAACACAATTGCACCAAAATGTGCGTAAATTACAGTTATGTAAATGAGTTGAAACGTTCAAAGTTCTTTAGTTTGAGTTATGCTGTATAACATTTTAAATTTTGAAATAAATTTTTAAAGTCTTAAATCGTCCACTTAGCTGTATTCACATGTCGTAACCTCGCATCCTCCTTGTGGAAAGTCTCAGGAAAATGTCACCGGTAACTTCAGCGTCCCATCTTTGTACTTGGTTACGTACGCTGTCTTCTATCTCACGATTATAACATGTTTTAAAAGGAGGTTTAAATTAAACTTTGAAAACAAAATAAAAATTTTCTTGCTCTCGAACACGTCCGTTGCCCTTTACATCTTGGCTAAAAGAGGCCTTAAATTGCAGTTGCGAGCAACCTTCCTACCTACCGCGCATCCGGGCGGGCGCATCCCGATTTTAATTACTCGTTTTAAAATTCTCCGTTAGATGTCACTATCAACCAGAGATCTCATTAAAATATTTCTCATACATTACAATTTTTTTTTATACAGTTGTACATTATTACAAATTTTTGAATACATTCTCGTTTGTTTTCTGAACCTTGCCAATTTAATATGTAACATCATCTAAAGTGTGTTACATATTTTCCCCCCTCTTGAAAAAAAAATTGTCATTTCTTTTTTTTTTACTGAATGTTTTGATTTAATTTTATAATTTATTAATGACTTTTAATTTAGCAACCAAACTATTCTTCTTTAAAAGAAACATATCATAAACCCTTTTATTATTACTTTCATTTCCATAATTATAACAAAATTTGTTTAACTAAAAAAAAATTTCCTTTTATACGACATTAACATAATATAAACAATATTATTTCTTGGATTTACTATCCTTTCCATATAAAAATTAAACTTTTTTAACAAATAAATCTATAATCATCTTTTCTTTTACATTCATAAAATATTTTGTATTGACACATACTATTATACCTTTACACAATGTTGTTTAGTTACTTCATTGCATTAAAACATTTTCACTTATTATTTCCATTTATCTTTGACATACATATATTATAATAAATTTAATTTAGATTTAAAAGTCCTTTAATAAACATTTCTTATTTTAAATTAACTTTTAGGAACTTGTCTTATAAATTCTCAAAATTATTTATTTTACAATATAAAATTTTAAAAACATCGCATTCTTGAAAATATTTTCTTTTCAAAATTAAACTTCTTGTAAACATTTTAATTCCATAAGCACACAATTTTATCTCTCTTCTAATTTCAAAATAACATTCTTCATTCTTAATAAATTTACTCTTTCAAAAATTACTCTGTTTCGAATTGCTCTTTGTTTGTCAACATTACCTTACATATGCCCTAGCTATATTATTCACAATCCAATCTCTAGGATTCGTGATTACCGCTTACTTCCTGTAAGCCAAAAATTTTCTATATTATCGACGCTATTTATCTACATATTCTCCTCTCCATTTCACAACTTTAAGCATGTACCATTGCCTCATAACCTTTCGTTATCTCTACAATATTTCGTACATCTTATACCTCTTTTGGATTTCAAAACCCATACTTTGAAAATCCAATTACATTATCCTTAAATTAAAACCCATATTTTAATTTAAAAATCATATAGCTAGTATGTTGACACACAAAGGACTATATGTATTCTGTTACATCTTAAAACTTCTTTCAAATCTTTTTGTAAACAAATTGAATTAAATTTTTTTGCTAAGCTCTTGTATTTACAAATAAGAATTGAAATTAAACGGAACCTATGCTTGCACATTTATACACAATTTTGGTCAAGTGTATAGTCTGTTGATTCCCCATAAGTCATTGAATCGGTGTAGTATTGTGTGTTTTGAGATTTGTCCTAGTCTCTCTCATGTAGAATATGTATAGTATGTCAACGTGCACTTTGACATACAATGTGAGTGTTGTCGTGGAATATAAATTCTGTACAAAGGCACATTCGTATTTTCCTTGTTAATTTATTCCTTTTTTTTAAAAATAAGCTTGCTATTTCCAAGTTTAAAATTTTAAGAAATTTCAACTATTTTAGAAGATAAATTTTGCTTGAAATATTATTATATGACTATTACACACTTATACCTTTAAATTTAAATATCTTTGACGTTAACTCATAAATTTATTTTTCTTTTATTAAACATTACTTTTAAAATCCTATCACTGTTAACTTCAATTATAATTTTCTTTTTTATTATATTTTAATTCCTCTTTTGACAAAAGGTCTATTATTAAATCCATTTTGTTTAATAGAATTGCTTTCAGAAAACAAACGGAAAGCTATTCTTCATACAGAAAGTCAAGCAAACTCGAAATGTTCGAACACGTTTTATGCAAACATTGGACTTGCAGCTGTGTAAACAATTGTACTCTACGACCGGCTTTCAATGCCATGCACAAACTTACAAAAATCTAAACTTTACTAGGCACATTACGATTCATATTTCAAACAACAAGAGTCTCTGACCTTAACTACAATACAAGTAAAAACAGGTTATAACTGGTTTCTCCCCTATCTCCCGATACTGTTTACACAATCCACAAGCCACATTCTTTTACGTTCTATTTATACATCTTATAAAACTTACACTGTTAAATGATTAATGAATAATAATTTTTTTTTTTTTACTTTTTTTGAATATATTTAATTAAATCGGTCATTTTCAGCCATTTTTAATTTTCTTTCAACCAGCCTACAATTTTACATTTCAAATTTTGCCCAAACAGCAGAGTTGCGCAATTTGTAATGTTGTTATTAAATTTAATTCTTTTAGTTTAAGTTTTAATTCTAAGTTCTAGCTTACAGTTTAGGCGTAATAATAACCGTCTATCTGTAACGCTCTTGATGGTAGAACTCCGTTACATTGTAATACTTTAAAATACAAGGTTAAATCATTTAAACTAGCAGAGTCTCATTAAATTAAATCTTAAGGCTTATTAACTTGAAATGCAAGGAATTGAGTGCTGGTTAAATAATTACTCTATTAGATACAATTAAAGCAAATTATACTCTTTTTATTCAACAAAAAAAAGGTAAGTTATAATCATGATACAAATTTCTTGACATTCAGTTACGGAACATTTAATATTTAACTTTGAATTTTTAAGGATAACATTCTAACAATCAATTAATCAATCAATGGCTGTAAATGAATCTACACTCGAGTTTACTTGCTTTTTTTATAATCAAATTTCATAATTCAATGAGAACTCAATTGCACCAAAATGTGCGTAAATTACATTTATGTAAATGAGTTGAAACGTTCAAAGTTCTTTAGTTTGAGTTATGCTGTATAACATTTTAAATTTTGAAATAAATTTTTAAAGTCTTAAATCGTCCACTTAGCTGTATTCACATGTCGTAACCTCGCATCCTCCTTGTGAAAAGTCTCAGGAAAATGTCACCGGTAACTTCAGCGTCCCATCTTTGTACTTGGTTACGTACGCTGTCTTCTATCTCACGATTATAACATGTTTTAAAAGGAGGTTTAAATTAAACTTTGAAAACAAAATAAAAATTTTCTTGCTCTCGGACACGTCCGTTGCCCTTTACATCTTGGCTAAAAGAGGCCTTAAATTGCAGTTGCGAGCAACCTTCCTACCTACCGCGCATCCGGGCGGGTGCATCCCGATTTTAATTACTCGTTTTAAAATTCTCCGTTAGATGTCACTATCAACCAGAGATCTCATTAAAATATTTCTCATACATTACAATTTTTTTTTATACAGTTGTACATTATTACAAATTTTTGAACACATTCTCGTTTGTTTTCTGAACCTTGCCAATTTAATATGTAACATCATCTAAAGTGTGTTACATATTTTCCCGCCCTCTTGAAAAAAAAATTGTGTCATTTCTTTTTTTTTTACTGAATGTTTTGATTTAATTTTATAATTTATTAATGACTTTTAATTTAGCAACCAAACTATTCTTCTTTAAAAGAAACATATACACCCTTTTATTATTACTTTCATTTCCATAATTATAACAAAATTTGTTTAACTAAAAAAAAATTTCCTTATATACGACATTAACATAATATAAACAATATTATTTCTTGGATTTACTATCCTTTCCAAATAAAAATTAAACTTTTTTAACAAATAAATCTATAATCATCTTTTCTTTTACATTCATAAAATATTTTGTATTGACACATACTATTATACCTTTACACAATGTTGTTTAGTTACTTCATTGCATTAAAACATTTTCACTTATTATTTCCATTTATCTTTGACATACATATATTATAATAAATTTAATTTAGATTTAAAAGTCCTTTAATAAACATTTCTTATTTTAAATTAACTTTTAGGAACTTGTCTTATAAATTCTCAAAATTATTTATTTTACAATATAAAATTTTAAAAACATCGCATTCTTGAAAATATTTTCTTTTCAAAATTAAACTTCTTGTAAACATTTTAATTCCATAAGCACACAATTTTATCTCTCTTCTAATTTCAAAATAACATTCTTCATTCTTAATAAATTTACTCTTTCAAAAATTACTCTGTTTCGAATTGCTCTTTGTTTGTCAACATTACCTTACATATGCCCTAGCTATATTATTCACAATCCAATCTCTAGGATTCGTGATTACCGCTTACTTCCTGTAAGCCAAAAATTTTCTATATTATCGACGCTATTTATCTACATATTCTCCTCTCCATTTCACAACTTTAAGCATGTACCATTGCCTCATAACCTTTCGTTATCTCTACAATATTTCGTACATCTTATACCTCTTTTGGATTTCAAAACCCATACTTTGAAAATCCAATTACATTATCCTTAAATTAAAACCCATATTTTAATTTAAAAATCATATAGCTAGTATGTTGACACACAAAGGACTATATGTATTCTGTTACATCTTAAAACTTCTTTCAAATCTTTTTGTAAACAAATTGAATTAAATTTTTTTGCTAAGCTCTTGTATTTACAAATAAGAATTGAAATTAAACGGAACCTATGCTTGCACATTTATACACAATTTTGGTCAAGTGTATAGTCTGTTGATTCCCCATAAGTCATTGAATCGGTGTAGTATTGTGTGTTTTGAGATTTGTCCTAGTCTCTCTCATGTAGAATATGTATAGTATGTCAACGTGCACTTTGACATACAATGTGAGTGTTGTCGTGGAATATAAATTCTGTACAAAGGCACATTCGTATTTTCCTTGTTAATTTATTCCTTTTTTTTAAAATAAGCTTGCTATTTCCAAGTTTAAAATTTTAAGAAATTTCAACTATTTTAGAAGATAAATTTTGCTTGAAATATTATTATATGACTATTACACACTTATACCTTTAAATTTAAATATCTTTGACGTTAACTCATAAATTTATTTTTCTTTTATTAAACATTACTTTTAAAATCCTATCACTGTTAACTTCAATTATAATTTTCTTTTTTATTATATTTTAATTCCTCTTTTGACAAAAGGTCTATTATTAAATCCATTTTGTTTAATAGAATTGCTTTCAGAAAACAAACGGAAAGCCATTCTTCATACAGAAAGTCAAGCAAACTCGAAATGTTCGAACACGTTTTATGCAAACATTGGACTTGCAGCTGTGTAAACAATTGTACTCTACGACCGGCTTTCAATGCCATGCACAAACTTACAAAAATCTAAACTTTACTAGGCACATTACGATTCATATTTCAAACAACAAGAGTCTCTGACCTTGACTACAATACAAGTAAAAACAGGTTATAACTGGTTTCTCCCCTATCTCCCGATACTGTTTACACAATCCACAAGCCACATTCTTTTACGTTCTATTTATACATCTTATAAAACTTACACTGTTAAATGATTAATGAATAATAATTTTTTTTTTTTACTTTTTTTGAATATATTTAATTAAATCGGTCATTTTCAGCCATTTTTAATTTTCTTTCAACCAGCCTACAATTTTACATTTCAAATTTTGCCCAAACAGCAGAGTTGCGCAATTTGTAACGTTGTTATTAAATTTAATTCTTTTAGTTTAAGTTTTAATTCTAAGTTCTAGCTTACAGTTTAGGCGTAATAATAACCGTCTATCTGTAACGCTCTTGATGGTAGAACTCCGTTACATTGTAATACTTTAAAATACAAGGTTAAATCATTTAAACTAGCAGAGTCTCATTAAATTAAATCTTAAGGCTTATTAACTTGAAATGCAAGGAATTGAGTGCTGGTTAAATAATTACTCTATTAGATACAATTAAAGCAAATTATACTCTTTTTATTCAACAAAAAAAAGGTAAGTTATAATCATGATACAAATTTCTTGACATTCAGTTACGGAACATTTAATATTTAACTTATGAATTTTTAAGGATAACATTCTAACAATCAATTAATCAATCAATGGCTGTAAATGAATCTACACTCGAGTTTACTTGCTTTTTTTTATAATCAAATTTCATAATTCAATGTGAACACAATTGCACCAAAATGTGCGTAAATTACATTTATGTAAATGAGTTGAAACGTTCAAAGTTCTTTAGTTTGAGTTATGCTGTATAACATTTTAAATTTTGAAATAAATTTTTAAAGTCTTAAATCGTCCACTTAGCTGTATTCACATGTCGTAACCTCGCATCCTCCTTGTGAAAAGTCTCAGGAAAATGTCATCGGTAACTTCAGCGTCCCATCTTTGTACTTGGTTACGTACGCTGTCTTCTATCTCACGATTATAACATGTTTTAAAAGGAGGTTTAAATTAAACTTTGAAAACAAAATAAAAATTTTCTTGCTCTCGGACACGTCCGTTGCCCTTTACATCTTGGCTAAAAGAGGCCTTAAATTGCAGTTGCGAGCAACCTTCCTACCTACCGCGCATCCGGGCGGGTGCATCCCGATTTTAATTACTCGTTTTAAAATTCTCCGTTAGATGTCACTATCAACCAGAGATCTCATTAAAATATTTCTCATACATTACAATTTTTTTTTATACAGTTGTACATTATTACAAATTTTTGAATACATTCTCGTTTGTTTTCTGAACCTTGCCAATTTAATATGTAACATCATCTAAAGTGTGTTACATATTTTCCCCCCCTCTTGAAAAAAAAATTGTGTCATTTCTTTTTTTTTACTGAATGTTTTGATTTAATTTTATAATTTATTAATGACTTTTAATTTAGCAACCAAACTATTCTTCTTTAAAAGAAACATATAAACCCTTTTATTATTACTTTCATTTCCATAATTATAACAAAATTTGTTTAACTAAAAAAAAATTTCCTTATATACGACATTAACATAATATAAACAATATTATTTCTTGGATTTACTATCCTTTCCAAATAAAAATTAAACTTTTTTAACAAATAAATCTATAATCATCTTTTCTTTTACATTCATAAAATATTTTGTATTGACACATACTATTATACCTTTACACAATGTTGTTTAGTTACTTCATTGCATTAAAACATTTTCACTTATTATTTCCATTTATCTTTGACATACATATATTATAATAAATTTAATTTAGATTTAAAAGTCCTTTAATAAACATTTCTTATTTTAAATTAACTTTTAGGAACTTGTCTTATAAATTCTCAAAATTATTTATTTTACAATATAAAATTTTAAAAACATCGCATTCTTGAAAATATTTTCTTTTCAAAATTAAACATTTTAATTCCATAAGCACACAATTTTATCTCTCTTCTAATTTCAAAATAACATTCTTCATTCTTAATAAATTTACTCTTTCAAAAATTACTCTGTTTCGAATTGCTCTTTGTTTGTCAACATTACCTTACATATGCCCTAGCTATATTATTCACAATCCAATCTCTAGGATTCGTGATTACCGCTTACTTCCTGTAAGCCAAAAATTTTCTATATTATCGACGCTATTTATCTACATATTCTCCTCTCCATTTCACAACTTTAAGCATGTACCATTGCCTCATAACCTTTCGTTATCTCTACAATATTTCGTACATCTTATACCTCTTTTGGATTTCAAAACCCATACTTTGAAAATCCAATTACATTATCCTTAAATTAAAACCCATATTTTAATTTAAAAATCATATAGCTAGTATGTTGACACACAAAGGACTATATGTATTCTGTTACATCTTAAAACTTCTTTCAAATCTTTTTGTAAACAAATTGAATTAAATTTTTTTGCTAAGCTCTTGTATTTACAAATAAGAATTGAAATTAAACGGAACCTATACTTGCACATTTATACACAATTTTGGTCAAGTGTATAGTCTGTTGATTCCCCATAAGTCATTGAATCGGTGTAGTATTGTGTGTTTTGAGATTTGTCCTAGTCTCTCTCATGTAGAATATGTATAGTATGTCAACGTGCACTTTGACATACAATGTGAGTGTTGTCGTGGAATATAAATTCTGTACAAAGGCACATTCGTATTTTCCTTGTTAATTTATTCCTTTTTTTTTTAAATAAGCTTGCTATTTCCAAGTTTAAAATTTTAAGAAATTTCAACTATTTTAGAAGATAAATTTTGCTTGAAATATTATTATATGACTATTACACACTTATACCTTTAAATTTAAATATCTTTGACGTTAACTCATAAATTTATTTTTCTTTTATTAAACATTACTTTTAAAATCCTATCACTGTTAACTTCAATTATAATTTTCTTTTTTATTATATTTTAATTCCTCTTTTGACAAAAGGTCTATTATTAAATCCATTTTGTTTAATAGAATTGCTTTCAGAAAACAAACGGAAAGCTATTCTTCATACAGAAAGTCAAGCAAACTCGAAATGTTCGAACACGTTTTATGCAAACATTGGACTTGCAGCTGTGTAAACAATTGTACTCTACGACCGGCTTTCAATGCCATGCACAAACTTACAAAAATCTAAACTTTACTAGGCACATTACGATTCATATTTCAAACAACAAGAGTCTCTGACCTTGACTACAATACAAGTAAAAACAGGTTATAACTGGTTTCTCCCCTATCTCCCGATACTGTTTACACAATCCACAAGCCACATTCTTTTACGTTCTATTTATACATCTTATAAAACTTACACTGTTAAATGATTAATGAATAATAATTTTTTTTTTTTACTTTTTTTGAATATATTTAATTAAATCGGTCATTTTCAGCCATTTTTAATTTTCTTTCAACCAACCTACAATTTTACATTTCAAATTTTGCCCAAACAGCAGAGTTGCGCAATTTGTAACGTTGTTATTAAATTTAATTCTTTTAGTTTAAGTTTTAATTCTAAGTTCTAGCTTACAGTTTAGGCGTAATAAGATGGGACGCTCTTGATGGTAGAACTCCGTTACATTGTAATACTTTAAAATACAAGGTTAAATCATTTAAACTAGCAGAGTCTCATTAAATTAAATCTTAAGGCTTATTAACTTGAAATGCAAGGAATTGAGTGCTGGTTAAATAATTACTCTATTAGATACAATTAAAGCAAATTATACTCTTTTTATTCAACAAAAAAAAGGTAAGTTATAATCATGATACAAATTTCTTGACATTCAGTTACGGAACATTTAATATTTAACTTATGAATTTTTAAGGATAACATTCTAACAATCAATTAATCAATCAATGGCTGTAAATGAATCTACACTCGAGTTTACTTGCTTTTTTTTATAATCAAATTTCATAATTCAAGGTGAACACAATCGCACCAAAATGTGCGTAAATTACATTTATGTAAATGAGTTGAAACGTTCAAAGTTCTTTAGTTTGAGTTATGCTGTATAACATTTTAAATTTTGAAATAAATTTTTAAAGTCTTAAATCGTCCACTTAGCTGTATTCACATGTCGTAACCTCGCATCCTCCTTGTGGAAAGTCTCAGGAAAATGTCACCGGTAACTTCAGCGTCCCATCTTTGTACTTGGTTACGTACGCTGTCTTCTATCTCACGATTATAACATGTTTTAAAAGGAGGTTTAAATTAAACTTTGAAAAGAAAATAAAAATTTTCTTGCTCTCGGACACGTCCGTTGCCCTTTACATCTTGGCTAAAAGAGGCCTTAAATTGCAGTTGCGAGCAACCTTCCTACCTACCGCGCATCCGGGCGGGCGCATCCCGATTTTAATTACTCGTTTTAAAATTCTCCGTTAGATGTCACTATCAACCAGAGATCTTATTAAAATATTTCTCATACATTACAATTTTTTTTTATACAGTTGTACATTATTACAAATTTTTGAATACATTCTCGTTTGTTTTCTGAACCTTGCCAATTTAATATGTAACATCATCTAAAGTGTGTTACAACTTAAAGAATAGTTTATGACTATCCTTGATTAGTCTGTAGAGAGACTAAAAGTTGAAATGAAACGCGGGGCGGCAAAAGTATTGCCTACCAGGTTACTTGCAGTTGCCCAATCGTGAATCACAATTAACATTGAAAGTTTAATAACTGCTCTAAGCAAAATCTAGTCATTTAGAAATAAAAGCACGACGACACTGAATTTAACATGAATATAAAATACAAGTTCTCATTAAGCCTTAGCTAAGCACTTACCCTAGGTAATAAGTGAAGTAGCCTTCGACGGAGCGGGGTTGAAGCTTACACAGTACTGTGGTCGTCGGATGCTGCAGAGAAGTCTTGACGGCAGTAACGTAACTAAAACTCAATTTAAATCATGAGTAACAAGTAAAAGTTTACCTTACAAGGCACTTAAGTTCTTAACGCGCGGCTACGCACTTAGTTTGCACAACCGGTGTAACCGAACGACACTTTAACAATAGCGGCGAAATATAGTTCAAAATGTTCATCTACGCGGTCCGAACCTTACGCACATATTATTGAATGAATGCGGTACGTTTAAATTGTCTGAAACAAAGCCCATGCGGAATAAGCGGAGCGGTTTAACACAGGACTGACCTAGTCGAGTGACGAAATACTGCTCAGTGTTGAAGCGGAAAGTACGTAGAAAAGAAGGGAGGGGGTTCAGAGAGGTCACTAGGAAAAAATCAATACTTGTTCCATATATCGATTAGTGGGTCAGAAATCACGTGACCAATACCGTCAGGGCACAGCTGAGCGATTTAAATAGATAGATCAACGTAGCACGTTCAAACTTCGAGCGCTGACTCGAACATACCGCCCACCAAAACGAATGTTTTTAATCCGCCAGGTGGGTAGTGGGCGAAGAACCATTAAAGCACCTTAAACCGAGGGTGCCGAAGAAAAAATGGCCAGGGAAAACGAAGAAAACCAAGAGAAACAAAAGGGGCAAGAGCGCCGAAGAAAGAAACTGTCGGGAGGCGGTGAAGAACTAATGATGAAGCGGAACGCTAAGAGATGACTGGATGTCCAAGAGCTGGTGAGGTGTTGCGCAAGTAAGTAGGAGGTGGCCCAAGAATGATAGCAGCGGTTGGACATCTGTTGGGGCGGTGGTGGTTGCTAAAAGGGGTGGTTTCGTGGAGACTGATGAACTCTCCCGCCCACCATGAGCATGCCGGAGGCGTCGACTAGAGGGCGAAGAGACTCGGTGATATGGTTGACTCTTCTAACTGAGCCACTGGCGGTGGTAACCTTACGTAAGTCCTTGTAGCGTTGAGAGTCTTTAATGGTGCGGATGCCTTCTTTCCTCTCCATGGGTCGACGTGCAGCGGTGTAACGAGCGGCTAATCTTGCAGTGAAGGCGTGAGGTTGATGACATCGATGGTCTGGAAGCGATCCTGAGATAATCCATCCGAAGAAGGTGTTTAGGGCAGCAGGTTGACCTTTGATTATGATCTGTGGTTCGTTAATAAGACTGCGGTTAAATACGTCAGATCCTAGAATTAAGTCAATTTGGGCTGGAGTGTCAAAGTGAGGGTCAGCAAGTTGTAAATGCTGATATTGAGCACGTATGCAAGGTGCCAAAGTGGTAGATGGAAGCGGGTCAGTGATGTGAGGTAGTACTGCAGCTTCGACATCGAGTTTGAAATTTGAGGCATATCTAGAAGAGATTTGTAGGGACACATATTCTGATATATGTGTGATTTGAGAAGCGACCCCGACAAGAGAAACATTTGATTTCCTGGTAGGTAAGCCCAACATGGTAGTTGCGGGTTTTGTTATGACAGACACTTGACTGCCTGGGTCAATGATTGCCCGAAGAATATGCGGATTTCCATAATGATCATTAGCAATGACCTGAGCGGTGCCTAACAAGGCAGAAGCGACTTTAGTGTTATAGGTGGCTAGAGGTTTTATATTTAAAGTTGAATTGTTACCGTTATTGGCTGAGTTTGGGTGCCGATGCGTGTACGGTCGCTGGGGCGAAGCTGAGTTAGAGTCATGTAACAAAGAGTGATGATTACCGTTGCAATGTTTACAAGTATTGAGCGACTTGCATTTGTTTTGGTAGTGGGTGTTGAAACAATTGAAGTAGCGCTGCATATGTCGTATAGACTCGCGACGTTCCTGGGCTTTTTGTTTGAGAAAGTCCGGACAACAAAAGATATTGTGGATGACTGAACAATAAAAACACTGTGCTGCGGACGGATCGTTACGAGGTGGGTTGGTAGGTCTGGTAGACAAGCGAGGTCTGGGTAAATTTTGTCTAACACGCGGTGATGGTTGTGGTGCGGGTGCTCTTCGGTTGAATTGGATGCGTTGGCTTATCACTGGTGGTCGCAGAGCCTGCGGTCGAGTTCTGGCGGTGTGGTGCGTTGTACTGCGGTGATGACCTTCATTCAGCTGTGCGGCTTCATCTGCGAAGTCGGTGTGGTGACTTGTAGCGGCTGCGGTAGTCGATATCAGCGTCATGATTCTAGCGGGGTATTCGAGGCGCGGTGTTGGACTCTCAGGAGGTGTATTACTCAAGTCAGGTTCGTTGACAGAGGAGACCGACAGTTGGGGTTGTTGGCTGGTGCTAGCTGTGGTTGAAACCGAAGGCGGGTTGAGCAATTCCATATAAGAAGGTTGCGGATCATTAACTGTGGTCGCGGCAGAAGGTTGATTGAGCAACTCCATTGCTCTAGCCTGTTCAGTGACGAAATCATTTAAAAGTCTATATGTGGGCATTCGATTTGTTCCCAATCTAGTCTCGAAATTAAGTCGAGTCTGTGCGTCTAAGTTACCAACAGACATTTGAAAAAGCAAGAAGTCCGCCAAGTCGTCTAACTGGACAGCCTTTAGTGCGCACACAGCATTTGAATGTGCGGTTAAAAATCGATTAAGTTCATTCTGAGACGCGTTCTTAATAGGTTTAAAGTCCTTAATAATTTGAAAATAATGATCGGCTAAACGGCGAGGGTTAGCATAACGATTGCGTAAGGCTTGATATGCGATATCATAATTATGCTCAGATATTGTTAAGTCCGGTGACAATGGCTAGCGCGTCTCCTTTAAGCGCTGACTTTAAATATTGAAATTTCTGTATGGCATTAATACTGTGATTGCCATTCACCATTGAGTCAAACATTGTTATGAAATCCGTCCATTCGTTACTATTGCCTGAAAAGCTAGGCATTGTAAGGTTAGGTAAGTTCGGCGAACTTGTACCGGGGTTAATATGCGAGGTTGACTTCACCTCAGTCTTAATAATATTCGGATATTTGGCCAACATTGGCAAATACATATCCTGAAATTGCTTTTTAATTTTAAATGCGTTTTCAGCAAGATCGGCGACCTGACTGGCGAACGTTTTTTCCAATATATCAAAAGTTTCAATGAAATTGGACTGAATACGTCGAATTTCCCGTGCGAGGCCTTCTGGTATTTCTTTGTCGTTAAGCACATTTTTTACTTGTTCCAACTCGCCTACAATATTTTTCAACTTAGACAAGTAATATTCTGTGTTAATCTCCATTTTAATAATAAATTTTTAAAACACAATCAATTGAAATTTTAAACTCACAATAAGTTCAAACAATGTTAATAGAGTGGACTGTATATAGTTTGTAAGCGGTAATAAACATAAACACTTCCTTATTCGTAATCGTGTATCGATCGATACCACTATGAGCCACGTGGCTTATTGCGTAATCTGACCTTGATATAAATTATCGTAAAAAATTTAAGAGAACCATTAAGCTGAAATAATTCAAAACTATCCGGCCCAGTGGGGACCAATGATTAGTCTGTAGAGAGACTAAAAGTTGAAATGAAACGCGGGGCGGCAAAAGTATTGCCTACCAGGTTACTTGCAGTTGCGCAATCGTGAATCACAATTAACATTGAAAGTTTAATAACTGCTCTAAGCAAAATCTAGTCATTTAGAAATAAAAGCACGACGACACTGAATTTAACATGAATATAAAATACAAGTTCTCATTAAGCCTTAGCTAAGCACTTACCCTAGGTAAGTAGCCTTCGAAGGAGCGGGGTTGAAGCTTCCACAGTACTGTGGTCGTCGGATGCTGCAGAGAAGTCTTGACGGCAGTAACGTAACTAAAACTCAATTTAAATCATGAGTAACAAGTAAAAGTTTACCTTACAAGGCACTTAAGTTCTTAACGCGCGGCTACGCACTTAGTTTGCACAACCGGTGTAACCGAACGACACTTTAACAATAGCGGCGAAATATAGTTCAAAATGTTCATCTACGCGGTCCGAACCTTACGCACATATTATTGAATGAATGCGGTACGTTTAAATTGTCTGAAACAAAGCCCATGCGGAATAAGCGGAGCGGTTTAACACAGGACTGACCTAGTCGAGTGACGAAATACTGCTCAGTGTTGAAGCGGAAAGTACGTAGAAAAGAAGGGAGGGGGTTCAGAGAGGTCACCATGAAAAAATCAATACTTGTTCCATATATCGATTAGTGGGTCAGAAATCACGTGACCAATACCGTCAGGGCACAGCTGAGCGATTTAAATAGATAGATCAACGTAGCACGTTCAAACTTCGAGCGCTGACTCGAACAATCCTAATTTGCGGAAACTTCGAAAACTAAAGTTCGGATAGTCATAAACTATCGTTTAACCCTTAGCGCTCGAATGTTTTTAACATGCTTTGCTTCCCCACTTGTAATTAAATTGAGGCAAGTTCCTCACCTGCAAGTTGCATTATTATTTATGGAAACCTTTTTTTCTCTTACATGATTTTAGTAAACAAAGCTATTTTTATTCACGAATTCTGTATGTACATGATTTTATTATCTTATTTGTAGTTTTGCAGAGTATGATATCTTTGAAAACAGTCTTCCGGATGAAGTTCTAGTTTTCTGCTGCGTGTTTTGTAGTGAAAAACTGTTTCCCTTCTACCTCCTTTTATCGCCCTGTTACTGCAAACTACACAATCTTTAGAACTACTTTTATCATTGGAAAAGAATGTAATTTCCTATTCAGTCTCTCTTCCTTGTCAGTAGTTGATGGCCGACCCCTTTTACTATATGTTTTATTCCTGATATCACCAATGCGTTCCCTCACCAAGTTTTGGCAAAACTATTTTTGTTTAACAGGATTTTCTCTCATTTCCTTTTTTTTGTTATTATAGATAATAAAACTGTTTACTACATCTAATAGCCAGAAAAACATTTTCCTCCACCATTTATTTGTTTGTCTCGTAAAACGGTTTATTATATTGAACAGCTAAATCTACACCGCCCATAAACTGGTTATATTTACAAATACCTGTTGGTTTATTTATTTTGTTTATGAAACTGAAATACATTCTAATAAATCTGGATCAAGTGAAAGATCAGGAATTTCAGAATCACTATTTGCAGGTGAAGCCACGGTAAATTACCAGTAAACAAATAACCTGCAAAACCTTCTTGCAGCTTACAACGTAGTGGCAAACTAGATTTTGTGATGACTCACATATTCCTAGACATTTTCAACTTAGTTCACATTACTGTCAGCACCAAACGGTAAAAGATTGAATGTTGTGGGCTTCGCCGCAGACGAGTTATAGGCACTTGAAAATCGTGTCGGGTGACCCCCGACATACGAGTAAACTGCAATATACGCTTGGCGCAGCTCCTCCGACAGTCGAGTGCTAAGGGTTAAGTGATTAATATTTACAAACCAAAAATGAGGAAAACCATCATGTTATAGACCAGGGATGGCCAACTTCTTAACCCTAAAAGGTCACTTCAATATTTTCAGTGAAGACGAATGCCACACAACTAATTCCCCACATACATCAATAATCAAAATGTAAGCAATACGTATATGGTATAGTATCTGTCGTATATGAAATAATATGAATCAATATACGTTATGCAAAGTATTTTCATATACATTTAATATCAAGCATAATGTACAACGAATTAAAATAAGTATAATATGAAATTTGTAGTTGTTATATAATCATGTTGTTTACACTTATCAAAACACAATATTGGTAAAAAAACTTCTAATTTATTTAAATTTAAAATCGTCGATATGTATCTACTTCGCTTAATGAGAACACTGTGGACGGACACAATCGTTTAACAGTTCATCAAAATCAATCTGATTTCAAGTGGTTGCAACCTATAGCAGATTTCGAAGATGGATAGCTGTCTGACAGTTTGTTGCGGTGAGTTGATTCTATAAATTTAATTGTTGAAAAGGTGCACTCACAAAGATATGTACTTCCAAATATTGAAAATATTCTCCTACTATAGTCACGTAGTTAGGGATGTTGCTCCTCAGGCAATAGACTCCAAAATGCATTACTAGTTACCAACTTTGTCTGGAAAAATGGGTCACTTTACATGTCTCAGCGCTCTAATTGATTGTTGAGATCTTGCTGTGAAACATCACAAGACATGGGATTGGTAAATAAGAAAAGATGCGACCGCATTTAATTAAAATTTAAAAAAAAAACATTTATTGAAAGATTCCAGAAGCATATCTGATATAAGTATGGAAAAACTAAAATCACTGGTTGGGATTTCTTCCATGATTAAAAATGAACGAGATTGGGTTTTTTAAAGCTAGATTGGAAAATCTGAAGGAGCTAGGTGTGTTGACATGTACATTGAGGAAATCAGTTACCTCTTTTCTCGAATTAAAGAATCTGTTTAAGCAGTTTCCCTTGCTTAACCAGCGTGAATAGTGTTAAATTACCATACAATGTGTCTAGTTCTGGAAAAATCATGAATTTTCTATGGGTCAACGACCAGTCCTCCCTTTCATATTTACAGATTCATAACAGTTTTCCTAGTATCTTCCATTTCCAGAGTCTCTCCGTATAAGGTTTTCAGGTGTATAATACAATGCAATGATGGACAGTTGATTCCAGCCTTTCTCAGTAAGCCAACTATGCCTAGATGAGAGTCAACTATAGCTTTAGCGCCATCTGTTACAGTAGTCGACAGAATATTCAGCTGTAGTCCACAGCTATTCATTACTTTCATATGTGCAACAAAAATGACCTCTGGTAGTATCAATGACTGTAATGCCAACAACTCTTCATTGATTGTAAAATTCTTGTCCACAATTGTGTTAAAACTTAACAACTGGGCAGTATCTGTTAAATCTGTGGATTAATCCAATGCCAGAGAAATTTAAATAGAACTATAAATAATACCCTTAATTTAATTGATAGACGGTTACTTATTTCTTCAACCCCTCTAGTGACAGTCTGTTATGAAAATCAAACATTTTGAAGTCATTAGAGTGTTTTCATCACCAAAGTCCGACCCTTTGTACTTGCTAGCATGGTGTGTACTGTAACGACAATTGAGGTTATATTCATTTTGCATATACAGTAAAACTAAAAACACTAAAACACTGAGGTTAATCGGCCTTGTTATTTACAAAAAGTATTCTGTTTCCCACTTGTCCTAAAAAAAATTGTTTTCTTCTGACACTTCCATTCTTGACTTATTGTAAAACAAACTGATTCACTTCCAAACAAAATGCAACGATAAGTAACAGACAGGTTAACATTGACAAAATGGCATGTATAACTCGACTGGACGGGGAGGTAAATAGCAAGCGGCACAGATTGCACCTTTACCTGCCTACTTACTAGGGGTAAAAGCAGTGTTCAACCTATGCCTTATAGACAAACAAATCACAGCATATATATAGTATGTTAAAAAACATCCAGAAGAAATCAATTGGTTGCATATTGCTTGGAAACAGTTATAGTTGCTGTTATAGCCAGTAAGTAGAATATGTTTATAACCAGCAACATTATGGCTTCGCTCTGAGCCTATATCACCTTTTTCATTATATAATTATGTCATAAAACCTTATTTGTCAATAGTTACATCAACATAATTGGAGTTAGATCCAATATTTGTAGTAGATCCCAAAACTTTGGCCTACAGGTATTATATTTTGAAAATAAAATCAAAACGTTATAGGTAAACGTTTTGAAAATAATATACTTTTACTTTTTAAAACGTTTGTTATGATTTTAATAAGAATATCAATAACAAATATATAAGCATTAATAAATAATGGCAAGTGATTGTTGTTGTTATACTTAATATTTTATTGTTTATTCATTCAAAATAATATTTATAATTTTTGTTCTACGCATTTCAGATAGTTGAACCTGAGCCTAAAGATCATTTATCTATATCAGAAGCCATGCCTACTAACTTCGATAATATTCGTAAGTTTTATTAACTCTTTCTGTCCATAATATATTAGAATAAATCTGCAATCATATTTAGGCCTTAAATTCCTGTAGTGTTGATTATACCTATCAGATTTTTTTTTTAATAGTAATTTTTATGTGATGGCTCATCACTAAAAGAAGATCATTATAAACAATGTAGTTGATCTTCACTTTGTGAAGAAATGTTAATGAAGCCTGATATTAGCATAATATCTATAGGAAAATAAAATTTATAAACAAGTGTAAAATAAAAAGACCAACGTCTTTTATATTAAAATCTCATTATAACATTTAATTATGAATATACTCTATTACTTCTTGATATAAGATGTACTTTTTTCATAAAATAAGGGACACAAGTTTTGTGTAAGCTTTTAAATTTAAGGAACGAAGTAAATTGACCATAAGTATTAGTGTACAAGGTACAGTACCTATTTGTGCAGCAACTACACTACATAAATCGACAGCAGTAAACTCTTTGTTGCTCTTATTTTAAATGAATCCGATTGTCTTAGAGCCTGGTGACGTTTAGGTTTCTGAAAATATCTAAGTCATTTAACCATGTAAGAGAGAGTGCGGGTGACAAGGTATCTAAGTTTAGTTATAATTTGTAACTATTTGTAATTAATCTATTGGTCACCCCAAAATTCAAACGTTTCATATGTGATGCAGGATTAAAACCATGTAATTATTAGGATGATAAATGAACTTAACACAAAATCCTTTAGGGTGTGTATGTGAGCGTAGATCAGTTGGACTTCAGAAGAGACACATTAGACCTATTTTAGTGATTAATACTCTCTGTGGTCATTTGATTAATACAAAGAAAATGTAATACGAGGGGTATTCTTAAAGTAAGGGCTGTTTGAAAATTTAAAAAAAAACAAAAAGAAATTTTCAAAAACTAATTTTATTTTTAGAATCTACATACTTTTATCTATTTTTCTACATAGTTTCCAAGTTTTTGTAAACACTTATCATATTGCACAACTAAGTTTTAGAAACCTTCTTCATAGAAACTTGCCGCCTGCTGTGATAACCAAGAATTCACGGCCGTTTTCAATTCGTCGTCATCGTCATAACGGCTGCCGCCCAAGTGATGTTTCAGATGACGGAAGACGCTCGACGTAAGGTCGGGGCTGTAGGGTGGGTGGTCCAAAACTTCCCAGCCAAAAAAGTCCAATGCAGCTCGAGTCTGAGCGGCAGTGTGAGGCCTTGCATTATCGTGCAGAAACAAAATTCCTTTTGTGAGCATGCCACGTCTCTTGTTTTGAATCGCTCTGCTCAGGTTCCTCAGAGTTTAGCAGTAGGCTTCTGCATTTATTGTCGTTCCTCGTTCCATAAAGTCGACCAGCAAAACACCATGCCTATCCCAAAACACGGACGCCATGATCTTGCTCTGTGACAAAGTCTGTTTGGCTTTGACCTTTACGGGAGATTGCGTGTGTCTCCATTCCATGCTTTGTTGTTTCGATTCGGGAGTGAAATGCGAAACCCACGTTTCGTCTCCAGTTACGATCCGACTCAGCATGTCGTCACCATTTTCGTCATAACGAGTCAGAAAATTCAAGGAACTCTCGAGACTTTTGTGTTTGTCCTCCTCCTCAGGAGTTTAGGGACCCAACGCGAGCATAGTTTCTCAAAGTTTAATTTTTAATGAACAATTTTGTAAATCATAGACCTCGAAACTTTCGGAAATTCGTGTGGGAGAGTAGTGATCGTGAAGCATCTGTTGTCACGAATTTTCGCTTCAACTGAAGTCAGCAAATCGTCTGACATTAGAGATAGACGACTAGATCGCGTTTCATCATGGACATTGTCGCGGCCATCTTTGAAGTCTCGAACCCACTTACGCACTTTTCCGTCACACGGTGCATTAGCACCGTAAACTTCAGAAATCTGTCGGTGAATTTCTGCAGCAGACATGTTTCTGGCCGACAAAAACCGTATAAAAGAACGAACTTCGCAAGGGGCGGGCGATTTAATAACCTTGAACATTTTGCAAGCACAGGACACAACGCACAGGTTAGCTACACAGCTGTAACTGAGCGTAGTTGTTGCCATGGCGTGCCGGGACGTGACGCAAGCGCTCATTGCGGCGTGCACGCGAACTATGAGGGAATATAATCAAACGCTCTTAGTTTAGAAATACGCTTAGTAGAAGATGTGATTTAGTAGTATGACAAGCCACAGACCCTTGATATTTGGATTGAATATAAATTTTAAACAATAAGGATAAATAGACCACAAATACAACATTCCAGTTGTTGGAGGAATCTTGTCTTGCCCACATCAGCTTGAAAAATACGATAATGAAAATTGACGAACACTCACTTAAAGTGGAAATCTAGTATTAAAAGTTGATAATAAATACGACTCATTTTATTTGGAGCTAAACTCATATTGAAGAGGAGGGTTATATTTCTCTTTGCACTTTGGATCTGGAATGATGCATATACTCTTAGCGATAGATTGCCAGTATATTGCATGTGATATATCTGAACATATGTGTTGAAAAGATTGAGTTCATGAAAACATGAACGGTAGATTTCATTTGGCTTCTGACGTCATGAAAACATCATTCTTTGGTAGGCCTTAGATGTATAAGTTACACTAAATTTATATAATGTAAAATGATAAAAAGTTTATAAAGCAATGTACTCTTACAATTTATATGACTGGATTTGTTTCTACAAGATTATTAAAAATAAATATGTCCTTTTAAAAATAACCCAATAAAGAATAGTACAAGAAAAAAAATAAACAACTTGAATATTTAAGAGCCCCCCTCCCCATATGTTGGGTACTCAAAGTGAAGTTATTGTTGCAGTGTTCAGACTTTTGGGCTATAGGTTAGTTATATACAGAGCTTTTTGTGTTTAATTTAAGGTTTTTTGAGACGGAGGTCACTATTGTTGAAAAGAGTTCAATGTTAAAAAGTATTCAGTTTTATTTAATTTCTAACTTCAATTGTTGAAAAAAAAGGAAGACTTCAATAAATATTTAAGTTGAGGTAGGTAGAAATCAAATTAATAAACAATTTGAAGTCTATATTCACAAGTTAATAATCAAATAATAACTATGATTATTTTAAATCATTTGGCAATAATGATCTCCCCATACAAATTTACCAATACCTCAATAAAATCCTGCAGTTTAGAATGAACCATACTTTGGGTGTGGAATAAGTAGAGATTTGAGACTACACACGCTTATGACTACATATGTTAATTTCTCAGTGTCCGGCATTTGAAAATTTGTGTACAAAAATTCAACTGCCCACTAAGATTAACTGATAGTTCTGTTCGCCTGCCTTCACTTGGACATGGTTGATGCGTCATGTCTGTTACAGAGATCTTAGCTATTAAGATTCAACCTTCCCATGGGACGAAATTCATTTCTCTTGATATTAAAAGTCAATTTGGTAAATTACCAATAATAAAGAGTAAACATATTACATTTTACTACCAATCAATTCATTTTATACACCAAGGACAGATCAAGTGGCAAAATAGTGAAGTATTTTAAGGTCATTTCTAAGTACATTTTCTAAATGTTGAAATGAAATTCAACACATTTAGGACTCAAAATAACATTTATAAAAATATTAAACAGTAAATTCAGATTAAATAATTCATAACATCACATCATTTTAAAACCGTAATATTTTGTTATATATTATTACATAATTTCGTGGCCAATAATAATAATAAGACAAAGTATTAGAGATTTTAAAAGAAATTCATCTCACATATGAGATATGACGAAATACCCAAGACATATGAATGTAAAATAGTATTTTCAACATTACTTTTAGTGAATTCAATTGGTAAGTATTTTCTACAAATTCATAAATTGGAATCGTGGGTAAGCATCGGGGAAGTCGTACAACAGCTATATAAATAAATTAGGCTAAATAAATTAAACACTAATTTTTTCAAAATTGTCTCTTCATTTAATCGTTTTAGGAAATGGAGAGAGATTAAGTAAGTGAATAAAAAAGGTTTTTTATGGCTTTATTTCTTAACAAATGATATAAATTCTCCTTGGTTAAATATAAATAATAGAATTATTATAATTATGGTAAAGTAAAAGAGTTTCAATATGTAAAATAAATGCTAATGTATTAATTGACCAAACGTTTGGGTAAATCTTTGCCAGACTTGTATATAGGTTATACAATATATAGGGGGAATAACCTAGAAATATTAATGTAGTAATAGGGAAAATATATAGTCATTATTGTGAAATTAGATATACATGTTGGGAGGCAGGGAAGCTATGTTCATTCAAAAACAATGGGTCTTAAATTAAAATTATTTCTATATGTATACAATAAGAAAAAGATAATGTTCAATTAATATAAACAGAGTTTTGGCCATATTTTAAATAAAATTCTTAGTATTTGTAAATAAAAAGAAACAAATAATTAATAATTTAGTTGAATAATCAATAAAAAATTGTTATTTTCCAATTAGATTTTTATTTCATTTTATATAAAGTAATTTTCACAAGGTGTCCAATTATAGTCTTTATGTCAGAAGTGTCTGTCAAAGAATCCATAACCCCGATTAAAGCCTACAGGTATCGGACCAGAGCAAGATTTCAAAGGATAAACCATTACTTTCCTGCTGACAAGGGGGAGAGGAATAGGCAGATAAAAGGAGACAGAGATAAGGAAAATACTTTTAGAAACTTTAGAACAGGATAGCCAGAATTAACAGTAAAAAGAAAGAGTTATAAGAGGAGAAGCAATCCAATCATCAATAGGAGATACCAAAATATTTTTAAAAAATGCTGACAAACAAAGGAGTGTGTAAAGGCATTAGGTTTATAGCAACTACACAAATATGAAGGCTTAAAAATATGTTAGGAAGTATTACTGATATTAGAACTAGGGATAGCAGATGGTGAAAGCCAGTCAGAGATAAGGTATGGGTTACTAGTTTTCAGAAAGAGATTTTTAAGTAGGCATTGGGGAATAGGAGTACAAGATGGATTTAAAAGATGAAGATTATGGAAAAGTGTTGAGTAGAAACACGGTTGAGTAAAACTGATTATATTACAGAGAAAGTCATAATATTAAGTAATATGAAACCAGCAGAGTGCAAGGACAAAATCAAAAGATTGATAAGGCATTTTAAACAGAGAATACAGAATTCCAGAAGAATCCAGAACATATGTACTATTTAGCCAATAGAAATCTATTAAACCAACAAGCCAACAAGTAAAATTTTGAAACAGGGTTAGTAAGTAGATTTATTAAATTACAAGCATTTATTTAATAGTAACATTTCATAAAAATGATAATAATTTTAAACCTACATTTTTTACAATTTTATTTCTTAACATAAAAAAAGCGAGGTGATGTTATAGTTGTCCAAAACATGAAGTCCAATGTTCTTTTTATGTTATAGTTGACACCATTAACGTGTGGCTACTTTGGCTTGTAAATTTTGTCGTGGTAATTTTGTTTTTCAAAATTAAATTGTGTGTAAATTTTTATTGAGTTCGCGTAGAAATAAGTAAATATACCATAATCAAGTGATTGTGAATTTATAAAACCATTTGTACTTAGACTGAAATTAGCCAAAGGGGTGTTCAATTATAAATTGTATGTTAAAGAGAAGTAGTAGTTTTGGAAATAGGAAAGTCAAATTAGTCAAGTATCAGAACAAGTCAGACTTCAAGAAATACTTCAGTCAATGGAGGAGTCATATAAGAATCTTAAGGAACAAGTGGAGGAGTCAAATAAAAATTTGCAGTTTTTGTGTTGTACATCTTGAGATTTTTTTTCTTACACTACATCAAAAAAGCAAAAAAAAAAACTAAACACATCAGAGAACTACGAGATATACAAACACCACAAACATTTTCCACAACACATTCTAGAAAACAACACACACTCCCAATCAAATATTATATTTGAACACATAATTAACAACTACTTCTATGTACAATAATACACCACTGGACACCATTACACCACAGACCTACACCAACACAATACACCTGAGCAACAGCATTGAACAACACTGACCTAGTGCAAAACCATGTGCTGAAAAATATCAGTAAGTAGTGGTTTTTTTAAAAAGTTACTCCTAAAGCGAATTAAAATTTTAAAGAAGACAAGGAGGAGTTTAGTAAAAAAGTGGAGGAATCAAAAGAAAATTTTAAGGAACTCAGTAATAAGTTGGATGAGGATAAAAAAGCCATAGATAATATTACTACCTTGCTACAACAAAAAAACTATAGAGGTAAAAGGGGAATTTATGGAATCAATGTAAAACCATGTCCAAGATGTAGACAAACCGGTGGAATCGATAAATAACAAGAAACAAATGACTAAACAAAACATAAGAGATGGGGTAGAAACATATTTATTTAACAATTAATAAACCAACTGCAGTAATGGAAAGGGTGAGAGATATGAAATTCACTGTTCTTTTTATGTATCTTTATTTATTTATTTCTAAGAGTTTGCAGTTTTGGACCATTGCCATTACGTACGTCTGTCATTCTCCTATCTAGTACAAAAGTTCCTACACACACACTTTATATATATATATATATATATATATATATATATATATATATATATATATAGCTGTATATACATACCTGCATATATATATATATATATATATATATATATATATATATATATATATATATATATAGCTGTATATACATACCTGCATATATATATATATATATATATATATATATATATATATATATATATATATATGGGGTCCAAAATTACTGCGGTTACGAGAAACCACGGATAACAATGACGAGGCGTGTTTTCAGCATTAACACACAAATACTATATCTACAGACATTTACAGTATACAGTAGTGCTTGTAGAAACTAATCTTTAAGATATTATACTACAGCCTATTGTGATTACTGTTTGTACTTACCATTTCGTAGTGTACACCACTCCATTTCCTTTGTAGCTACTAACAACAAACGTTTGTTTTCTAACAGGATGGTAATTTTTTGACTTTATGTAAGTCAAGGAAGGAGCGAAAACAGGTGGGAAATAATAAGATAAATTATCATTTAGTTATAATTTAAGTACACAATTTATTAAAATTAATTTAAAACTAAAGTTAGACCTCAGATATTTTTTACATAGGTAATCTTATTGGCCATAATGTTTAGAAAATTTCATTGAAATGTATGCAATAATGATTCCTCTGCCAAATATGATTATGGCAAATCTTCTTTTTCAAAATAAACACTTAAAAGAGTGTCCAAGAGTACTGCAGGTAGCTCTTCGATTATGGGCCTACTAGCTTTTTTCAACTGTTTACTTGTGCAAAAAAGCATTATCAGCACTGTTTGCAGTGAAAATAAAATATAGGAAGAAACTTGATTTTACTAATAGCTTGCGTTGTGTCACGTAATAGGCATGCATGTAAATAAATGCAAGCTCATCCATCTCACTAAAAGATTTTTCTCTTATTAGTTAAACTGTACCTTGCAAACTAAAACTTGAAATGTTATATCATGTTTTTTTCTGAGAGTATAAATAAATAAATTGTTTTCATTGTATGTATGTATATATATATATATATATATATATATATATATATATATATATATATATTTATATTTATAGGTTAGTTTTGGTTGGTAAAGATTATTTAGATTTTTTGGACTAGGAGACTGACAGACTTACCTTGGTAAGAGTCCACACTGTAGTCTTGAAATAGAAACACATAAAAGCACTTAAACATTGATATATTTCAACCACACAGTGGTCTTTGTCAATCGAAGAGAAAACACAAAAAGAAATATGAGAGAATGAAATAAAATAATTCATTATATATATATAACCTTTATATATATATATATATATATATATATATATATATATATATATATATATATTTATAAGATCAAATAATACACACAAATACAGGAATATTTAATTTATTGAACAATAAACTCAAAGCTTTTCGTTGGCTTACATTACCAACATCTTCAGGAGTTACAATATTAAGAATGTAACATCATTCTTAATATTGTAACTCCTGAAGATGTTGGTAATGTAAGCCAACGAAAAGCTTTGAGTTTATTGTTCAATAAATTAAATATTCCTGTATTTGTGTGTATTATTTGATCTTAAAAATATTCTAACAGGAAAACACATTTGATATTCTATATATATATATATATATATATATATATATATATATATATATATATATATATATATATATATATATATATATATATATATATATAGGTTAGTTTTGGTTGGTAAAGATTATTTAGATTTTTTGGACTAGGAGACTGACAGACTTACCTTGGTAAGAGTCCACACTGTAGTCTTGAAATAGAAACACATAAAAGCACTTAAACAATGATATATTTCAACCACACAGTGGTCTTTGTCAGTCGAAGAGAAAACACAAAAAGAAATATGAGAGAATGAAATTTAAAAAAAAAAAAAAAAAACAGGATTTTTTTATTTTTTTAAAAATTTTATTTCATTCTCTCATATTTCTTTTTGTGTTTTCTCTTCGATTGACAAAGACCACTGTGTGGTTGAAATATATCATTCTTTAAGTGCTTTTATGTGTTTCTATTTCAAGACTACAGTGTGGACTCTTACCAAGGTCAGTCTGTCAGTCTCCTAGTCCAAAAAATCTCTCTCTCTCTCTCTCTCTCTCTCTCTCTCTATCTATATATATGTATATATATATATATATATATGAAGTTATTATATTACTATTGTAATAATATTATCCACCATTAACTTCATTAAGTCAGTGCAACAGAAAAACAAAAATAACGTAAAATATCAATATATATTTATAATACATAATATAGACATAATATAGACATAATTTAGATTATACAAATACATTTATAATGTATAATATATACATTTATAATATTTATACAATTTATAATTATTTTATTTCATTCTCTCATATTACTTTTTGTGTTTTCTCTTTGATTGACAAATACCACTGTGTGGTTGAAATATATCATTGTTTAAGTGCTTTTATGTGTTTCTATTTCAAGACTACAGAGTAACTCTTAGCAAGGTAAGTCTGTCAGTCTCCTAGTCCAAAAAATCTATATATATATATATATATATATATATATATATATATATATATATATATATTGATATTAAGTAGTGGCTTTTTTACCAAGTTACTCCTAAAGCAAATTAAAATTTTGAAAGAAGACAAGGAAGAGTTTAATAAAAAAGTGGAGGAATCAAAAGAAAATTTTAAGGAACTCAGTAATAAGTTGGATGAGGATAAAAAAGCCATAGATAATATTACTACCTTTCTACAACAAAAAACTATAGAGGTAAAAGGGGAATGTATGGAATCAATGTAAAACCATGTCCAAGATGTAGACAAACCGGTGGAATCGATAAATAACAAGAAACTAATGACCAAACAAAACATAAGAGATGGGGTAGAAACATATTTATTTAACAATTAATAAACCAACTGCAGTATTACTTATAGCATGATGGCATGCTTTTACAACCTATTGTATAGGATGTATAAAATACCATTAAATAAACAAAATAGATAAAATTAATTAAACATAATATATCAATTAGCTTCAGTAAACGGTTATAAAAGAAAGACTATAGATAAATTGAATAGTAACGTTCAGAATAAATTACTAAATTATAACAGACAAATTATAAGTAAAAATGAAACAAAGAAACAAAATGGACTAAATTTATTTACACGGGTTATGAAATTAAATCACTTAAAAAGTTGTTTAAAAATACTAATATTAAATTTGCGTTTTATACAAACAATACAATCAATAATCTTATTTTGAATCAAAGTAATTACATTAGTAAATTGGATTTATGTGGGATATATAGTATAAATTGCCAAGATTGCAATAAAAATTATGTAGGTCAAACGAAAAAGAAAATAAAGGATCGCTACAAGGAACATCTCAATGCGTATATAAAACCAGATATATATAAATCGAATATGGCTACTCATTGTATTACAAATAACCATAGTTTTCCAGACATACAAAATATGAATTTAATCAAACATATTAATAAAGGTTTGAAAATGAATGTTGTGGAAAACCTATATATCTACAAATATAAACTAAATAACATACTCATTAAAGAACAGTCCCAACTTAAATCTAAACACAACACAATTTTTCATGTTTTGGATAGAATTTAAGATTTTATTAAGCAGATAGTTCATTTAATGTAAAACAAATGGATTAAAGGCATAAAGTTATCAGTGGTTTATGTACATAGTGCAATCAATTAGAGTAATGTTTGAATAGTTTTACAAATGATGTTAGTAGACTTTGAGAATGCTGGAACTGTACATCGGCGAAAAGCTTCAGCAAAATTGTAAATGTTGAATAAAATACATCTTGATTATGAACATTTTGAAGTTATTAAATAATTATAATAAATCAAGAAAAAATAATCATCTTTATTATAATATATATATATATATATATATATATATATATATATATATATGTTTCTTTTTCATAAGCCCATATAATTGATTTATATTATAAACTGGAGTGGGCATGGGACTTTCATTTCAAGAGGGAGGGGGGCAGTTTATGGTACCAGAATGTTTGGGAACAAATGGTGTAGAGAGTATATATGTGAATAGTACCCTTCACAATTTACACGTTAAAAAAATTACTACGTACAAAAAGAAGTTTTAAGTTGAAGTTAAGAACAAGAAATATTTAGTCAAAAATTTCTTCATCTGAAAGTGGAAAAGACTTGGTGTTCAAAAAAGAACAGTCTATTACGTTTAGTCATCCTAACAATGTTGATAGGACAAATGAATAGATAATTGGCACTTTTCATAAGGGTTTTTTCTTTTTATTTCACTGAAGACTTGCTGAAGAGGCTGCATGGCATTTGTAATCATTCTGGTAACTTTAATTCCACGTTCCATAAGTGAGTCATAATCCATTATTTTTTCTTTAAAACTCATTTGGAAAATCACTCCAACTTTTTCCAGTGTCCATTCAGTTATTTTCAAATCAATTTCTTCTTCTTTTTCCTCCTGTCTTCCTCGGAATGTGACGTAATTAACTCTTATAAATTATCGTTTATCAACATTAAGTTATCGCATCAGCAATATTGAACAATCTCCAATATGTCAAGATCTGGATCCGAATCAATGGCTACCTTAATCATTTGAAACACTTGGGGTGTGTGTGAGGCCTTAACACATCTTATGGCACACTGGTCTAGCTGTAGTATCACAGTTGTGTTAGGTGGCATAAACACCACTTGAACATTTTCATATCTCAGTGAAGAGACCCTGAGGATGGGCTGGAGCGTTATCTATTATTAATAAAACTCAGAATGGTAACCCTTCCCTCTCTAAATACTTCTCCACTTCAGGTATAAACCATCTGCGAATCCATTCAGTAAAGAATATTGCCATCATCCATGCCTTGCGATTATGTTGCCAGAAATCAGGAAGGAAATTTTTGTTAAAATTTTTAGAGGACAAGGATTTTTTGCTTGGTAAATTACACCAGGGTTGATCATATGTCCAGCTTCATTCCCACATAGTAACAGAGTTATTCGATCCTTCCATGCTTTAAAACCAGCAACTTGTTCTGCCTTTTTATTAATGTAGGTTCTATTATGTATTTTCTTCCAATAAAGTCCCGTCTCATCTCAGTTGAAAACTTGCCTAGGTTCATATTCCCCTTCTTCAATAATTTTCTAAAACTTTGTCGGAAACATGGCTGCAGCTTCCTAATCAGCAGATGCATCATCTCATACAATTTAATGTTTTTAAAATTGTATCTGTTCCGAAACCTAAGCAACCACCCTTGGTTTGCAGTAAACTGAATGCTCTGCTCTTCTGATCTTTTTCAATAAAATCTTAATATAAATACAACCCTTTTTGTTATAACACATTTCTATCAACAGATATCTTCCACTCATATATTCAAGGACATTTCCACTTTCACTAAAGTTTCATCACGCACTGTAACAGTAACCTTTGTACTTTTGCATGAAATAGAAAAACTTGAAGGAATATTACTGTTTTTGAAAATTTCACAAATATACGATTCATTTTTGTTATACAATCTCGTAATGTACACAAACGATTTCCTTTCAAGCTTAATCGTATCCAAAGTTTTCACTTAATTAAAGAACAATTTGGCTACTCATAGACTTAGCACTATTACACGCTTCAGTACTGATAAGCTTTGTGGCCATTATTGCCGAAACGAAGAATATTTACAAGTTAAATATGCAAATACTGTATTACTAAATTAAAAAGTGCAGCGAATAGCCTAATGTAACCACTAGAAAAACGACTGCAGGAATTTCATATTAGAGCAGTACGGCTGTAGAATCCAATGACTCAACAATCAACAAGGAAATTTTATGGGCTTTTTGTATGTAAAGAATACGGTACTATATAGGAAACAACAAACTGACTCAGAGAGTGGTGTTTATGGTTTATGAATGCTCAAATATCTACTTTTTTTATTGTCAGTGTGACAGCATGGATAATTGTATATATATATATATATATATATATATATATATATATATATATATATATATATATATATATATATATATAATATACTAACGATATGTATTTGTCTATGTATGTAATGATCGTAAATACAAAATTAAAATTTTTAAAGTAAATCTAAATGGAAATAACTCTTACCTTTCAGATGTTGTCTGTTGTGAAACATGTGGAAAAACAACAACTAAAGGACAAACTGAAGAGCACAGGGAGGTTTGTTCCAAGATTGATACATCTGTGATGTATTGGGACTCTACCAAACAGAATGAAAATATTAAATGTAACAATATGACTTCAGTTGGCTCCATTATCACTGTGAAAACAAAGAACTACATCAGAAGGTCATTGACATGTAAACATTGTAGTTACACAAACTCAGAATTAAATAAGCTTATAATCCACTTCAGAAGCCATATTCGTAAAATATCTTACAGGCATGTAACATGGGATTTTTCTGCAACACAGACAAAAGATATTAAACACTTCTTGAAACCCATTTCTATGTTGAAGCCTTACAAAAGACCACAATGTGATTATTCATCTGCACATTCCAGTCACTTTAGAGCCCTTATGAAAAACCATTCCGGAGAAAATTCTTATGAATGTTCACAATGTGATTTTTCAGCAGCTCGAACAAGTAACTTGAAAGTACATATGAAACCTCATTTTGGAGAAAAACCTTACAAATGTTTACAATGTGATTATTCAACTACTTATTTAGGTAATTCTAAAAGACATATGAGAAAACACTCAGGAGAAAAACCTTATAAATGTACACAGTGTGATTTTTCAGCAGCACAATCAGGTCATTTGAAAATACATATTAGAAAACATTCTGGAGAAAAACCTTACAAATGTTCAAAATGTGATTATTCTGCAGCCAGATCAGGTCATTTGAAAGGACATATGAGAAAACATTCCAGAGAAAAACCTTATAAATGTTCACAGTGTGATTATTCAGCAGCCCAATCATGTAATTTGAAAAGACATAAGAGAAGACATTCTGGAGAAAAACTTTACAAATGTTCACAATGTGATTATTCAGCAGCACAATCAAGTCAGTTGAAAAGACATATGAGAACCCATTCCGGAGAAAAACCTCACAAATGTTTACTTTGTAATTACTCAGCTGCAGTTTTACATAACTTAAAAGTACACAACAGAAAACACTCTGGGGAAAAACCTTACAAATGTTCACAATGTGATTTTTCAGCAGCTCAAAGAAGTAATTTGAAAGTACATATGAAAACTCATTTCGGAGAATAACCTTACAAATGTTTACAATGTGAGTATTCAACTGCACATTTAGCTAACATTCAGGGACATTCGGAAGGTGGAAGGATCGACCAACAGCTGACATCGACGTCAACAGCTTCGAACCTTTCCCGCTATAACAGAGACTACATTCAAACCAGCGAAAGACGAAGCTGCTCAAATTAGACATCGGTTTCAGGTGCAATGTCAAAAACAAATAGAAGCCTTAGCGAAACAGTCAGATTTTGAAAACATCCAACCTAGATTTCAATCGCCCACGTCTGAAGAGGATCTTCAGGCTTCTGAAGAATATGAAGACACTGACCGGCAGGCGCAGAACGCAAAGTACTCGTTCAGTTCGTCCGTGAAAGATACAATACATGACAACCAGGTCACCAGAGAAGAGACCAGGGACGGTAGGAAACATACGAATGTTCAAAATATGAATTTTCAGCAGTTGGAACAAGTAACTTGAACATTGTACATACGAGAACCCATTTTGGAGAAAAACCTTACAAATGTGTACAATGTGATTATTCTGCAGCCGGACCAGGTCATTTGAAAGGGCATATGAGATAACATTCTGGAGAAATCCCTTAAAAATGTTCACAATGTGATTTTTCAGCAGCTCAAACGCTGCAAGTAACTTGAAAGTAAACATGAGAATACATTCCGGAGAAAAACCTTACACAGTGTGATTTTTCAGCAGCTTTTACAGTTAACTTGAAAATCTATATGAGAAGACATTTGGAGAAAAACCCTACAAACATATATTTTATAGCAACACAACTAAGCAATCTTAGAAGCCGTATGGAAACACATGCTGTAGATAAACCTTACAAATGTTCACTATGTGATTATTCAGCTACATGTTCAAGTTCATTTAAAATGCATATAAGAATCCATTCTGGAGAAAAATCCTACAAACATGTATTATACAACAACACAACTAAGCAATCCTAATAACCATATGAGAACACATTGTGGTTCAAATGCAATCTTGTTTCAGAATGCACAGGATTGTATATCCCCAGTGTATAGTTGTGTAAATACTAAGAGTGTTTATTGATCCAGATCTCATATTTAATGGCCCCTACCCTGAATATATCGATCCATATCTTGAACTCAGTTTTACTGATTTTCCGTTAATCATGTCACCCTTTAATTTGATGTTATTACTAGGATTTATATATTTTTATATCTACTGTAAGCCACTAACCTGATTACTACACTACCATACCCTTGTATATAACTAATCCAGGAGCTCATAAAGAAATAATATATGACTTATTTATTCTTTACTTTCGTGTAGAACAACTGATAACCTACCTTCCTGTGAAGTGCTCCACTCTTAAGCAGGTATCGGAACTAGTTCTGTATTATTTCAGATAACTCTTAATTGTCATTTTTTTATACATGTACTTTATTGTTTTTTTTAATGTATCATGCTGTTTATTTTTCTTTTTCTTCATCATGATACAAAATTACAGCATAAGTAAGAAGAGGGGGGAAACAAATTATGGTAAAAACAACTGGTTACAAATAGTTAAGAATAATTGTTAAGCGCTATTGTCGTTGGCAATAAGTTTTGATTCTGAACAGGAAAACTGTACAAGACATAGATTGGAATGACAAGCCACAGCCCCTTGATGGATGGGTTAAACATAAATATTAAAACAATAAGGATAAATAAACCACAAATACAACTTTCCAGTTGTTGGAGGAATCTTGTCTAGTCCACATCAACTTGAAGATTATATAATTTCTATGTTGAGCAGTTCTGAAAACAACCTATCACTCACTCTTAATACTTGTTCTCCAAGAAAGAGAAAGAAATGGACTAATTTTATGAACAATTGTTAGTTACTTCAATTATTTAAATTAATAATATTTTTACAAATTGTTTAAAGTTATTAAGTGAGAACAGATTTATAGAACCAGAGGATTGAATTAATAACATAACAATTGCTATTTGTATTACTTCTCTGCACAAGTCTTGACATCAAAGAGCACCATCCAAATGATACAAAAACTAATGAGACTCAGGCCAGATTAAAGAAAATATTCAAATTTGTGTAGACCAGAATCTATTAATAGATGTGTGGTAATAAATTAAAATTACAGGCAGAAAAGTATAAAAATACAATCGAGTACTAAACAAAGGTATAGATTATATCAAATGATGTTTGAAATCCTTGTTGCTACTTTGGTTGTTGATGCAAATCATTATTGACAGAGACTTTCTTTAACATTATATGGTTTGAAGAGTTAAAATTTAGATTTAATTATTTTGAACAACAGAAAAATTTTAATTTGAAAGAAGTTACTTCTGAAGAAGCTAATTCAGTGGATAACTGTGGCAAATTTACGAGGAGTTGTAAAATACCCATTCTGATGATAGGAAAGTCAAACAGGCCAGGAGCAATTAAAAAGGGGAAACAGCCTCCCCCTCTTTTGTAAAAGCTTGGAAGACTCCTGCATTGTTTACAGAGTGGTATGAGAAAATTTTTATCCCTAAAGTAAAACAGCTCATGGAAAAGAAGTTGGTAAAGTTCTTTTAATTGTTGATAATATGCCATATTGTCACACCGAAGAACTGTTGGAAAGAGGGTAAGGGGCATTTAAAACAATCCATTCCAGAAAAAACCTTACAAATGTACTGTTTTATTATTATTCAGCTACAAGATTAAGTACATTTAAAAACCATATGAGAATCCATTTGGGTAAAAACATTACAAATGTTCGCTATGTAATTATTCGCCTCGACAATTAAATGCATTTAAACTACATAGAAGTAGTCATTCAAGAGAAAGATCCTATAAATGTTCACTGTGGAATTATTCAGCTGCCGGATACAGAGGAATTGCAATACAAATGAGAACCCATTGTCAACAAAAGCCTACGAATATTTATAATATAATTATCCAGCTGCACAATGATCTGAGAAAAAATACATATGAGAATCTTTTCCAGAGAAATTCCGTATAAATGTACCTTATAAATGAGACAATACCTTGTGTCACTATGTAAATGGTTCATTTACAGTATCAAAACTAATTAAAATACACAGGACCCTTTCGACAAATTAAAGTGCCCATTAGACAGTAACCTCGTGCCTAGAGATAAATACATTTAACATAAAGAAGAAAATAAATTCTAGTAACATTTAACATAGGTTATATTATGTAGGATAATATTATATTTAGGATAACTATTAAATTGTAAAGAGTACTTGCTGTTTGTGTAAATATTTAAATGTAAATTAGTCAAACTTTTAGTAAATTAAAGTAAATATCATAAATAATTCATTGATTTTTTTTAGTTAAATCCAGAAAATCTTTAATTGTGATCTATTTAGAATATAGATTTGGCGCCCAACATAAATTATTTGATATTAATATTTCATATTAATAATAATAAATTTAAATATACATTTTTATTTCTTAACATAAAGGAAGCGAGGTGATGTTATAGTTGTTGCCAATGTGAAGTCCAATGTTCTTTTTATGTTATAGTTGGCACCATTAACATGTGGCTACTTTGGCTTGTAAAATTTGGAACTTTGTAAAAATTATTTTGTTCTTCAAATTTAAATTGTGTGTTAAAATTTCATTAAGTTAGCATAGAATTAAGTAAATATAAGATAATTGAGTGATTGAGAATTTATAAAAACATTTATACTTGAACTGAAGGAGTGTTTATAAAATATATGTTGAAGAGAAGTAGTCGATTTGCAAATAGGAAAGTAAAAATTAGTCAAGTATCAGAACAAGTAGTAAAGTTCGGGCAATTTATTGCGGGAAATAACAGATAGGAACTTAAATACATGGGTGGAAATCGAACCTGATACCGAAAATAGGGAGCTTGAGACAGGCACAGTAAGAAACACAGTTCACAATAAAAATGAAAGGCCAAGTTCTGAATCAGGCGTAATACTCATGCTTAAGATATACTTCAGCCAATGGAGGAGTCAAATTAAAATCTTAAACAAATGGAGAAGTCAAATAAAAAACTTTATGAACCAAAGGAGGAGCTCAGTAAAAATAATTAAGGAATCGAATAAGAAACTAAATAATAAGTTGGGTGAGAATTAAAAAACGTAGATAACATTGCAATCTTACTAGAATAAAAAACTGCAGAGGTTAAAGGGAAATTTATGGAATCGATGCAAAACCATGTCAAAGATGTAGGCAAATGGGTGGTATCAATAAATAATAAAATACAAATGACCAAACACAACATAAGTGATGCGGTATAGAAACGTGTACATTTAATAATAATAAACCAACTGTAGCAATAGAAAGCATGGACATGAAGTTCGCTGTTCTTTTTATCTTTATATATATAGTAAAGTACCTTCCATCACATACCCAGGACACCAATCATTTCATAGATCGACTCAAAAATATCTGTACCTCTACCTCCGGTAACGATTTTGGTCACCATAGATGTCACCTATCTCTATACCAACATCCCTCATGCACACGGCCTATCTGCAATTGAGAATTTTCTAAACAAACGCCCAGGCAAGCCTTCTCCCACTACACCTTTTCTTGTGAACCTGACCAGGTTCATCCTCGAGAAGAACAACTTTCAGTTTGAGGGAAGGAACTACCTTCAAATAAAGGGAACAGCAATGGGCACCAGAATGGCACCATCGTACGCAAATCTGTACATGGGATTGTTGGAAGAAAGTTTTCTAAAGACACAAACACACCAGCCATTATGTTGGTATAGATATATAGATGACATCTTCCTAATTTGGACACAGGGTGCTTCAACACTTGAGGCATTTTTAGACAGCCTGACACAATTCTCCACACTTCAATTTACCTGGGAGAAATCTACATCAGCCATCACCTTTTTGGATGTAGAGGTAACACTCCAGAATGGAAATATCAACACAGGAATTCACATCAAACCGACAAACCACCTACAATATCTCCATTTCGACAGCAACCACCCAATAAACATAAAACGATCCATTCCATACAGTCAAGCAATCAGGGTTAAGAGAATCTGTTCGAATGATAGGGAATTGGAAGATTTTAATAGAAAGATATCAACAGCCTTCCAGAGAAGAGGATACCCAAAAAAACTCATTGAAAACCAAATTCATTCAGCACAATCCTCGGTTCACCATAAACCACAAACAGAACAAAATAAACTGTCTTTAATAACAGACTACCATCCTGGTCTACATAAACTCAACAAGATATTGAGAGATGGCTTCAAAATTCTTCAAGCTTCCGTCCACACCAAAAATCTTTTCACCGATCCACCGCAAATTTGGTACAAGCAACCTCCCAACTTGAAAAACATCCTAGTACATCCTAAACTACCAGACCCTGATGCAGAGAAACCACACAAACTTCCTCATGGCTCCTTCCCATGCAATAGACCTAGATGTAAGACGTGTCCAATACACCCCTCAGCAAATAGTTTCAACAGCCAAACAACAAAAATGGTCTTAAAAATACAGGGTCATCATAATTGTACATCGAAAAATGCCATATACCAGCTACAATGTAAACTTTGCTCAGCACAGTACATAGGCCTGACCACGGATGGTCTGAATATCAGAATGAATGGCCACAGACATGATGTTAAAATTATGAATATGGATAGACCAACAGCTCAACATGCTGCGAGTCACAACATCACAACTTTTGATGACTGCTATACCACAAAAATAATTAAATCACTCCCCCCTGATTGCAATCCCTCAGAACTGAGAAGGTGGGAACTATCATACCAGTGGTATACCAAGTCCAGAGAATCCCCTAACCTCAACATCAGAAAAATCCATTCTTTTTTTTTCCAAATAGCCTTATCTCTTTTCCCCTGACAGACTTATATAAACTATAATCACTCATATGTTCATGGAAACAATATATATATATCTTTAATCTGTGACATCTGATTTCTACTCTACACAATCTGTGATTACAATTATTTTATTTCATTCTCTCATATTTCTTTTTGTGCTTTCTCTTCGATTGACAAAGACCACTGTGTGGTTGAAATATATCATTGTTTAAGTGCTTTTATGTGTTTCTATTTCAAGACTACAGAGTGGACTCTTACCAAGGTAAGTCTGTCAGTGTCCTAGTCCAAAAAATCTATATATATATATATATATATATATATATATATATATATATATATATATTGATATTGATATTTTACGTTATCCGTTGTTTTCCCATTGTACTGACTTTATGAAGTTAATATATTACTATTGTAAGTAATTTTTCCAGCATTAAGTGCAATGATTTTACCTTGTGTGATGAGGTGCCTTTCGGTCACTTGACCATTGTCGAATCACTGATGACTTTTTCTCAATTTTTTTGGTGTGGATGTTCGTTCCGTGGTGTTGGTACTTGTTGACGTCATACACGTTTCCCCCTGAGTCTTGTGTATAACGTTTGTGAATAGTATGTCTTCTGTATATGTTGTTTGTAGGTTCATTAAATTGTTGTGTATGTTTTTATAAATGTGGTATTTTTCTAGTGAGTTTAGTTCTATTGGTTTATTATTCATTTCAAATATGGTTAGGTTATTTTCGTAATTTGTTATTTCATGTTTATGTGATATTAGGTGTGCTGCAACATTTGATACTTTTGTATTTTTATTTTTGAATGCTCTGTAATGTTCTTCAAATTTTATTTTAAATGATCTGGTCGTTTTCCCTATGTAAAATGCGTTGCAGTCGTTGCATTTAATTCTGTAAATTCCTGATAGGTTATGTTTCTCTGAATTTGTTTTGTGGTTTGTGTTATTAAGATATTTTATTATTTTGTTGTTTGGTTTGTATGTTGGAGTGTAGTTGTATATTTGTTTTTTGTTGTATATATTTGTTATTTTTTCTATTTTGTTATTGGTGTATTTATATTTTAGGTAGATTTTTTAATTTTTATTATTTTTGTGTTCCGGTGTAGTGTTGTGTTGACGTTAGGGTTTTTTGTGAATTTATTGTATATATTTTTTATAAGGTGTTTGTGCTATCCATTTGCTATAGCTATTTTCATAATGTTGTATAATTCTTCATTTAATTTTTGTTTGTTATCTTGTGTGTATTTTATTGCTTTATTTATCATGTTACTGTAAGAATAAATTTTGTGTGTCCAGGGGGGGTTAGATTTGTAGTGTATTGTGGTGTTGTTGGAAGTAGGTTTTCTGTGTACCGTAATTTCTATTTTATTATCATTTATATTTAATGTAATGTTGAGATAGTTGATTGTTCTGTTTGTTTCTGTTTCGACGGTGAATTGTATGTTTTCGTTGTATGTATTTAGTTTGTTTAGTATTATGATGTGTTTGTTGTGAATGGTAGGTTGGTATATTAGAAGTATATCGTCTACATACTTTGTCCATAGTGAAATATTATGTGTGTTTAGTATAGGTTACATGTTAGTTATGTCATATCTAATTATTTTTGTGTTGCTGTTTGTTTTTATGTTTTTTATTTTATTAATTAATTCGTATCTATTTTTTATATTGTATGTGTTGTTGATATGTATTTTAGATCTTATTATTTTGTCTAGTGTTTTTGCGATTATGTAAGATGGTGCAACAACACATTATTCCTTATAGATTAGATTAGACTATGATTTATTAATGTCTTTACTTAGACTTACCAATGGTATATTCAGATTATCAATATTTGCAGTCTTCTATAGCATTCACTCAAAAATCTGTAAAATATGTCTGACGTGTATTAATTATTATATTAAGTTATACAAGCTAATTTAACCATAGTATTTGATCAATTTAATATATTTAATGCTTATGGAGTAACATGGACAAATTATTGTTATATTAATCTAATGATTGCCTCCTGTGTGTAATACTTCCAAGAGCAGGTTACTAGTTGGTATAGAAATACAGTGTTAGTGTATTACTCTAACGATATGTATTTGTCTATGTATGTAATCCTAAAAAAAAAAAATTTAATATTTAAAGTAAATTTAAATGGAAATAACTCTTACATTTCAGATGTTGTCTGTTGTGAAACATGTGGCAAAACAACAACTAAGGGACAAACTGAAGGGCACAGGGAAGTTTGTTCCAAGATTGATACGTCTGTAATGTATTGGAACTCTACCAAACAGGATGAAAATATTAAATGTAACAATATGACTTCAGTTGGCTCCATTCTCTCAGTGAGAACAAAGAATTACATCAAAAAGTCATTGACATGTAAAAATTGTAGTTACACAAGCTCAGAATTAAATAAGCTTATAATCCACTTCAGAAGCCATATTCGTAAAATTTCTTACAAGCATGTAACATGGGATTTTTCTGCAACACAGACAAAAGATATTAATCACTTCTTGAAACCCATTTCTATGTTGAAGCCTTACAAAAGACCACAATGTGATTATTCTTCTGCATATTCCAGTCACTTTAGAGCCCTTATGAGAAACCATTCCGGAGAAAAACCTTACAAATCTTCACAGTGTGATTTTTCAGCAGCCCAATCAAGTCATTTGGAAAGACATATGAGAAGACATACTGAAGAAAAACTTTTCAAATGTCCAGAATGTGATTTTTCTGCAACTCGTACAAGTAGCTTGAAAGTACACATGAGAATACATTCCGGAGAAAAACCTTACAAATGTTCACATTGTAATTATTCAACAGCTCATACAAGTAACTTGAGAGTACACATGAGAATTCATTCCGGAGAAAAACCTTACAAATGTTTACAGTGTGATTTTTCAGGAGCCGATTCAAGTCATTTGAAAGTACACATGAGAATACATTCCGGAGAAAAACCTTACAAATGTTCACAGTGTGATTTTTCTGCAGCCCAATCAGGTGTTTTGAAAGTACACATGAGAATACATTCCGGAGAAAAACCTTACAAATGTTCACAGTGTAATTTTTCAGCAGTTCATACAAGTAGCTTGAAAGTACACATGATAATACATTCTGGAGAAAAACCTTACAAATGTCCAGAATGTGATTTTTCTACAAATCGTACAAGTAGCTTGAAAGTACACATGACAATACATTCCGGAGAAAAACCTTACAAATGTTCACAGTGTAATTTTTCAACAGCTCATACAAGTAGCTTGAAAGTACACATGATAATACATTCTGGAGAAAAACCTTACAAATGTCCAGAATGTGATTTTTCTACAACTCGTACAAGTAGCTTGAAAGTACACATGACAATACATTCCGGAGAAAAACCTTACAAATGTTCACAGTGTAATTTTTCAACAGCTCATACAAGTAGCTTGAAAGTACACATGAGAAAACATTCTGGAGAAAAACCTTACAAATGTTCACAGTGTGATTTTTCTGCAGCCCAATCATGTGTTTTGAAAGTACACATGGTAATACATTCTGGAGAAAAACCTTACAAATGTCCAGAATGTGATTTTTCTACAACTCGTACAAGTAGCTTGAAAGTACACATGACAATACATTCCGGAGAAAAACCTTACAAATGTTCACAGTGTAATTTTTCAACAGCTCATACAAGTAGCTTGAAAGTACACATGAGAAAACATTCTGGAGAAAAACCTTACAAATGTTCACAGTGTGATTTTTCTGCAGCCCAATCAAGTGTTTTGAAAGTACACATGACAATACATTCCAGAGAAAAACCTTACAAATGTTCACAGTGTAATTTTTCAACAGCTCATACAAGTAGCTTGAAAGTACACATGAGAATACATTCTGGAGAACAACCTTACAAATGTTCACAGTGTGATTTTTCTGCAGCTTGTACAAGTAGCTTGAAAGTACACATGAGAATACATTCCGGAGAAAAACCTTACAAATGTTCACAGTGTGATTTTTCTGCAGCCCAATCAGGTGCTTTGAAAGTACACATGAGAATACATTCCGGAGAAAAACCTTACAAATGTTCACAGTGTAATTTTTCAGCAGTTAACACAAGTAGCTTGAAAGTACACATGAGAATACATTCTGGAGAAAAACCTTACAAATGTTCACAGTGTAATTTTTCAGCAGTTAATACAAGTAGCTTGAAAGTACACATGAGAATACATTCCGGAGAAAAACCTTACAAATGTTCACAGTGTAATTATTCAACAGCTTATACAAGTAACTTGAGAGTACACATGAGAATTCATTCCGGAGAAAAACCTTACAAATGTTTACAGTGTGATTTTTCAGGAGCCGATTCAAGTCATTTGAAAGTACACATGAGAATACATTCCGGAGAAAAACCTTACAAGTGTTCACAGTGTAATTTTTCAGCAGCTCATACAAGTAGCTTGAAAGTACACATGAGAATACATTCCAGAGAAAAACCTTACAAGTGTTCACAGTGTGATTTTTCTGCAGCCAGATCAAGTCATTTGAAAAGACATAAGAGAAAACACTCTGGGGAAAAACCTTAGAAATGTTTACAATGTGATTACTCAGTTGCAGATTCAACTAACTTGAAAGTACATAAGAGAAAACACTCTGGGGAAAAATCTTACAAATGTTCACAATGTGGGGTAACTCCATTTTCAAAACCTAGTTCGTACTGTTTGCTCAAACTTTGAGTTTGTCTTTATATACCGTTAACCATTCCCCCACCACTTCCAAACCTCTCCTCCTATTGGGCCACTCCTACGCTTGGTTCTTGCATCCAACAGCTTTATAAATTTAAATTGCAACTTCTATATTATATTTTTTGAAAAAATGTTTCAATTTAGAAACCTCTTCCTGTATATACGAATTTAGAACCTTTCTTTCTCTCTATTTCCTTTGTGTGACTTTCTATTTGATTTCTTCTTGCTCTAATTTTTCTAAATAACTTTCTTATTGCTTCTTTGTTGTATCTATTATTCTTAGAAATTTAAAATATTATATTCAGTTCTTCTTTATATTCTTTTTTCTTTAGCGGTATATCTACTCTAATAATCTGTTACAAAAATGCCTGTAATTTATGTTCTAGTGGGCAGTTTGATTTTGCGTTAATAACATTATCAGTGTATGTATCTTTTCTGAAAATTCCAAATTCTATTTATTCCCCTCTTCTTTTTAGTTTTATATCTAGGAAATTTAAACTACCATTATTCTCTTTTTCCATCGTGAATTTTAAATTATGTATATTGTTGGTTTCTTTTATATAGAATCTCCTTTTTTTCTTTCAGTGTCCTTTACTTTTAGTAGCAAATCACCTACATACCTCATATATTCTAAACAATCGAATTTCTCTAATATTTTTGTTATTATTCTTTCTTCTAATTCTTGAATGAAAAACTCGCTTAATATTCCAGATAATGGGTTACCTATCCCTAGGCCGTCTTTCGGCTTATATAATTCATTGTTAAACTTAAACTGGTTTAGGTTTAAAATTATCTTCAGTGATTTAACAATTTCATTATTCAAATCCTTATTTTGGCTCTGTTCTTGTAATTTTTTTCGTAATAATTGTATAGTTTCTCCAATTGGTACTGATGTATATAGATTTTCTATATCGAATGAAATCATTCTGCAATCATTTTTGATCTTTCTTTATTGTATTATTTTAACAACCTTGGTTGAATTTTTCACAGTAAATTTATTATTTAGCAGATCCATTTCTTTTATTAGATTTTTCTTAAATATTTTGCTAATTTATTGGCAAGTGCCATTCTATAATTAATTATAGGTCTAATTGGGTATTCTTTTTTATGAATTTTTACTTGAGCTCTCATTTTGGCACATTCAGATTCATATTTATATTTCTCTTCTTGAGTTATATATTAGGAGTTTTCAACTATTTCTTTAATTTTCTTTTGATATGTTTCAGTCTTATCTTTGAACTTCTTTTTACTTGCCTTTTTCAAAATTTTTCAGTTTTATTTACATATTCTTCCTTACTAATTAAAACAGTAGCGTTTCCTTTATCCGCTTTTGTAACCATAACCTCTTTTTATCTTAACATTTTTTCTAAATTTTTAACAACTCTTTTTTTCCTGAAATCCCTCTTCTCTTCCAATCTTTGTTTAATAATTTTATTCAAAATTTCCAAGTAAATAATTTTGTTTTTATTTATTACTTAAACAAGTGACTAGCGTGATCTTGTTGTTCTTTAGGTATAAGACCAATTGCATTTTTCTCTGTCTACTATATTTTCTTTATAACGGTCTAGCCCTTTTTACCTCGGTGGTTAGTACTACTTTTATTTGAAATGTGTTATTAATTGCTTAATTACCAACATAATTAATTACTTACCACGGCTTCTAGTTCTCCGTTACAGCACAGGCATAATAATGTCTCTCTGTAAACGTTCTTCTGATCTTGAAGGTAGAACTAGGTTACTTGTGAAATAAGAATTTAAAGTTTTAAAATACAAAGTTAAACAATTTATTAATCAATGACAAATTACAAAAGAACAAATGACACCAATGTATCGAGTAATTAACTTTTAATTACTGCTAACTATTCCATACATATTTTAACTTTTCCAATTTATATATATATATATATATATATATATATATATATATATATATATCGAGAAGGTAGTAACTTAAGTTTTCCAATTTAATTTTAGAAATGAATATTCAAAGGACAATTTCTACCGTCCATGTGTTAACCGTTTATCAATTAAAATTCAACTTAGTTAACGTTAAAATACATTTTCTTTATTATTATCTAAAACGTACCTGGTTGTGCACATTACTTGTAAAACACTATAACATATACCATTAAACATTGCCCATGGCTTTTTTACACTGCAACGGACCTTCACCCCGCTCGTTCACCGCCAAACAAACTCGACCTGCCTAAAACCTGTCGACATTTGCCTAACTCGTAACTGCAAGAGCATGTAACTAAATCCCATTTAAAAACACACCCTGGGGATCTTGTCTATTAAAATTATTGAAAGTCATGGTAAGGTCAGTGATCTGTCATATGGTGTTAATATGGGTTAGCTGAAAACACATAGAAAAATATCACAAAATAAAATACCTTACCATGCTTTGTAGACCTCTTTCCTCCATGCTCCTGCTCTCGTGAGATCCGTGCAAGATAAATTCTTACCATATCCTCCTTGAGGAGGTCCTGTGTATTATATGGTAAAATCTGCCAGTGAGTATCAACTCCTGGACTGTAAAATAAAACCAACTAGTGTTGTGGCTAGCTCAAAATTGATTCTGTTATTTAATTTATTTCTTTGGGGGGGGGGGGTTACTCGATTATTTTTAGGTACACTGTGATCCTTTATTATTTATACTTTAGTAAAATAAATGACTCTAATAGGCTTGCTGATATTACTTTAAAAGCTTTCATTGATTTAATTTGATAATGTACTAGCTGGGAAAACATTAATTTTATTATTCAGCACACAGGATTGATTTAATAAATTTTACTCTATCAATTGTTTGACATATGAATTTAATAAAAATTGAAATGGATAAATTGAACAATATGAGTATATTCCTTTAACATAATAATTTCTTGATTCTTATATATACCATAACATAAATTAAATTCCCCTTAATACATAAAATACATTTACATTGATCGCAGGGAGGTTGAATGAGCCTATATCATTTCTATACACAAATTTAATTTATGGGCTGATTTTGTGCCAGCAGTTCTATGACATTTTATCAATTTATATATGAAAGTATTTGAAAATAAAATTGTTACTAAAACTATTTATCAAAGACATAAATATATTTACCAGTTTTTGAACATATACATTTACATTAAAATTCTAATAAACTGATTCCTGATTTAATTAATCCTTTATGAAATACAAACAATTTATAAATGATTTTATGTTACTAATTTCTGGGTAAGAAATTATTCAGATCTTATACCAGTTAACATTCATAATATTTCATCTCAGTTTATTGGCGTACTGGTTGTAACAATTTTACTGCATTGTCATAAATATTACTGATTCAATTAATTTATAAATATATGACAATTTCTACTCATCTTTGTGCTTGTGCTTTACTAGATTTATCTTTTCAAACATTAAAACAGTTATCACTTCCAAATTTATCTATCATTTAAAATTTTCACATAAATTTTAATAAATTTAATACTTTAATCAATTTCATATTTTAATTTATTTGTCAAGGAAATAAAGCCATTATTTATCTTTTTTAACATTTAAGCATTCTTTTAAAACTTTAGAAATTTTCAAAAATAAATCTTATTTAAATATTTAAAATTGTATAGAAATCATGACTTGCCCAACTCGCACTTTCCTGGATCCATCCTTTAGGTCCTAGGTGATGATTTCCTTGCTTCCGGACTGGTGGTTCTTCTCGTCTGAAAACATGTTCGTCCAGGCTGCGGAAACAGGCGAATTTGGCGAAGCCATCTTCTTGACAATCGAAATTTAACCGGGATTCTGCATATTCGACGGCTAGCTTTCACTAGACATTAGCTTAAGACATACTACAACAATTTTCCGCACTACGCGGCCTCGATTGAAAAACTTAGAGTTCCATTATGATGTTTTTTAAGTTTAATAAAACTGCGACCTTTCCGGTCTGTGGCCTACATGCGAGAGTGGGCTTCACCCCAACGAAAGCAATCGTTGCCTTCCCCCACTACTTGATTTTCCTGTACAGTTTTGATTTTCAGCGTATTTCTTGTCTTTAACTGATTATTTTAAAATCTGTAGCAACTTGATTTTTGTCGTAGCACACAAAGCACTCGCGATGTCATGATTTGTGTACATTACAATTCATTTTAAACTTATCAAACTAACAATTGACCTTAATGGCTTAGCAAATTTAATTAAAATTATTTTATAAAAAATTGATATTTTTTCAATTTTTTGTTTAATTGTTACGGGACCAATTTTTCCCGTTACAACACGAATCACTGCACATCGCTTCTGGAATCAGCGCTCTTTAACAATAAATAATACAAAACTTTTACTTATTTGAAACACATAAATAATTGCTTCTGACTTCTTCTTTAGTTGCGTTTAGTAAATTTGGTACCGGCCTTGACATCTTAAATTTTTAATACTGGAAGCTTATAAATTTCTAAGTTGTCAGAAAATGCCATTACGTCCGTCTCGTTCAAAGACTTTTAGTGAAGTGGGGTCGTTGCAAGGATACGCCAACGGAATTGCCCACCCTCACTTATTATTTTGAATTTTTTGATTGGTGCTTCGGATCAGGCGATATCAGACCATGTTTATGTCACATGGCGTGACATCGCTTATTACCTTAAGTTACTATCTCGTACGATATTTTTCTATTTCGCCCGCTAGGAGCGCTCACCACTTACGCTAGCTTCACAATGTGCAAAAATAAAACAAAAATTTTCTTTTATATTTGGACGATATAATTATTAAATAAAAATTAAATATAAAAATGAATTTATATGTAGCACCTTATTTTTGGTTATTGTTTAGTTCCCTAAACCAGGCCTATATTTGCATGAGACATTCAAAAACATGTAAAAAGGCTGTTTTCATGGAATTTTTTTTTAGGCCTGGAAACATTATTTTTTCTTTAATTAAAGTTGGGTAAAATTTTCAGCGCGGATGTAGCAGTTGTAAAGCGGCTGCCTGCCTCGCGGAGGGATACATGACGTCACAAAGCTCTGACGTCACGTAACTAGCACACCGTTTTGCGTTTTGGCATAATTTTTATTTTAATGAAAATAGCCTTTTTACATGTTTCGGAATGTTTCAAGCAAATATAGGCATGGTTTATAGAATGTTGCATACTAATATGTAGCTGTTTTAGTAATTAAAACCTACCTTTTTTTTTTTTTTTTAACTTGGGAGCGGGTTAGAATTGCCCGAAGCACTGCTACCTTAAGGTATATTGTACTTACCTCCCTGATCTAGTCAAATAACCCCTTCCCTCTTACCAGGTTTAGGAGTTTCCTGACTAGAGTTTTACCTTCAGCATCCACCAAAGCCGTTCCATCACCAAAGAGGTTGAAGCGCCTCTCAGCAAGTACTCCACATCTGTAAATAATGTGTGTGGCAGTCTCCTGTTCCTGCCCGCACAATCTGCACACTGGTTCATCCTTGTAGATACTCATTTTATGCAAATGTTTCCTTAGTCCACAGTGTCCCGTGAGTAGTCCTGTGGCTATCCTTAATTCCTGCCTAGACAGATAGATGAGACTCTTCTGCAGCCCCAAGGAAGGTCTCCTAAGGGTTAGCTTACTGTGTCTCATCCCTTCGGCCCTGCTCCAGTGCTCACAGTGTCTTTCAGCCATCCACCTTCGCACTGTCATCCTGACCATGGATTTGGAAATACCCACCGCAGGTTCCGGTCCAATCAGGGGAGTCGAGGACCCCCCCTGGCCAGCGCATCTGCGGCTTCATTTCCAAGTATTCCCCTATGCCCTGGCACCCAACCAATCTTGACTTGATTGTGCCTTGCCAGAGCTTGTAGGTTAATTAGGCACTCCCTGACTATGGCCGAGGTGACCACGTGTCCGTTTAGTGCCTTAATTGCTGCCTGACTGTCGGAGAAAATAGCAATCCGGGCCCCATGTGTTTCCCTTCTCGCTATCTCTCCCAGACAGGCATTTATAGCATATACTTCGGCCAGAAAGACAGAGGTATGCCTCCCCAAGGAAAAAACTAGTTCTACCCTTGGGTGCCGAAGTCCATCTTGGAGCCATCTGTGTACCAGATCTGAGCTCCCGATGTTAATGTCCCTGACCATTCCATCACAGTTTGGTGGACCTGGTCAGGTGCAAACATTCGAGTAATGTGGTCGCTGCCCATTTCCAAGATGGGTTCTTTGACCACGCACTCGATACTCATATGTCCCGAGACATCTGGGAGGTTGGCCCAGTTGCTCGAGTTGCGCAATCTCCATGCCGCTAGCCTCGCCTCTCCCCTAAGGACAAGCTCAAGGGGAGGGAGGTTAAGCATTACTTCCATTGCTGCACCTGGTGTAGTTGACATCGCTCCCAGTCTGCACAGACAGGCCAATCTCTGGATAGAGCTCAGTTTAGCTCTTGTCTGTGCCTGGTTGGCCTTTGTCCACCACACCAGAGCTCCATAGGTAATCATAGGTCTTATCACCCTCAGATACATCCAGTGCATCATTGATGGCTTCAGTCCCCATTTCTTACCCACCATTCTTCTCACAGTCATCAGTGCCCTTTTGGCCCTGTTAACTGTCCTCTCAAGATGTGGATTCCAGGTGAGTTTCCTGTCCAGAGTAACTCCCAGGTACTTCACCTCCCCCACAAACTCAAGGTATTCACCAAACAAGCGGGGCATCCTGGTCGTCAGATCTTTTCGCTGTCTGGTGAAGTTAATGAGAGCAGTCTTTTTTGGATTTACCCTAAGGTTCTCCTTTTTACACCACTCTTCAATCAGTCGTAGAGGATTTCTGATTACCTCAAGGACTGTATCAGGGAATCTGCCCAGGATCAGGACAACTATGTCGTCCGCATATCCTAGACAGAAGTACCCCTGTTCATTCAGGAGTTCAATAAGGTTGTCAACCACTAGGCACCACAACAGAGGAGAGAGAACCCCCCCCCCCCTGTGCACAGCCCAGACTTGTCTCCGCCCTTCTGACCTCCCCTGCCACCTCTACAGAAATGCTTCTGTTTGTTAACATGGAACTTATCCAACCACAAGTGGTCGCATCCACTCCATGACGTCTTGCACCACTTACCATCGTCTCCACTGAGGGGTTATTGAAAGCCCCTTCAATGTCGAGGAAGGCACCTATGGCACAACCTTTCTTAGCGATCATTTGCTCAATCCTACCAACCACTTGATGGAGAGCTCCCTCGCAAGATTTCCCCGGTTGGTAAGCATACTGGTTCCAATGCAGTGGTTTGATAGCCAAAGCACCCCCCCCCCCTAATATGCCTATCAACCAGTTTTTCAAGTCCCTTGAGAACAAAGGACATGAGTGTGATAGGTCTGTATCCTTTCCCTTCCGATTGGTTACCGGTGGGCTTAGGTATAAAGACCACCTTACTAGATTTCCAGGCTGCCGGCACATGCCCTAGAGCAATGCTTAGCCTGTATAATTTAGTAAGTACCAGCACCAGCATATCCATTCCCTGCTGCAGCAGCACAGGATAGATCCCATCTGGACCTGGAGATTTGTAGGGTTTAAAAGTGCCAACAGCCCATCTTACCCTTTGTGGAGTAAGCCCATCTTATCCTCCTTGCCACTTCCCAGTCCTCCCTCTTACCACGTCTTGTGGAGAGTTTGGTAACCGGTTCAGTGTCTGCTCCCCCAAGTTTCCTCAGGGTACTGGAAGGGAAATGTGTCCTGATTAATTCTTCCACAGTTTCCCCTGCCGTTTTTGTTATATTTCCCAGTGGGGTTCTTGGCATCCCCACCGGGTTAACTGGGTCCTTAGAGAGCACTTTATACAGCGTGCCCCTTCCCGAGTTTTGTCAATCTCATGACAAAACTCCTTCCAGGACTTCCTGCGCGCTTCTCTAATTGCCCTGTTGTATTCGGTTAGTGTTTTCCTATACAGGTCCCACTCCCCGTTCTTTTTTGCTCTATTAAAGAGTCTCCTGGTGGTCTTCCGAAGTTTGGCTAGCTTCTTGTTCCACCATGACGGATCCCCTACTTTCCTCCCCTCACTGAGATGGCAGTTATCGGTAAAGGATTCTATTATAGCCTCGCCAACCAATGTGGCAGAGTCTTCTAGCTCTCTCTTCCCACCATACTTCAATCCAGCCTCCTCAATCCGAACACCCAGGTCCCTCCTGTAGGAGTCCCAGTCTGTTCTTCTTGGATCCCTGGTTGGGCGAAGCATGGATGGATTTAGAGAGATATCATACCTAATATGTCTGTGATCAGAAGAAGATGGTTCATCCGACACATGCCAATTTAGTACATACCTAGCCATCTGGTTAGATGCCACCGTAATGTCCAGGACCTCCTGTCTGGCCCTAGTGACAAACGTCGGCTCTTCCCCCTGATTTAAGACTAGTAAATTCTTAGAGCTAAGATAAGCTAAAAGTTCCTCACCTCTAGTGTTTGTACCTGTACTACCCCACGAAGTGTGATGGGAGTTAGCATCCATCCCTACCAGCAGCTCCTCATCCACAGCCCCGCAGTGCTCGACCAGGCTCCTCAGCTCTTGTGTTGGTAGAGCCCCCGCGCAGTCAAAGGGGAGATATGCCGTGGCCAGGTTCAGCCTCTTCATCCCCCCCTCCGCCCGCAGCTCCACTGTCACTGCTAACAAATCCCTGGAACAGAAGTTCGTTAGTACAAAAGCACACAACCCCTCCTAACCAGGATACACGTCCTGGGAACACCGGAGTCCTTATCATACAACAACTTACCTCCAGATTTTTCCTCCAGAAATCCATGGTTCCTGGATGAGCACCAAGTCCACCTCTCCCCTGTCCAGCATCCTACACACGACAGCACTGGCCGCCCTGCTATGCTGTAGGTTCACTTGGAGGATCTTGATCATTTTTCCTGCTTACTCTGCAGTTGCCTGGGTTCGCAGAGCAGCCCCAGGACTAGAGAGCACCTTGAACGTGGCCTGTCTCAGCCCCACGTTCACCCTCAGGTTGTTGTTCCGCAGTGCCCTGAGGGAGCCCTCTCCTATATACAAGATCAGGGTAAGACCTGCATCCTCCCTTTTCCTGGCAATCACCTTCCAAGTATCCTGAACAACCCCAGGGTTCTGGGTTTTGACCACCTTCAGAATCTCTTCCGGCTCCTTGTCATTGTAGGGTTTGGGCACCCACATTGACACCTTTGCGACGCAAAAGATCTCCTTGGGTGGCCCTGCCCTCAACTTTACCCCCTCGCTCAGGGTGAAGCTTGGCAGGACCCGAAGGACCCACTCCAGGCTCTCCCGTGAGGAGCATACGACATTTAGAGCTCCCCTCTCTAAGTATGCTGTCCTAAATCCTCTATCCCCACTCTCCGCCTCAGCGGAAAGCAGTTCCGAGAAGAACAGCTCCTCCAGCTCCAACGCCATCTCTTCCGAGAGTTGTCTCTCAGGGTAACTAACTGGGACAATTGCTAGTTTTTGCCTGAGGGTATCGCCGTATGTGCCCGAAGACACTCCAGCGTCCCCCCCTTGTCCCAGTTTCACCTTCTTCATTCCTCCCTTCACTGGAGAGCGGTTGGATGTCTCACTCCTAGGCCTTTTTGACGTGCTGGAGTTTGGCGCTCTCGGTTGCTTTCTTCCCTGTTGCACCTCCCTCCTCACAACATCCAAGCCCTGGACTTTGACAGACTCAGCTCGGTTTTGGCCTCCCCTCCGTTTTTTCAGGGTTGTTGGCCCTCCCGCTGCTCTCGCCTGTTCTTTTCGGAGCCGCCTTTTGGCCGCTCCACTCATTCGCTTTCTCCGTAAAGAGAGCGTACTCAACTCTGCAGCCACTTCACCGGTTTCTGCAGTCGGCAGCTTGACAGCCGCCCCCGCACCCCCAGTGATGGTTGCCGTTGGCATCTCTGCTACAGACCCACGGTTTGCCAACTCATTGGCTCCCGCCGTCTGTGCAGTCTCAAAATTATTTTTTGTATTTTTCTGGTCCATAAACGTCCCACGAGTATGGGGGAAATAAAGGTCGACCAGAGCAGAGCCCCCATTGCCCTGGCAAGACAACATACAAGGAGGTTTTGCCTGGTTCCTCAAGGGGATCGTTTGGGACTGCATTTTATACCCTGCAGCCATTCATCCTTCGGCACGATGCCTTCCACCTTGGATTGGGTATTCAGTCACTGACCTTGAAGCACACCCCAAGTTCAGGACATTATTAACTGCTCAGACGAACAACCTGCTTTACTCTCTTTTTTACAACTGTGTCGTTTGGGCAGTTTCCCGCCCCTACTTCACTGTCGCATTGCCCTTGGTTCACCCGGGAGGTGAGAATAGCATTGTGAGGACTTAATTCCCAACTACCCCAGTCTCCCCGGTCAGAGCACTCGGTTATTTCTACCACGCCCAACCGGTTGACTGACGAGGAGGGTTAATTCCTCACCTTTGAACCATAGCCTTGGTCCAGGCCTGCATATTCAGAAACCTTCCGGAATCCTTATTCACAGGTAACCTACATTTCTGTAGGCCGTCCCACTATCCGCCACCTGTGGACCCGCCCAGTTGCTCAGGCCAACTTGCCGGGAAAAAAAAGCCTTAAAAATCTTTGGTGTTCAAGTATATACATCTGTTACTTTGATTTTTTCTATATATCGAAGTTAGATTTTCACATTCATTTCCGATATATTGCAAGTATTGGTTCAGATCGAGTACCCTTTACGGGAATAAACTATTATTACATTGATGTGATTGTCTTTGTTTTAAAATCATTTATTTTATTTCGTGCTTCAAAGTAACAATAAAATAAAGTAAATAATATGCGTTTCACTGTGTTATATTTAAAAAAAACAGTATTTAAATTTTAAAGGCAGTTGTGTAACACGAATTACAAATGAAAGTCCGTATAATTTCCTTTCCAGCTGCTATTATGCATCAATACATCGTGCTTTTAATAAATCAACTTATTTTACAGTATGAAGTATTATTACATTGAAGTTATTTACTGTTTTTATAAATCATTTTATTTTGTTCCGTGCTTAAATGTAACCCTGTTGCACTTTATTATTTAAAAAATACTCAGCATTTAGGTTTAAAATTTTTAAGGTAGTTGTGTAACACGAATTACAGATACAAGTCCGTCAAATTTCCTTTCAAGCTGCTATATTATTACATTGAAGTAATTCACTTTTTTTTATAAATCATTAAATTTTGTTAAGAGTAACATTGTTCCTCTGTACTATAAAAATAAGCTCAGTATTAAAGTTTTAAATTCTTGAGGCAGTTGTGTATTACGAATTAATAATAATAATATTATTATACATTTCTTTCAGTACTTAAATTTTAAATTCTTAAGGCAGTTTTTTGCTTTTATATAAAATTCAATATGTATAACACAAATACAGAACGTAATATTTTATTGTTTGGAAGGTTGGCTGCACTAGCAAAGTAGCGGTAAGTCATTTCTTTGGAGGGAGTGTAAGGAAAAATATGTGTTTACTGTTGGATGCAATATTTTCTGTTTTTTGCGAAGAATAGTGTTTGTAAGTGCATTGTCAGTGTTTGTTTCGTTATTGTGAGTTAATTTTGCGACTTACTATCGCAAAACAAATGATATGTGAGCGCGAGTTTCATAATTGTAAAAGGTAGGTAGAGTGCTTAGTAAGCTAGGTTTTAATTACTAAAACAGCTACATATTAGTATGCAACGTTCTATAAACTGTGCCTATATTTGCTTGAAACATGTAAAAAGGCTATTTTCATTAAAATAAAAATTATGCCAAAACGCAAAACGGTGTGCTAGTTACGTGACGTCATGCATCCCTCCGCGAGGCAGGCAGCCGCTTTACAACTGCTACATCCGCGCTGAAAATATTACCCAACTTTAATTAAAGAAAAAATAATGTTTCCAGGCCTAAAAAAAAAAATTTCCATGAAAATAGCCTTTTTACATGTTTTTGAATGTTTCATACAAATATAGGCCCGTTTTAGGGAAGTAAACAGTAACCTTATTTTTAAGAGTGTTACATCTTCTACACTGTTTTTTTGTATTATTATTACTTACATTATGTTTTAAACCCTTTGCTAGAATCTCATACTCCTCTTCTGTCAAATTCTTCTTAGTTAAGTTCATCACCTTTTCGAACGTTATATTTAAAAGTTAAAAACTATTAAGTAGTAGGATGCAAGAAACAAGAGTAGGTGTGTACCAATAGGAAGCGACGTCCGAAATTTGGGGAGGGCATGCCTAATGGTATATAAAGACAAACTCAAAAGTTTGGCCGAACAGTAGGATTTTAGTTTTGCAAACGGAGTTTTTCCAAAACGCATCAACGAAGAAAAATATTAAAATGTTGGGAATGCCAGAAAAATGTTGGGAATTGCATTTTCTCTGTCTATTATATTTTCTTCTACATGGTTTTTTTGTATTATTACTTGTAAATAGTTTTTTCCAGCACTAAGTGCAAGAATTTTACCTTTTGTAATGAGACACCTTTGGGTTACTTGACCATTATCGAATCACTGATTAATTTTTCTGGTGTGGATGTTCGGTCTGTGATGTTGGTATTTGTTGAACTAGAAAAGTTAAACCGATTGAACATTTTATATAACATGATGTTACAAGTAAACACAGATTTGGAAGGCCCTCTTACATTTCGTAAACTAGGTGTTGTACATCCTAGTGTTATCTCAACTCAAGAGCTATATGAGGAAATAAGCAAATATTGTAATAAAAGATTATCTGTAGAACCTAAAATAAAAAATATGTGAGAATTATAGAACCAGATTAAAGTTAATTATAATTAGATTCTGAAAAAAATGTATATTTTATAAACTTATTACTTGCGACCAGACTTTTTGTTAACTAAAGGTTGTTAACTTACACTTGAAGGAAATGTTTTCGTCTTACGACTTCTTTAGCCTCGTGTAATAAGTGCCAATAGCAAAAGTGTAATAAGTAATTAACTAACAGCTCATCATAAACAGCAACAAGACTTTGATATTTTATAAACTTACCTATTGTTGAAAATACCCTTTTTAAATTGTATAAATTACATTCTATACTTATAAAAGATGGAACAGTTTATGTAACAATAATACCAAAAGTAAGGTAAATATTAATATCTAATTTTGTATTTTTAGGTTTAGACAATAATTGTAATGGTAAAATAGATTCTAAATAATTTTGCTCATTCGACCTTTTAACGCACCCCAAATAAGATTGTGAAATGTCCATCATTAGAAATATTAACGCCAAAAACTGAAAGTATACTACATTGGAAGTCACGGTCAACCTCATCAACTCAATCCCAGAAATAAACCATTACCTGACGACCTTCCCCAATAAAGAGACTCTAGAAATTACCAGCCGAAAGGCAACTACCACAGTCGCATTTCAAGGCATATTCCTAATAAAAACTAATAATGATTCAGTCTTTTTCAACGACATGAAACTAAGCCACACGTCGTTAACATCTTGTTTTCGGTAAAAGTTAAACGGCTGGAGTTTTACAAAATCAACACTGAAGCCATGTCTAAAATTAATCCAACTATGGGAATAACCCATCATATGAATGTAAGGACTATCGGCCTTTATAGTGCCCTATTCAGCAGCTTCATATACTTTGTCATCATCTAGATAATAAAGAGGACGAAACTTCTCCAGCCCTCGAAGATTTATTTAGGGATGTTGGAGTTATATAACTCAGTATTGTAAATGTAGTTATTATAAAGATGACGTATGTATAATTTTTCTGACGCAGGTTTTGATTGTTGTGCACCTGCATGCCATTGTTAACGTAGTGTGTAGCGAACTTTAAAAGAAAATCATTGTCTCCACTCCAACTGAATGTACATCATTAATAAAGCATAATTTCGTAAAAATAAAATAATTAAAAAAAATCTTTTGTGCCTTATAAAACATGTAACATATATATATATATATATATATATATATATATATATATATATATATATATATATATATATATATATATATGTGTGTGTGTGTGTGTGTGTGTGTGTGTGATATTTAATATTGTCCATTATTATTCCGTTGCACTGACTTCATAGAATTATTATATAATATTGTAAACTAATTTTTACCTTATGATGTACGGCGTACCTTTCGGTCACTTGATCATTGTCGAATCACTAAATTATTATTCTACTGTTTATCTAAGCAGAATAATAATTCAGTGATTCGGCATTGGTCAAGGTCAAGTGACCGAAAAGTACCTCATCAGGAGGTAAAAATTATTTGTACTTAATATTGGAATAATTGTTTACAACAACAAATAATAACTAACACACACACACACATATATATATATAATATATATCAGAACTAGTTTTGTAGTATTGCGAATAAAGTTTAATCCTGATTATATTTTATGTTATAAACAATGTATCAGATATCCCCTCTAATTCTTAAATCAGTTGCCTTGGGGCACTTCTCTGGTCTATCTCGGAATGATGATGAGTCCATCAGGTTCATACAGAAATCTAGTGGGTATTATAGATGTAGTCATATTCAGGGGTAGAGTATATCTTGACAGCATTTGTGATAATTCAAGTGAATAAGTTGGCTTAAAATCATCCATGGTCTGGGTCTATCCAGGGTGGCTGTAGCTCTCATGGTGTTTGTGTACTTCATGTTGTTTACTTTGGTACAGATACCATGTAAAAATAAATATCGAAATCTTGTTGCTGTCCACCGCTTCACCGCCAGTTGTGAGCTACCCGCACACGTATACCCTGATAACGGTACTAATTTTACCGGAGCTACTAACCGGCTCAAGGAGGTTTACGGATTCCTGGACAGTTCCCAAACGCGCATTCAGATCCAACTAGCTGATCAACTCATCTCCTGGCATCAATCCTCCCGTCTCTTCTTATTTTGGTAGGCTTTGCTAAGCTGCTATAAAATCCGCAAAACAGCTGATTCACCGCACTATTGGCCATAATGTGTTAACTTTGGAAGAACTATCCACCCTCTTCATACGCGTTGAAGCCATCCTCAACAGTCGCCCCATCTTCGATATTTCTCCAGACTCCAATGAACTAGTTTCCTTCCTCACACCAGGACATTTTCTCATCGGACGTCCGTTATTATCACCCCCTGGTGAGTTCTTTAAGGACCCACCTCTTAAATCACGTTGGTCTCTCCTGCAACAAATCTCTAACCGCTTTTGGAAAACTTGGTCCACCCAGTACTTACACACGCGAATTCAGCGTCGCAAATGGAACCAGAACTCGACTCCACTGACCGCAGGATGGTTAGTATTTATCTCCGGTGAACACACGGACCCTCTATGGCGGCCCATGGGCCGCATAATCGAGCTTCATCCAGGCCCTGACCACCTTAGTCGGGTCGCCACTGTACAGAGCGCCCATGCCCGTCTTGAGCGCCCGGTACATAAACTTATAGGAATCCCACCCCTTTCTTAGCTCCACGTTGTCTCCTGTCTGGTCGTCTGATTTAACCACTATTTCGTTCATCTCGTTGACTCTAAAACTTTCGTTTTGATGGGCGGTATGTTGAGAACAGCGACTAGATCAAGGAACAGCTGGCATTCCACTACTTGCTACACGTCAGCGCTTGACCTAGATTAGTTTCTGTCTCTGGTTTCCTTGTTCCTTAATCTGCAAGTCCACTAGCCATATTGCTTTTGTAACGCATGCACGCGTTTCCTATGTTTGTGACCGCTCAGTTAACCTCGGTGAACCGCTTTAATACCCAAATTTTCACTATAATTAACGTGTAACAAGTACCTAGTGTCCGAAAGTGTTTTTAACCGCGCTTTGACTTTATAAAAGTGTGTTAGGTAAAACCCCATGAGTTACGGTATTCAGTGTAACATTGTCCAATCGCCCGCTTTAGTGTACAGTGCGTTCGGTTACAGGAACAATCATACCAAGGACTTATCTCCAACTACAGTGTAAGCTAGTTAAAGAGTGAGCTTTGATTTGTCATTTAGGACTTTATAGGACATTGTTTATAAGTGAACTATTATTTATAAGTTTAGTGTACTCATTTTTAATGACTTTGTGTTATCCACATTGCATAATTAAAGTTAAGTGTTTCAATTACCTCTCTGAAGTGAAAGCACGTCCCGCTGCCGCTATTAGGTAAGCAGTAGCGATTAAGGTCTATATTTAAGAAACAAATTTTGTTTGAATCATAGGTTAAGATAATTTCAGATAAGTCATATCTTTTAGACCCTAGGTCGATGGTCCTACAGTCTAGAATATAAATTATTATCCGTAATTCTTTGTCACATAAATTTAGTATGGTTACAACGCCAACAGAAAGAATAAATTAGTTTGCAATGTAATTACAAAACAACATCCATAAGGCAAACAGGACGAAAATTTAAAACCCGATATAAAGAGCATTATATAAGGTAATACTAATTTGAAAAAGAATTGTGCTACACATTTGATTAAAGAGGGGCATACACAGCAAGAAATAAAAATGTTTCATTATGTTAATAAAGGGAAACGTTTAAATATTTTTGATATTTATAAAGAAAATTACGTTAAAAAAAAGAAGGAGATAATAAACAAACAAATAAATAGAGTGGGGCGTTAATTTTTAAAGATTAAATCTATTACGTAGCTTGATATTGTTAAGTCAACAGTAGGACGTACTAATGAGAAGCGAGATCTGAAAGTGGTGGAGGCGTAGCTAACAGTATATAAGGTGAACCTCAACCTTTGGACAAACACCATGATTTTAGTTTTGAAAATGAAGTCGTTCAGAATCGCGTCAACAAATATATTATAATGTTGGGAAAGTCAGAAACATGTACTCAAATATCTATAAATTACATAGTTTTAACAGATTACAACCTCACATCATAAACAATAGTTTTATCCGTGTAAAAATAAAGATACAAAATCGCCTATACAAAACAAAAACACTCAGAATTTCGTATAAGGGAATACAAAATGCCCTAGTATCTAGATAAATTTTTAAGAAGAAGAATAGATTAGTAAGAAGAATAAATTTTTTAACACGATACATAGAACACATTTAAAATATCAAAATCATACATCTCATTTCAAATTTCACCAGTCATGCGCATAAAGAAGACCCTATACAGATATACCAACAATAACACAAATTAAAAATTCTGCACTTTATCAAGAAAAGTAATTAACTGAACGCAACAGAAAATTTCGAAATATATAGACACCACAACACATAATTAGTGATAAAAAATCCATAATCAAACTATAATCGAACACATAACTAACAACCATTCTATGAAGAACAATACATTACAGGAAAAAACTACCACAGATACACAATAACACAACACATGAGCACGGTCTTATAAAAAATTCACAGCAGACGGCTTGAATAATGTATTGACCAAGTGTGATAGAGGCGATTGCTGTAAAACATCGGTAATGTTTCTCTCTTACAAGTGTAATTGATAAGTAAATATTAAAAAAAAAAATCAGATGTAGAACCCAAAAACCACAAAATATTTTTGTTTTATCAGTTTTATTACTTCGTCAGTATATTTATTTAAATATTTTTCAATTTTCTTAGTTTATTTTAAAATATTCAATATCTTTATGGACAATTGAAAGATCTCAGATCTTTTAAATCATTTCAAAAGTGTGCTTCTGATCTTTTTCTTGTATTGAAAATAGATATTGCAGAATTGCTGCATTTTTAAATCAGTTTCTGATGTGTTTAGTAGGAACAGTATTTTGGCTGTTATATGGTATCTCTGTATTCCAAAGAATAGAAAAAAAAAATCAGATGTGCAACCCAAAAACCACAAAATATTTTTTATTGAAATGCAGTAGCTTGGCACCATACGATATTTTGGGAAATTGTTCAACACCACCAAATTGGACGATATCCACAAGAAATTAATTTTTTTTGACCTTGGAAAGTTACTTTTTTTCAATTTAAAGTAGGGTAAAAAATATTGCGCGGAGGTACAAATTGTGAATAGGTGCGGAGTGATACAAATGTAACGTGTCGTCACAACTGTACTGACGTACCACACACACCTTTTGTTGTTGCTCAGAGTAGGCAAACAAAATTATAAAATTTCTGGATATCTTCCTATTTTGTGCTTTTGAACAATTCCCAAAATATCGTATGCTCGTTCATTTCATTGATTATACATCACGCTTACTTTACATACATACCTTTTGTTCACAGACCTTATACATTTATTACATTAAAATCGCGCACAAACCTGTTATTTGGCGATAGTAAGCCAGAAAACTACTTACTACGACGAAACAAACACTTAAAGACACTAAACAGAAATGATTTCATTACAAATTATCACACTTAAAGACACTAAACTGAAAATATTTCATTAAAAATTATCACACCTCATTCCAACAGTGGCCTATAGATATAACATTCTGCCGCTAAATTAAGGTAGTGTAGCCAACCTTCTAAAGTAAATTATTATTCTACAAAACATGTGACCTGTCACTAAGCACTTGTTGTACGACACTTGATATTATACAGTGAAATAGACGGGACTTATTTCATCACAATATCTGCTGGAAAATAAGTTACAAATATACGGACTTTTAACTTCTATTAGTATGAAACGACTACCATTGAGATGTAAAACCTAAACATTGAATATATTCTTGAATTTTTTAGTCCATTATGTTAATTAATCACATATATAATTTACTATTATTTAAAAAACAGACGGAAATAAAAAAAATTTATCTTCAATTAATTATGCACAGCTACCATTTACATTAAAACATGAACAATGAGTACTTATCTGAAAACACAGTTTAATTTTGTAATTTATAAACATGGAAGTAAAGTTAAAAATAAATACGTAGTTAAAATTAATAAATTCTAAGATGAGATAGTCATAAACTAGTGTTTAAGTGATTAATAAGATTCACCGAACGTAATGGACTACAAAATTCAAGAAAATACGAGAAGTCACACACTTAATATTTTTCGCGCTACGATACTTATAATTGTACATATAATTACACCAACAATTAAGAATAGACGGACTTTTATTTTCAGTTTGTATTTAAAAACTACCTTCAAAATTGAAAACATTAAACAGCGATTATTGAAAACATAATACTTCATATTGTTGAATTAAGTTGATGAAAAAAAACGTTAATACGGAATACTTCTATTACAATTACAGTAAAACACTGTAACTTTGAAGTATTAATGTTATAAAATTAATGAATTATAAAAAAATGTATAGGAATGATATTTTATATTGTAAAAAAATAGAATTATTACATAAATACTAGTGATATACCAAAAAGTAATGTGAAAATCGAAATTAATGTAACCTATCGATATATCACAACACAAACGGGGGGGGGGGGAAGGGTCTTGTAAACATCACGTCGCAGTAACTTAAGCATCAGAGCCATACGTTGTCAGCATTATTTATGGTATTTATAAAAGTGTATTATCTCGTAGGGTGAATTCTGTTTTTGTTATTGGAGCCAGGGAATTATTTAAAACTTCCATTTCATTCCGAATGCCAAGGATTAATAGAGCTATTTTATAGAATACCAAAGTATTTTAAATGTTAATTTGCTTAGCCAAGAAAAAGACAATTTATCAAAGGCGTAGACAAAAAAAAATTGTTTAAAAAATTAAAATTTGCGTTTAAAATTTTTTTTGGAATGCCAAGGATTATAAAAGCGACTCTACTGTAAATAAAATATTTTAAAATGTGAATTTGCTTAGCCAACCAAAAGATAATTTATGAATAGGCTATATTTACTTTTCACTTTACAATCTAAACAAGAAAGAAATTATAACTCAACACCCTTGTTATAACCCACATTTAATGTAAACATAAATTGTAATTAGGGTTTTGAGTGAATTTTGTAATTTTATAACCACTTTTCTCTTTACACTATCATTTTAAAAATTTTTTTCACATAAGTTACAACCTATCCCCATTGTTGAATATTGAAAAAGTTATTGCTCAAACACATTTGTTAGATTTGGTATTTTGAAAACTTTATATAATTTGAAATTTGTAGTTGCCTCCCATGTCTTGCAGAATGGAAAGAAAATTAATTATATTTGAATAAAAACTGTCATAACATTTTAACTTATATCAATTTTCATTTATCTCAATAAAAAAAAACAATTGTGTTATTTTATTCCTTCTTTAGCTTGAGTTGCTAGCTCTACACATAAAAATATATTAGTCACACTTACCTTTAGAAGCACATATTATTTTTTTGTTCAATGAGAAAGCCTGTTCTTGTAGATATTTACTATTGTCAATTTCAATCATAATAGACTATTTATTTAGATGAGATAGGATTAGGGTTATAGATGTTTTTTTTATAGTTTTGGTCATGATTTATGTGAATTATAATGTAATTGGGTGTTGAGTTAAAATTGTATATTTTGTACTGTCTCTCTTTTATAATAGTAAGGACTTAAAATGTTTTTGAAAAACGTTCACAGCAAACTATTCATAATGTCATGAGTACCAATCTTACACATGAAAAATTACTTTAAAAATATTGGTATGCCACAACACTTTTCCAACCGAAATATTATTATATTCCAGATTATTTATAAACATTATTAATATATAATAATTCAAAATAATACCAATAAAAAATCGTATTTACGTGGAATAAAAAGATCAACTACTTACCGAATGTTAATAAGTCATAAAGTTAAGGTAAATTCCTTTGAGTCTTAAAGGATATTTGTTAAAGTTTAACTAACATGATTCAACTAATTATATCATTGAAATACTTATAATCACAACGAATAATAAATTTGCAAAGTTTCTGTAATTGCTTGCCTGTAAAAACCAACAATTTTGTAATAGCTCAAATATTTTAAATTCATTTAAAAAAAGTCATAAAACAAAGTTTTAGTACTGCACATCTACTACCAAAAGGTGAGCAAGGTATATGGCCGCTCAAGGTCACGAGTGTTGCTTAGCACAGGATGCTTTGAAATAAATTTAAAAGATTCTGTATAATAATTTTAATGATAAAAAAAATATAAAAATCAACAAAATTATACACTTCAAGATTTCTACTGTCTTTGTCAATATTCAGAAATTATTTTTGCAATACATATTTGAGTGAATTAACTTTTCACAAATATTTAATTTATCTTATGAATTTAATCATTTATTGTTGAAAACTAAATTAAAATTTTATTTTGAAATTTTACAGTAAATTATACGTTAATTATTTTCATAATTTTTAAGTCTTAACTATTTTTTCTTAAGTGTTAATATAACATTCTGTTGAGTTAATAGTTATTTAATAAATTAAAAATAATTTACCAATAGTACATGAAGTTATTGCTCGTATTTAATATTTTAAATAATTCAGTCTTGAAACAAAATATTTCTTTGTTTATCTTATTAATAATGACCAAGTTTATATTTGAAACCACTATAGCGAGTTTAATTAAATATTCTTTACTTGGTTTCTTAATGATTAAGCCAGTCTAGAGACTTTAATATGAAATTTGAATAATATACATGCAAAAACTTGTATTATTGGATAGTTTTCTGAAAATGTTGTTAACAGCCTAAGGTTGTGACAGCCTAAGATAAAAGAACGGTTCCCACCATTTGTTCTTTCATTTCAAAAAGTGTAATTTATTAGAAATATTTTAAATGAAATCTCTGGTTGTTAGTGGCATCTGTTGGAAGAGTTTAAAAACAAGTAAATTAAAGTAGGTATGCGCCCAACCTGATGCACGGTAGCTAGGAGGGCTGCTTGCAATGATAATTTAGCTCTCTTTTAGCCAAAATGTAGAAAGCAACGGACGTATCCGAGAGCGAGGAAATTTTTTTTAGTTTTCAAAATTTAATGTAATAGTCGTTTCTTTAATATGTTATAATCATGGTGTAGAAGACAGCGTACGTAGCCAAGTACGAAGATGGAACGCTGAAGTTACTGAAAGGAATTTTGTTAGAGGTTTTTCCCATAGAAGGATGCGAGGCTACAACATTTTGAAACAGCTAAGTGAACGAATTTAAACTTTAGTGAATTATTACAAAATTTAAATACTTAAACTGTTTAACACAAAATTAATGAACTTTAAACTTTTCAACACGTATATTAATGTAATTTATGCATCATGGGGTGCATTTGTTTTCACTTTAAATTGTAAGATTTTATTATGAATATAGCAAGCAAGTAAACTCGAATACAATGCCATTTCAGCCATTGATTGTCAATACGTAAAAATTCCTCATAAGCCAAATATTAAATCTTCAGTAACTAAAGCAATGTCTAAGAAATATGTATTATGATTGTAATTTATATTATTTTTTTGGTTAAATAAAATATGTGTAATTTGCTTTAATTGAAGTTAAAAGAGTAATTATTTAACGAGCACACAATCCCATACATCTCAATTTAATAAGCCCTAAATAATAATTTAATGAGACTCTGCTAGTTTAAATGATTTAACTTTGTATTTTAAAATAGTCAATACTTATTTCATTAGGTAACGTAGTTCTACCTTCAAGATTTGAAGAGCGTTACAGACAGACGGTTAGTATTACGCCTGACCTGTGACGTAGAACTAAACAACAAGCACGAAACGTTACAAGTTCATTACGTTCAGCGAATCTTATTTAATGTATAAATTATTATTTATACTAATTAAGTAACTAATTTTTTATTAATCACTTAAACAATAGTTTATAACTACCCGAAATTTAATAGTAAATTATAAACACTTTTAAATTTTTTAAACTTGCCTATAGTAGCACTTACTTTGCTTGTTGAGGACGGCCGTTTCGGGAGATGTGTCCCTTTGTCAACTCAGACCGTAACTAAAAGTGTTTAGTGATTACTAGTAGCTCACGCGAAGATGGAATCAACAATTGGAAGTAAATTATACTAAACAACTATAAATATTTATATACTTGCCTATAGTAGCACTTACTTTGCTTGTTGAGGACGGCCGTTTCGGGAGATGTGTCCCTTTGTCAACTCAGACCGTAACTAAAAGTGTTTAGTGATTACTAGTAGCTCACGCGAAGATGGAATCAACAATTGGAAGTAAATTATACTAAACAACTATAAATATTTATATACTTGCCTATAGTAGCACTTACTTTGCTTGTTGAGGACGGCCGTTTCGGGAGATGTGTCCCTTTGTCAACTCAGACCGTAACTAAAAGTGTTTAGTGATTACTAGTAGCTCACGCGAAGATGGAATCAACAATTGGAAGTAAATTATACTAAACAACTATAAATATTTATATACTTGCCTATAGTAGCACTTACTTTGCTTGTTGAGGACGGCCGTTTCGGGAGATGTGTCCCTTTGTCAACTCAGACCGTAACTAAAAGTGTTTAGTGATTACTAGTAGCTCACGCGAAGATGGAATCAACAATTGGAAGTAAATTATACTAAACAACTATAAATATTTATATACTTGCCTATAGTAGCACTTACTTTGCTTGTTGAGGACGGCCGTTTCGGGAGATGTGTCCCTTTGTCAACTCAGACCGTAACTAAAAGTGTTTAGTGATTACTAGTAGCTCACGCGAAGATGGAATCAACAATTGGAAGTAAATTATACTAAACAACTATAAATATTTATATACTTGCCTATAGTAGCACTTACTTTGCTTGTTGAGGACGGCCGTTTCGGGAGATGTGTCCCTTTGTCAACTCAGACCGTAACTAAAAGTGTTTAGTGATTACTAGTAGCTCACGCGAAGATGGAATCAACAATTGGAAGTAAATTATACTAAACAACTATAAATATTTATATACTTGCCTATAGTAGCACTTACTTTGCTTGTTGAGGACGGCCGTTTCGGGAGATGTGTCCCTTTGTCAACTCAGACCGTAACTAAAAGTGTTTAGTGATTACTAGTAGCTCACGCGAAGATGGAATCAACAATTGGAAGTAAATTATACTAAACAACTATAAATATTTATATACTTGCCTATAGTAGCACTTACTTTGCTTGTTAAGGACGGCCGTTTCGGGAGATGTGTCCCTTTGTCAACTCAGACCGTAACTAAAAGTGTTTAGTGATTACTAGTAGCTCACGCGAAGATGGAATCAACAAATGGAAGTAAATTATACTAAACAACTATAAATATTTATATACTTGCCTATAGTAGCTCTTACTTTGCTTGTTGAGGACGGCCGTTTCGGGAGATGTGTCCCTTTGTCAACTCAGACCGTAACTAAAAGTGTTTAGTGATTACTAGTAGCACACGCGAAGATGGAATCAACAATTGGAAGTAAATTATACTAAACAACTATAAATATTTATATACTTGCCTATAGTAGCACTTACTTTGCTTGTTGAGGACGGCCGTTTCGGGAGATGTGTCCCTTTGTCAACTCAGACCGTAACTAAAAGTGTTTAGTGATTACTAGTAGCTCACGCGAAGATGGAATCAACAATTGGAAGTAAATTATACTAAACAACTATAAATATTTATATACTTGCCTATAGTAGCACTTACTTTGCTTGTTAAGGACGGCCGTTTCGGGAGATGTGTCCCTTTGTCAACTCAGACCGTAACTAAAAGTGTTTAGTGATTACTAGTAGCTCACGCGAAGATGGAATCAACAATTGGAAGTAAATTATACTAAACAACTATAAATATTTATATACTTGCCTATAGTAGCTCTTACTTTGTTTGTTGAGGACGGCCGTTTCGGGAGATGTGTCCCTTTGTCAACTCAGACCGTAACTAAAAGTGTTTAGTGATTACTAGTAGCACACGCGAAGATGGAATCAACAATTGGAAGTAAATTATACTAAACAACTATAAATATTTATATACTTGCCTATAGTAGCACTTACTTTGCTTGTTGAGGACGGCCGTTTCGGGAGATGTGTCCCTTTGTCAACTCAGACCGTAACTAAAAGTGTTTAGTGATTACTAGTAGCTCACGCGAAGATGGAATCAACAATTGGAAGTAAATTATACTAAACAACTATAAATATTTATATACTTGCCTATAGTAGCACTTACTTTGCTTGTTGAGGACGGCCGTTTCGGGAGATGTGTCCCTTTGTCAACTCAGACCGTAACTAAAAGTGTTTAGTGATTACTAGTAGCTCACGCGAAGATGGTATCAACAATTGGAAGTAAATTATACTAAACAACTATAAATATTTATATACTTGCCTATAGTAACACTTACTTTGCTTGTTGAGGACGGCCGTTTCGGGAGATGTGTCCCTTTGTCAACTCAGACCGTAACTAAAAGTGTTTAGTGATTACTAGTAGCTCACGCGAAGATGGAATCAACAATTGGAAGTAAATTATACTAAACAACTATAAATATTTATATACTTGCCTATAGTAGCACTTACTTTGCTTGTTGAGGACGGCCGTTTCGGGAGATGTGTCCTTTTGTCAACTCAGACCGTAACTAAAAGTGTTTAGTGATTACTAGTAGCTCACGCGAAGATGGAATCAACAATTGGAAGTAAATTATACTAAACAACTATAAATATTTATATACTTGCCTATGGTAGCACTTACTTTGCTTGTTGAGGACGGCCGTTTCGGGAGATGTGTCCCTTTGTCAACTCAGACCGTAACTAAAAGTGTTTAGTGATTACTAGTAGCTCACGCGAAGATGGAATCAACAATTGGAAGTAAATTATACTAAACAACTATAAATATTTATATACTTGCCTATAGTAGCACTTTTATAGTAGCGCTTGCGCTGGTGCAAGAACCATGGCCGGTCAGGAACCGTATAAGGGGTCTGACTGCAGCTGGGCGCACCTACGCAAGTGGGGAACATGAGGGGCACAGAGCATGTGTGATAGTCAGAGGACTAGAAGCCACGCTGATTCAAGAATTCTCAACTAAAGACCTTGCGGTGGTTAGAATTCGAGGCAAGGGCGAGGTAAGTGGGAGCAGGGAGTTCATTGTGGCCTCCACTTACTGCGCCCACAATAGAGAATCGCCCCCTGCAGAATTACGTAAGTTAGTTCGGTACTGCAGGGAGAGGAATATAGGAATTTTAGTGGGCTGTGATGCCAATGCTCATAATGAGGTGTGGGGCAGCACAGACACAAATGAGCGAGGCGAGGAGCTCCTAGCCTTCTTGATTGAAGAAAACCTTGTGGTTTTAAACACAGGTGCCGAGCCAACATTTGTCACTTCAAACAGAAGGGAGGTTCTAGATATCACCTTCTGTAATAGACAAATGGTAAGGTGGGTGCATGACTGGCAGGTTTCGGATGAGCCCTCCATGTCGGATCACCGAATCATCACTGCTACAATGAGGGGAGTGGTTCCCCATGTGGTGTGGTTTAGGAACCCGAGAAGGACAAACTGGGAAAATTTTAAGTCCTCGGTGAGGAGGCGGATGTCTGACTTCCGTGGTAAATATGGTACATCAAACGAACTGGAAAATACTGAGGCCTACATCAGGACTGCAATTTCCACGTCGTTTGAGGAAAATTGCCCTCTCTCGCGGATAAACACTGGGCGTGGTAAGCTTAAGTGGAACAGCGAGTTAGAGGCAAGACGGAAAGAGACTAGAAGGCTCTTTAATAGGGCAAAGAAGAAGAAAACGGCGGAGACCTGGCAGGCATATAAAGACAGCCAGGGTCTCTATAAAAATCTTATTAAAGAGGTTAAACGTGCTTCTTGGGAAAAGTGGTGCTCAGAGACAAGCACACTGAGTGACACTGCTAGACTGTTTAAGGTGTTAGCAGGTGGACCGAGGGGAGAGCTTAAGTTTGTCAGGAAGACTGATGGTAGCTTTACTGACACCCCGGTGGAAACACTGCGTCTGCTTATGAGGAACAGTTTTCCCGATATTAGACCGGTGGGGGACGGTGCTCAAAACCTCCGACATACTGGGCTAAGGGCAGACTGGAATATTGCTGGGCAGGTGATCTCAGCGCAAAAGGTGAGAGAGTCAATTCTGTCTTTTGAGCCTTTTAAAGCGCCTGGATTAGATAACATTACTCCAGCACTACTACAAAATTGCTTGGAGGAAATAATAGGGCCACTGACAGGATTACTCAGAGGCTGTGTTGCCTTGGGTTACACGCCTGGGCAGTGGCTCAAAACGAACGTTATCTTTATCCCCAAACCAGGGAGGAAAGGTTACACAGAGGTAAAGGACTTCAGACCTATCAGCCTCACATCTTTCTTGTTAAAGACATTGGAAAGGCTGGTGGACTACTATTTGAAGGAGGGACCTTTGAAGCAGTATCCGCTTCATCAGGACCAACACGCCTACCGAACCGGTAGGTCAGTGGAAACTGCGCTGTTGTCGGTCGTAGACTTTATTAAGGGTCAGATCAACAACAAGGGGATATGTATTGGGGCTTTTCTTGATGTGGAGGGGGCTTCTAATAGTACCTCTAGACTGGCCATCAAGAGAGCAGCTATGGATCATGGGATTTCTGATGGAATTATAAATTGGATTATGAGTTCCTTGGAAAACCGGATAAGCACTGCATCCTGGATGGGGTGCACGATAAATGGGATGGTCTCGGAGGGCTGCCCGCAGGGTGGAGTGTTATCCCCTTTGCTGTGGAGCCTTGTCGTGGACGGCCTACTAAGGACACTCAGTGGAATGGGTGTCAAGGTGGTAGGATATGCGGATGACAGCTATCCTTGTTAGGGGACCATTTGAAGAGGTCCTCAAAGACCTGCTTCAAGAGGCACTCAAGGTAACAGAAGTATGGTGCAGGGAGAATGCACTATGCATTCAAGGAGAGAAATCTGTGGCAATCATCTTCACTAGGCGATATAAAACTAAATCGCTGGAGATGATGGAAGTTGGTAATACTAAAATAAGCTACGTTGAGAGTGCTAAATATCTGGGAGTTATTCTGGATAGGAAGCTACTCTGGCGTGAGCATTTGGAGGATAAGTGCAAAAAAGCCATAGCTACGTTCTGGCAATGCAGAGGAGCAATAGGCACGAGATGGGGTTTGGGTCCACGTCAAATGAACTGGATTTATTCCGCCATTGTGGTGCCGAGGTTGGTCTTTGCCTCTATCGTCTGGTGGGACAGGGCACAGAAAGAAACAAGTAAAAGAATGCTGGACCGCGCGCAGGGGCTCTTCCTTAGAGGCCTAACTGCTACAAGGAGAAGCACACCATGTGCGGCCATGAGGGTTATGTTGGGTTTTCCATCCTTGAGTCTTCAAATTAGGATGGAGGCAATGAAAACTGCATACCGGCTAAGCTGTACTGGGCAGTGGAAGACAAGTAGCAAACTTCATAAACAGCTATTTGGGGATTCACTGAAGGAGCTCTGGATAGAACCTCAGGATAAGATACTGCCTCTTAAAAGGGAAAAAGGAAACTACAAAATCCTTATTCCTGCAAGAGAGGCATGGGCGGAGTATAGACCCAGACATGGTGAAATCTGGTTCACCGATGGGTCCAAGATGAAGGAAGGAGTGGGAGCAGGATTTAGTGGACCGAGACACCAAGACAGATTTTGTCATCGCCTGGAGGACTACAACTCTGTCTTCCAGGGGGAGGTGCTCGCGATCAAACTATGTGCTGAGGAAATAATAGGGTCTGGCAGGAGGGGCAAGACCATCTGGATTTGCTCGGACAGTCAGGCAGCTCTGAAGGCTTTAGGTAAGGCTAGTACCAGCTCTAGGTTGGTGGCTGAGACTATGGCTTCTTTAGCAGAGCTGAGTAAGCATAATTCACTCAACCTAACCTGGATTCCAGGACATTCTGGCTGGATAGGGAATGAGAGAGCTGACGCCTTAGCAAAACAAGGTTGTATAACCCAAGGACCGTTGCTGAGGGCAGTGGGCATGCCGCCTCGGGAGGGGCGCAAGAGGATCATGGCACATATAGACAGGTTGTGCAGGGAAGAATGGAATGTAACCTTGGGGTGTAACAAATCCAAGGTACTGTGGGGTTACTCAGGAGATGTGTGGGGCAAAGAACTACTCTCCTTAAGTAGACATCAACTCAGAGCTACTGTAGAGCTGGTTACAGGCCATGGGAATCTGAGGGGGTTCCAATACAAAATTGGAAAATCTAGGTCCCCTGTATGCAAGAGATGCGACGAGGACCAAGAGGAAAGCCCAATCCACGTACTCTGTGAGTGTCCTGCTTTGGGAGCTGCAAGGAGAAAGTGGTTTGGCTGGCAGGTATGTACACCAGAGGACATCAGAAGATCTAGCATCAGGTGGGTACTTGATTTCTGCAAAGAGGTAGGTATCCACTAAGCTAGTCCTGTGGTAGGGATGGGAAGAGAGTACAAAGGCTACAGCTAAGTGCTCTACACCGATAAGGTCCCTCCGAGTTTTAGTAATAATAATAATAATAATAATAATAATAGTAGCACTTACTTTGCTTGTTGAGGACGGCCGTTTCGGGAGATGTGTCCCTTTGTCAACTCAGACCGTAACTAAAAGTGTTTAGTGATTACTAGTAGCTCACGCGAAGATGGAATCAACAAATGGAAGTAAATTATACTAAACAACTATAAATATTTATATACTTGCCTATAGTAGCACTTGTATCCAAACTTTAAATTTTGTAAATTTGTTACAACTTATTTACAAAACAAATTTACTAAATTTAAAGTTTGGATAGGCATAAACTATTGTGATTAATTAAAATTCACCGAACGTAATGGACTACAAAATTCAAGAATATATTCAATGTTTAGGTTTTCAATCTCAATGGTAGTTGTTTCATACTAATGGAAGTTAAAAGTCCGTATATTTGTAACTTCTTTCCAGCAGATATTATGATGAAATAACATCGTTTGTCAACACTTTATAAACATATAAAGTACTATTATTCTTTCATCAACTTATTTCAATAATACGAAGTATTATGTTTTCAATAATTACTGTATGTTTTTAATTTTGAAGGTAGTTGTGTTATACAAACTTGAGAGAAAAGTCTGTCTATTTTTAATTGTTGGCGTAATTATATGTACAATTATAAGTACCATAATGCAAAAATTATCAAGTGTCGTACAACAAATGCTCTGTGTCCGGTCACATGTTTCTTACATAATAATTTACTTTAGAAGGTTGGCTACACTACCTTAATTTAGCGGCAGAATCTTGTGTCTGTAGGCCACTGTGGAATGAGGTGTGTGAAGATTTTTAATGAAATATTTTCAATCTTGGGCGTGATATAGTGTCTTTAAGTGTTTGTTTAGTCCTAGTAAGTAGTTTTCTGGCTTACTATCGCAAAAAATTGGTTTGTGCGCGATTTTAATAAATGAATTGGGAATTGTAATAAATGTATAAGGTGTGTGGTGCAAACAGTTATTTAACGGTGATGTTCATAATTTTGTGGGAATAAACAGCAAGTGTGGTGATTTTACGAGTTACTAATTCCTAATAATTACGCCAAAAGCATAACAATGTGTTAAAATAGTTTTTCTCTGACTCACAACAAAAGGTATGCTAGTATGTAGAGTTAGCGTGACGTCACGTTACATTTGTATCACTCCGCACCTATTCACAATTTCTACCTCCGCGCAATATTTTTTACCCTACTTTAAATTGAAATAAAGTAACTTTCCAAGGTCAAAAAAAATTAATTTCTCGTGGATATCGTCGAATTTGGTAGTTTTCAAAATTTCCAACAATAACCTATAGCGCCGAGCTTTAGCATTTATACCATATTTGATTATATGATATTTATTTCACTGACCAAGAGTTTTTGTATCTCTGATGACTTTCTGCGTCGCCTGATATACATTTTTTTGCTAAAGTCGAACACGTGGGCATGAGAAATAAATACCAAAACATGTCCCAGGATGATATCCATAAGAAATTCTGGTTATTGTTTAGTTCCCTAAACCGGGCCTATATTTGCATGAAACATTCAAAAACATGTAAAAAGGCTATTTTCATGGATTTTTTTTAGGCCTGGAATTATTTTTATTTTTAAATTTTTTTAAATTTTTAATTACATTATTTTTTCTTTAATTAAAGTTGGGTAAAATTTTCAGCGCAGATGTAGCAGTTGTAAAGCGGCTGCCTGCCTCGCGGAGGGATACATGACGTCACAAAGCTCTGACGTAACGTAACTAGCACACCGTTTTACGTTTTGGCATAATTTTTATTTTAATGAAAATAGCCTTTTTACATGTTTCGGAATGTTTCAAGCAAATATAGGCACGGTTTATAGAACGTTGCATACTAATATGTAGCTGTTTTAGTAATTAAAACCTACCTTACTAAGCACTCTACCTACCTTTTACAATTATGAAACTCGCGCTCACATATCATTTGTTTTGCGATAGTAAGTCGCAAAATTACTGACAATAACGAAACAAACACTGACAATGCACTTACAAACACTATTCTTCGCAAAAAACAGAAAATATTGGATCCTACACTAAACACATATTTTTCCTTACACTCCCTCCAAAGAAATGACTTGCCGCTACTCTCCTAGTGCAACCAACCTTCCAAACAATAAAATATTACGTTCTGTTTTTGTGTTATACATATTGAATTTTATATAAAAGCAAAAAACTGCCTTAAGAATTTAAAATTTAAGTACTGAAAGAAATGTATAATAATATTTTTATTATTAATTCGTAATACACAACTGCCTTAAGAATTTAAAACTTTAATACTGAGTTTATTTTTATAATACAAAGGAACATTGTTACTCTTAACAAAATTTAATGATGTAATAATATAGCAGCTGGAAAGGAAATTAGACGGACTTGTATCTGTAATTCGTGTTACACAACTACCTTAAAAAATTTAAACCTCAACAAATAAAATAAAGTGCTACTTAGGCAAGTTTATAGACATTTAAAAGTGTTTAGTATAATCTTGTTATTTATACTTGTTGATTCCATCGTCGCATGTGCTAATAGTATTCACTAAAAACTGAAGACAATGACTCACGGCTCCTGAAGAGGCCGTCGTCAAAAAATATATGTAAGTGCTACTACATGTAACTTGTAATAAATTTACAAGCGTTTTAGTAACTAGAATCTATTGCGCAATACCACACTCGAATACTTGAATTTTGTAGTCCATTACATTCGGTGAATCTTATTAATCGCTTAAACAATTGTTAATGACTATCCGAACTTTAGATTTAGAAAATTTGTTTAGGTCTCTGTAAGTTTTAACAAATATACTAAATTTAAAGTTCGGATAGTCATAAACTATTGCTTAAGTCATTAATAACATTTTAATACTTAGAGAAGGAGATAGAGTGCAATTATGTTGCTAAATATAGTAAAACTAATGTTTGAGAAGCAGAGTTGGTATAAAATACAATATTCTCTACATATTTATCAAAATTTGACATTGTAAAAGATTGTAGGGCCTTTTCTGTATGCATTGTGATATAACACTAATGATATCAGTATTTGTTTCTATAATTTATACTAAATAAGTTGTTTCGTATCGATCCAACTGTTGTGTGTTTTATCAAAACCTGTCCATTTGACATAAACTTTATTACCTTTTCTCTTTAATACTTTATCGATAAGATAAACATCACCCATTTTCGCTTTACTGATTTCTTCGGTATAGAAACCTCCTTTCAAAATATTACCTCTAGAATCTTGTAACACATACGTTACAGGTATTGTAGGTTTTACAGCATAAACAGAAAATACTTCGTTTGACCAACTCGGATAGTACCCTTTCGCAAAGGTTGTTTTGTACTTGGAAATTCTTACTTTATCATCTACTTTAAATTTGGGTAATAGTTTCGCACCATTAACAGATATTCTTTTTAATAAATTCGTTTCATGTTTTTTCCTTACACTAACAGGTTTCATTCCTGTGGTTCTATGAACTGATGTATTGTACGTTTTTACTAAACTATTGAGTATATCTATCCATACATACGATCCCATAGCAGTAAACTCTTTCCACATTTTACCTTTCAACGTACGATTAAATCTTTCAACTATGGAAGCTTTTTTATCTGAATAAGTAGTATAGTGATTAATATTGTATTTTTTCATTAAATTTCGAACATGAACGTTGAACCATTCTTTACCTTGGTCAGTTTGAAAATAATTCATTGGATGATTTTTCAAAACACTATCTAGAGCAGAAGCCACTTCGACACCTGTTTTCGATTTCAAAGGAAGCGCAAACGCAAATTTTGTAAGACAATTAATCATAGTGAGTAAGTATTTGTATCCTCTGTTTCGTTTAGCATAAGGAATCATTTCTACCAAGTCTGCCTGATATAAATCGTGAATGCCTTTCAAGGTTACACGTCTAGTTTTGAAATGTCTTCTAGCCGGTTTATGTAATTCATTTGCAATAGCATATCTCAGATCCATTTTAGAAATGTGATTGATTTTAAAAAATACGAACTTATATAGGTTAATTTCCACATCACCCAAGAGGTATAACCTTTGATGCGTTGTCCATTATTTTATGTGGCGGACTCCCCTATAGGCATACAAACCAGATTTGTAGATTTTTGTAAACAGCAGTATTTTCATTTTTAAAATGATATAAGGATTTTAATTATATTTTTTTTTGTTGCTATCTTTACATTTATAACTCATATTTGTAAAGTTCAAGTAAACAGCAACAATTTTTAATATTTGTTTATTTTGTTATATTTACATGTTCTATTATTAATAATTAATGTACTGTTATTCTGATTGAAATTTATTTTATCACAAGTTCCAATTTTATATAAAGTCAGTTTGATTAAACTATAAAATGGTTTCATTCTGATAATCGTGTTTTTTTAATATAACCATAAGGAAAAGCATCATATTCGCCTTCGCTTTTTCTCTTAAAACCGGTAATTTTAAAATTTTTGGATTCCTTAACGGTAATCACTTCACGGTCTTTCGTTCTGCGTATACGAGAAGCTGACACCTCCAAGGAATCATCTTTGGATATTATCATTTTTTCGATCGAAGCAAAATTTACCAAACCAACGGTGCAAAGGTTCAGAGTCATTTTTTCACTTTACAGACAGTCTCTATCGAGTTTGTAGAAGTCGCTAACACTCTGTAACCGTAAGTCTTGGGACCTCCTGATACAAACTCTGTAATGTAAGATCCTTGACCGTAAGTCGAAAGTTCGTTTGTCATCTGTCCTAAGTAGTCTCCTGTGTGCACCATGTGCATTCCTGGTCTATGGTAATATATCACAATGTCCGTGTCGTAGTACAAATCCTGTCTTCCTAATTTATCTAGATGTTCGTACAGTTTAAGTCTGGCCTGGTTAGTAGTATAAGCGGCAATTACTACATTAGCGCTAGACACGACGTCACAATCATTTTCGACAAACTCCCAGTTCACGAATATCACGTCTTCGTTGATCTCTTGTATAGTGTTTACTTGTATCGAAGTCGATGTCAACATTTTGAACAGTTCTGAGGGTTGACGAACAATCGCGGTTTTTGTTTGATTTTCCCTCTGTCCGAATTTTCCCCAAAATGAGTTCAACATAAGCTTTGACAGGGATCTGAGTCCTTCATTCTTTTCAATTGAATCAAGTGTAATGTTTTCGTGTTTGAAATAATCGTCTACGTATTTTTTCCTCTCCTCTTCGCTGATGCACCAATCAGGATATCCTGAAGTTTCCTGTTTTATTTTTAAGAACTGATTGATATATTCGACAAAGAGACCGTTACCTTTCTCGAAACTGGCTATCTCGTACTCCCACATTTCGTACATTTCTATGATGGTATAGCATTTTTCAACTGCTTTCCTTATTTCATCAATTGTGTAAGTTCCTACCAACACTCGTTCTTCGATAGTGTGTTCACAGTCTTCTGCTAATGTCTGTGCACAAGATCTGCAAAGTACAAACATAAGTTTGTTGTGAAGTTTTATCGGAAGCACAGGATGATATAGGTCACGTGGTGGAAGAACTTTACACTTCAGAAGTCCTTCAGTGTCCATTCCTCGTTGTCTGCACTCTCTGTCGCCTACGTGAATTGACGGATGACCAATGGGAAACTTTCCGTACTTGCATACCCAGGGATAGAGTGAACATATATTAACATATTGTATTGTCTCTCCAACCTTACATGCGTAATATGATTTCGTGTTTCCCGTTCGACCTCCGTAAAAGGCATCACGTGGATTAAGAGGTATCATATTAAGAACAGGATGTGTATCTAAATATGACATTGATGAATTTTCTGTCTTCATTCTTAGAAAGTCGCATTCCCACATTTCCATTAGCCTATGATGACGTGAGAGTTTAGTTCTTTTTACATTTGTCCTCTCTAATCGGCTGTTAAGTGTATCTGACGGATCTTCTTTTAGCGGTTCATTGCGTTAGAAAAGCACTTGGAACATCCGTGCCAATAGCATCCGTAGAACTCGATTATTTCTCCTTAAAAATGTCCGTCTACCATAAGTCCTTCTATCTTACGTTCGCATCCTCGACCAGCGTGTTCGATATGGATTCCTCTCTGATCTTCCACCCACGTTAGCCACTGTAAGGCTATTTTAGATTGCCTGTTTGAAAGTCTATATCCCCTTTTCGGTAGAATACCAATGGTATTTGATCTTAAATATTTACGTCTGAAAGCAAGGTTACAAGCACTGGCTATAGTTACAGCCTCCAAAAAAGGATCGACGTTACATAGACTCAAAAATATCGATCTAAACTTTATGCATGCCTGAGCTAATATGTCAACATCTGAATAACAGTATTCGAAAATTTCTTTTTGAAAGTCAAACAAATAATCATTTCTAACCTGTTCATCATGCCATCTTACAAATGATTCGTAACTCTTTTTATCTATCATAGAATCAGGACAGTATAATTCGATAGGAGGAATCGGACCTATGTACGATTGATTTGCTAACGTGTTGAATAGGTGAGGAAAATATCCTTTTTTCTTTTCGGACGGCAGTCCGAAAGACTTTGGTAGTTTTGATAGAGCCATAGGCATGTAGTTTAAAGAATCGATAAACTTTGTGTTATCTATTTCCATCAGAATGATTTTTGTACCACGTGTAATCAAAGTGGGCATAAATTGAGTCTTCTCCAATACATACTTCAATATAAACTGAAAATCGAAACCCTGTCCATTATGTGCAATAACTGTTACTTTCTTGTAACTCTTTCTCACATTCATTACATAAGACATAAATTCATCAATAGGATCGTTTCTAAACACATTTGAACGACAAACACTACAAGAATTCTTGCCAATACACTGATAACAATATTGTTGAGAAACACACAAAGTCGTTCGATGAACGTTTGTAGAATTGTTGAGAGGTTCGTCTTGTCTAGTTTCCAAGTCAAAAAATATAAACAGAAAATTTTTATTTAAAGTTCTACGAATATCAATTTTCATGTAACACAAATGCGATGAAGGCATATACGACTTGCAAGTTTTGCAATATATCTCGCCACACACATGAGGTGAAGAGCGTTCAGACAGAAATATCATTTTATCACATGACTGACATTTTTTTAAAGCTTTACAGATACCATTGAGATGATATTTAAAACAATCTCTGTTTTTAAATTGTCTATTACATTCGTTACATTGTATACCATTGTCTTTGTTAATGACATAAGGATCATTTAAAAAGAAACCTAGTTCCATTAATACGATACTTTTTAACATACTTTTCCGTATTCGAAACAAGATATACAGCCATTTCAATAAAATAGTACTCACCCAATTACAGCAAAGAAGAAATTAAAACTAAGTTTTGGTTTCACTATCTTTTATAACTTTTTCAGATTAGAATATTGTAAACAAGTCGTTAATGTTTTGTCCAAATTAGGATATTGAAAACAAGTCGCTAATGTTACATTTGAAAAACAACTTTGGAAATTTTGAAAGATTGTTAATAAACAAGTCAATTAAAATAATAATTAAGGAATTTTAGGATGCAGTTAATATTACAATTAAAAACACATTAGGGAAGTTTGAAAGAATTTTTATTCTTGGAAAATTTGAAATGATCAAAACAAATTAATTACAACTAGAAGGTTTACATTTAACAAACAGAGAAATATTTATTCAGTTTGTGTCGTGAACTGCAGAAGAGAGCATAAGCATGTCAAATCTCATTGAAAAATTTAATTTGTCAACAAGTGTAGACACAGTTTCTATTCAATCATTTACGTTAGGAGAGCCGTACGTGATTAAAAAAGCAAGAATAGTAGAAACGAAATACGGTCTTGCAATATTAGTAAAATTTATCAATAAGGAAGAAACCGTTCATGCCTATCTACCAAAACGTTATAAAGGAGCTTTTTGTTAAATCTAAAAAAGAACGAACAGTTGATTTGGAAATAACAGAATGAGTTTTTTCGAAGAGCGAAGAGGAGCTTTTTCTAAACACTAACACAATGAGTATTTTTATTGATTAACTTTAGTGGAATGCAATTATTATGACCTACTTGGTATTTTGATTGAAAAGAATTTGTTTTCTATCAATAATAAGTTTGTGAAAGTTCAGAATCACGTATTTTGAAAATAGTAGACTTTTCTAATATTCTATTTATAAAGTTCAATTTCTTTAATTAAAAAATAAATATAATAATATATATTCTAATTGAATGTTAAAACTTTGGAGATAATGTCTTAAGTAAATAAAGTGAAAACTGAAGTTTATTATATTTATTTGTTATATTATTTTAAATTGTTATTTTTCTCCTTGTTTCATTAAAATAAATAAAATGTAAACAAAATGAAAGTTCTTCTTTCATTTTAAAAATAATATCGTAAATTTGATTCACATAATGTGTTGAGTTATTTGTATCAATTTAATATAAATAAATATATAATACATAATTGAATTAATAAACCTTTGAAGTTAATGTGCTGAAAGTAAAAACTTTAGTGTATTATATAATTATTTGTTATAATATCTTAAATTGTAAAGAAGCTGATGCATACAAATCTTAATTCTGTGAAAGTTCACTATTACGTTGATTGTAAATAATAGACTCTTCTAATATTCTGTTTATAAAGTTCAATCATTGTAATAGAAGAAGTATTCTCTGTTATAGAAATGGAGGAATCGTCTTCAAATGTCAAGTTGAAATACTTTGTTATCAAAATACGAATTTACTCCACAAAGATGTTTACCCCTATCAGTTGGATATGATTTAAGAACTGCATATATGCAAGTGAACTTTATGAAATAAAACGTTTAGATGTAACAGAGAGAAAGTCAAAAGGTTTTGGATCAAGTGAAATAAACTGATTTGCTAAATTGAACATTCTGTATTATGTATTTAGAAAAATAAATAAAATTAAAAAAACAAAGAAAGTTCTGATTAAAGGATTATGTTATTATTTATCACAAGAAATCTCTATTTTTATGGTTATGATTTAAATATAAAATAAACTTATTTTAAATAAAGATTATTAATTCTTTGATGGTATATCTTATTCAAAATCCTTGAAGATTACAAATAGAATAGAAAGTTGTTTTCCATTCTATCCTACAGATATTGTTGAAAACGTTCAGTAAACATTTATCTGAATATAGATTTATCCTAGAAATCATTTTACTCTATATACAAATAGAAAGTAGATTTCTATTATAGATACTTTGGTTGAACATTTTCAGTATGACAATAGATTCTACTAATTTTTGAAATACAAAAATACTTAATCACAAAGATTGTTTTATACGATATTTAAGTTAGAATAAAGCTATTCTATTAAGATAAAATAAAACAGAGTAAATAATAGATTTGAATTTTGTTATAATAAAAGATATTAAAATAAGCTAAAATAGAATAAACAAGATGTATAATGTGTTTCGTATTTTAGTACTGCAGACAGTTTAATACGCCTAAAGCCTAAGAGAAAGTAATCCTAGAGATGTATAAATACGCGTGAAAATTTATAACCGTATCACTATGTTGGCAGCACACGAAGACATCGAAATACTTTTAGCTAACCCTATGCTATGTACGTGTGGGAAAACCTTGGCTTATTATTACATCAGGGAAGCAACGTCTTTAATGGAGAGGCATGGTTTGGCAGAGTACGACACAACAAGACAGCACTACACGGCTTGTCCATGGTCAGTTTACACATCTTGCGAAGTACCAGATACGTGTGTTTGTGTTATTTTTAAAAATCTAATCCGAAAAGTGTACATGTGTTTAGAAGGAAATGATAATGTTGAGTTGAATAATGTATGTATTTAATTTTGTTTCAATAAGAGAGAAATTCAAAAGGTCTTGGATCAAGTGAAATAAACTGATTTACTAAATTGAACATTCTGTATTATGTGTTTAGAAAAATAAAGAAAATTAAAATTAAAAAAGTATTAATTCTAATACTCCCATCCATTACCGAAATTAACAGCATTGAAACTAATTGACTTAATACAAACATTTATTCAGGACGAAACAGGTTGACACCAATGACCTAGCACACATCACGCATAAAGACAGGAAGCATTGGGCACACAGGGTACGAATACGACTTTTTTTGACATCATCAGTTCAATTTGGTTAAGGAATGGTGGCCTCCGTGTAGATCACCAACCCTTTCATTGACTTAGCATGAAACAACAAAAAGCAACTAATTAATGCAGCTTATAAATATATTTTATATAAATTTAAACATTTTCCAAAGTTACAGATTAATTTTATAATGTCAATATGCAACATTAGAAATTGCTAATATTGTGTTTAACCTATGTAGACTATATAGTTTTCAATGAAAACCTGTTAACTTTAGAATTTAAACTGACAAAATTAATGTAAATGAAATGAAAATACAAAACATTATTTTATTTATTGGTTTATAATTATTGCTTGATAAATTGCTACTAGCTAAGAAATACTCTTAAATTGTCAACACCTTTTTTATCGCATAATTGAAAAAACATTATTTCATGCAAATTGTTCGAAAAGGCCATAAAAATTATTTAATACTAATTTTCTTTATAAACAACAATCAATATAAAATATTTCTTTTACACTAAGAATGTGAACATGTAACAAATAACGTATAATATATTTTTCAGTTGGTAATAATTTCGTAAATTTTCGTTGATACCCTGTAATAACTACAAATTCGATTCATCAGTAAATCTTCTTGATCTGACTGTATCATCATTTAATAGTTTGAACTCTCTTTAACTTTTTATATGCTTTACATTAATTTCTTTCAATTCCTTATAACACTTCATCAACTGTGTTGATATCACAGAAAAAACTTTTAAATAGGTTAAGATTTTACATCATGTTTGGAGTATATATTATTTTAATTTTAATATAAGATTAATGTTTAACAGGAATGTCATTGTTTAATCCGCAGATTAAAAAGGTTAGAAATAAAACCACGAGGTGCGGTAAACCCTATTGTTAACAAGGTTACTCTGGATTGCGTAATTTACGTTAATATTTAACATAGCAAGTTTAAACACAGTTCTGAGCAAAACCGAGTCATTTAACAATAAAAACGCAACGACACTGAATTTAATACAAATAAATTATAAATTGTTCATATTCCTTAACTACACACTTACCCTAGGTAAGAAGTGATGCAACGTTGGAATCGAGGTGAAGTCTCCACAGTACTGTGGTCGTCTTAGGCAGCGTAGAATTCTTGAAGGCGATCACGCAACTAAAAAACAATTGAAATTATGAGTAAACGTAAAGTTAAGCTTACAAAGCACTTAGCTTATTGCCGCGAGTACTCGCACTAAGATTGCGCAACCGGCGAAATCGGGCGACACTTTTACTAACACGGCGAAAATATACAGTTAAAATGTTCATTAAAATGTTCATTAACGCGGTCCGCACCTGAAGCACAATTAACGAACGAAAGCGGTACTTTAAATTGTCTGAAACAAAACCCATGCGGAAATAAGCGGCGCGGTTTAACGTAGGACTGCACTAGTCGAGGGACAGAACGCTTCTTCTTTGTGTGCTGAAGCGGAAAAGTACCTAGAATAAAAAGGGAGTGGGGGTGCGTAGCATTCATCAAAGAAAATCAATACTTTTTCAATATCGACTAGCGTGTCAGAGATCACGTGACCAATACGTCACGGCACAGCTGTTAGGTAGATCAAAGCAAATTCAAACTTCGAGCGCTGACTCGAACATACCGCCCACCAAAACGAATGTTTTTAATCCGCCAGGTGGGTGGGGGGCGAAGAACCATAAAGCACCGGGACCCGAGGGTGCCGAAGAAGAAAGTGGCAGGGAAAACGAAGAAGACCAAAAGAATCAACAGGGCAAGAGCGCCGAAGAAAGAGGCTGTAGAAAAGCGGTGAAAATCTAAGGATGAAGCGGAAAGCCGACGAGCTTGTTGACTGGTCGTCTCAGCTGTCCGTGAGCGGTCTGGATCGTAGCTACTCTAGAGACGTGGTCTTTTCCAGGATGCAGACTGATGATCCTTCCCATAGGCCAATGAAGGGGGCTTGAGTGTTCTCCAGTTATGAAGACGAGTTGATTTTCCTTGAGTGGCGTCGAGTCCTTATTCCACTTGTGTCGTTGGATCTGAGTGTGTAGATACTGAGTGGACCAAAATTTCCAGAAGCGGTTGGACATCTGTTGGAGCATAGACCATCGAGATTTAAGCGGAGGCTCAGTATAACATTCTTCGGGAAGTGACAGTAGTGGACGGCCAATCAGAAAATGCCCAGGAGTGAGAAAGGACGCTCCTTCACTGGGGTCTGGCGAAACTTCGAAAATAGGACGACTGTTCAAAATGGCTTCTATCCTGATGAACAGAGTAGATAGCTCTTCAGCGGTGAGAGTGGTGTTGCCTACAGTGCGTCGCAATAACAACGTAGCGGATTTGACAGCGGCTTCCCAAAGTCCGCCAAAATGAGGGGCAGCCGGAGGATTGAAATGCCAACTGATGCGTTGGTCAGCTAGTTTGCGTTCAATAAGTGAGCTAGAGCGGTCCAGAAACTTGTAGACATCGTTAAGTCGGTTAGCAGCGCCAGTAAAATTCGTGCCGTTATCGGAATAAATTTCTGAAGGTAAACCTCGTCTAGCGGTGAAGCGGTGTAATGCGGCGAGGAAGGCATCAGTAGATAAGTCGGTCACCAATTCCAAATGAACTGCTCTAGTGGTCATACATACAAATAAACAGAGGTAAGCTTTCAATAGCTTGGAGGTGCGCAAATGGTTGGCCTTTGTGTCAAAAGGTCCAGCGAAATCTACCCCGACTCTATAGAAAGGTGGAGACGGCGTAACTCTCGATGAGGGCAAAGGTGCCATCATGGGCTGGCGTGGTTTAGTTTGCATGCGGAAACATCGAATGCACGCATGGATGCGTTGGCGAAGTAATGATCGCAGAGCTATGACCCAAAATTCACTGTTGATGAAGGCTTGAGTAGTACGCGGTCCAGCATGCAAGGCCAGCTTGTGATAATGGTCACAGATGAGGTCAACGTAATGATGGCGCTTTGGTAACAGAAGCGGGTGTTTAGAATCGTAACTAAGAGCCGAATGATCAAGTCTACCGCCCACCCTGAGTAGACCATGGGCGTCGATAAATGGTGTTAGGCTACGTAAATGGTCGTTGACGCGTTTACCAGTTTGAAGCTTTTGCAGAGCTTCACTGAAGACAGAGGTTTGTACCAGCTTAACGCATACAGCTTTTGCGTTATCCAACTCCTGTACTGACAGCGGTCGTAGCGTAGGTTTAACTGAGGCTGCTTTGGCCTTATAGCGTGTGTTGTGATGATGGCCGATCGCCAGGCTCTTGTTGCGACAGTGATCGATGAATCGTAATACATACGCGAAAACATGATGAAGAGTAGTTAAGCTCGAATGTTTCTCAATGATTTCCATAAGACGGTTGGGCTCTGGCACAGCGGTACAATTAACCTTAGCCTCAACCTTTGTTTCCGTCTGATCCGGGTTAGTGCCTTTAGGCCTAGACAGATTCCAAGTGGTAGGACAATGTAATAACCAAGGAGGTCCATGCCACCAGAGCGGGTGTGTAGCAAGTTGATCAGGCAAACAACCGCGAGACGCGACGTCTGCGGGGTTATCAAGAGTCGAGACATGAAACCAATGATCCATGGAGGTGATTGACACAATCTCAGTGATGCGGTTAGCTACGAAAGTTTTCAATTGATGAGGCGGGGTCTGAATCCAATGAAGTACTATCTCAGAATCAGTAAAGAAGATAGTGTTAGCGATTGGAATGAAATCAAGAGCTGGTTGAATTGATTTGTATAACTTAGCCAGCAGTACTGCGCCGCAAAGTTCCAAACGAGGTATGGTAAGTAATTTAACAGGGGCTACCTTACTTTTAGCTTTCAACAGGCTGACGTTGACAAACCCGTTAAGCTCAGATCTCAAATAGATAGAAGCAGCATAGCCTGCTTCGGAACCATCACAAAACCCAACGATGCGATGACTAGCTGATCGCGTGCCTACATGGCGAGGAATTTGAATATCGGACAAACAAGCGAAATGGACAATGAAGCTGTCCCATTGATCGAGTAGAGGGGTTGGCAGAGGCTGGTCCCAGTCCAGTTTCTCCAACCACAAGCGTTTAAGAAAAGACTTAATCCAAAAGGTAATAGGCGTTAAGAAGCCAAGCGGGTCAAAGGTGCGAGCGACGTAGGATAAGATGGTGCGTTTTGTGGGCACCAGCGTAAAAGTTTGAGTTTGATACGAGAACGAGTCTGACGAGGGGTTCCATTGCAAGCCCAATATTTTAATGGCAGCGGATTCGTCCTGAAACAACAGCGGATTTTCCAAGTGAGAGGAAGGTAGCGTTGCGAGTAGCGAGGGTTCATTCGACGACCATTTTCTGAGTTCCAGGCCGGCGCGAGCGAAAATGTCAATAAGTTCTTGTATTAGCGTCTTAGCGGCCTCGGGCGTGTCGGCTCCAGCGACGACGTCATCTACGTAGGTCTGATGAAGGATTGCTTCGGAGGCTGTAGGATAGCGGGTTCCCTCATCCTTTACTAGTTGTTCCAGCGTTCGCAGAGCTAAGTAAGCGGAAGGAGTTAGGCCATAGGTGACCGTAGCTAGCTCATACTCGATTAACGGTTATTGAGGTGAAGACCGATAAAGTATGTGCTGGTACGAACGATCCTCAGGTCGGACCAAAATTTGACGGTACATCATCTTGATGTCGGTGCAAACAGCGTAAGTATATAAACGGAAAGAGATGATTAAATTAGCCAAGTCCTTTTGCAGTTTAGGACCGGATAACATTTGCTGATTCAGAGTGTTTGCGTGGCAATCGGGTGATGACGCGTTAAATACCACTCTAAGCTTAGTAGTAGAGCTGGTGGTCTTAAATACGCAATGGTGCGGAATAAGATAGTCAGAAGCCTGGAGGGCAGGGTACATGTGCCCTAGAGCGATATACTCGGCCATAAACTGGTGATATTGTATGGCTACCTCAGGCTGGCGGTTTAAACGCTTTTCTAACGCATGATAACTCGCAAGAACAGTGTTACGGTTAGACTTGAGCGAGATAGCTTCCGGCTTAAATGGGAGTGCTACGATGTATCTTCCCGTTGCGTCACGATCAGTGGTGGTTGCGAACAGTTCTTCACACAGTTGATCTTCAGGGCTGAGGTGATTTGCTGGTGCGACTTCCTCAACTTCCCAAAAGCGTCTAATGTTGTCATCGATTGACTTCAGAGTAGTGATGAATACACGTGGCTGCTGAGGCATGCTATAAGGTATGGAACCCATGATGACCCAACCTAACCTGGTGTTGAGTGCCGAGGGTTGTCCGTGGATAATGTTGCAAGGTCCGTTCACAAGTATCTGTGTGAAAATGTCAGCACCTAGAATGATGTCAACACCGGAAGGGGTGTCGAACTGAGGGTCAGCCAGCGGTAAGTGCTGATATTGAGTGCGTATGCAAGGCGCCAAAGCGGTAGATGGAAGCGGGTCAGTAATGCGGGGAAGCACAGCGGCTTCTGCGGTCAGCATGACACCGGGGTCATGTCTCGAGAAAATAAGTAAAGTGACGTACTCATGAATGCGGGTTGTCTTGGCTGCGACACCAATCAAAGAAAGATTTGATTTCCGAGCGGGTAAATTCAACAGAGTGCTCGCATGCTTAGTTATGACAGAGATTTGACTGCCTGGATCTATAAGTGCTCTAAATGGAAGCGGTCGGCCAAATTGGTCCTGAATGATGACCTGCGCGGTGCCTAACAGGGCGAGAGAAGCTTCAATATTACAAGAAAGAGCATGCGGTAGCGATCGAGTAGCGAGGTCGGGTCTGGCTGTTGAACGAGGGTGTCGCGGTGAAACTAGTCATTGTTGTGCAGGAGAGTTGTCGTGTAACAATGTGTGGTGTGACTCTCCACACTGTTTACACTGTTTCATAGATTTACATTTGGACTGAAAGTGTGATCCAAGACAGTTAAAACAACGTCGTAATTTTCCAATGGCAGTTTTACGTTCGGACACAGTTAATTCCAGAAACGACTGGCAATTAAAAACATTATGGTTTGAGCCGCAATAATAACACATCCCAGTATGAGTGGTTGATATGTTGGCTTGAGCCATGTGAAGCGGTGGCAACCGATGTCGGAAAACTGAAAGCCTAGGCGCGTTCATAATTGGCGGCACATTTCCTTGTCTCCCTCCTGCAGACGGCCGTATAGGGCTCTGCATCACAGGTCTGGGCGCATAAGTGCGTGGTAGCATTTGAGACGTAGCCGTATTAACATAAGACGTCGACGGCTGGACCGTTGGACTATGTTCAGCTTCGAGGTTAGCTTCGACGGGTTCAATATTTAAATTAGGGGCACCGCTGTTATTTGGGTCATTCAACGCAGAAACCATCACTCGAGGTTGCTGACCTAATCTTGAGTTAACTGCAGTCGCGGCAGAGGGTTGATTGAGCAACTCCATTGCCCTAGCCTGCTCAGTGACGAAATCATTTAAAAGTCTGTACGTGGGCATTTGATTTGTTCCCAATCTGGTTTCAAAGTTAAGTCGAGTCTGTGCGTCTAAGTTACCAACAGACATTTGAAAAAGCAAGAAGTCCGCTAAGTCGTCTAACTGGACAGCCTTTATTGCGCACACAGCATTTGAATGTGCGGTTAAAAATCGATTAAGTTCACTCTGAGACGCGTTCTTAATAGGCTTAAAGTCTTTAATGATTTGAAAATAATGATCGGATAAACGGCGAGGGTTAGCATAACGATTGCGTAAGGCTTGATATGCGATATCATAATTATGCTCAGATATTGTAAGTCCCGTAACAATGGCTAACGCGTCTCCTTTAAGCGCTGACTTTAAATACTGAAATTTCTGTATTGCATTAATATTGCTATTGCAATGTACCATTGAGTCAAACATTGTTATAAAATCAATCCATTCATTACTACTGCCTGAAAAGCTAGGCATTGTAAGGTTAGGTAAGTGAGGCGAACTTGTGCCGGGGTTGACCTGCGAGGTTAACTTCACCTCGGTCTTAATGATGCTCGGATATTTAGCCAACATTGGCAAATACATATCTTGAAATTGCTTTTTAATTTTAAATGCGTTTTCAGCAAGATCGGCAACTTGACTGGCGAACGTTTTCTCTAATATATCATAAGTTTCAATAAAATTGGATTGAATTCGACGAATTTCCCGTGCGAGGCCTTCTGGTATTTCTTTATCGTTAAGCACATTTTTCACTTGTTCCAGCTCGCCTACAATATCTCTCAATTTAGACAAATAATACCCCGTATTAATTTCCATTTTAATAATAAATTTCAAAAACCGCAAACAATTAAAATTTAAAAACTCATTATAAGTTCAAACGCGATAATAAAGTGGACTGTATAGAATTTGTAAGTCGTAGCAAGCATAAACACTTCCTTGTTCGTACTCGTGTATCGATCGATGCAACTATGAGCCACGTGGCTTATTGCGCAATGTGGCACCGGTATTTGTCGTTACCGTTTTCCTGTATCGATGTGACGCACATTTCTCCACGTCGCGGTAAGCACATGGTTACGTTAGTCACAGCTTTAAAAATTTTAAATTTGTAAATTTTTATCGCTGAAATAACTCAACAAATGTTTAATTTGGTTACAAAGGAACCACGTGGTCACTAATACAATTATCGTGAAATTTAAAGAACAACCCTAGGTCACTGAAATAATTCAAATAATCCGGCCCAGTGGGGACCAATGTTTAATCCGCAGATTAAAAAGGTTAGAAATAAAACCACGAGGTGCGGTAAACCCTATTGTTAACAAGGTTACTCTGGATTGCGTAATTTACGTTAATATTTAACATAGCAAGTTTAAACACAGTTCTGAGCAAAACCGAGTCATTTAACAATAAAAACGCAACGACACTGAATTTAATACAAATAAATTATAAATTGTTCATATTCCTTAACTACACACTTACCCTAGGTAAGAAGTGATGCAACGTTGGAATCGAGGTGAAGTCTCCACAGTACTGTGGTCGTCTTAGGCAGCGTAGAATTCTTGAAGGCGATCACGCAACTAAAAAACAATTGAAATTATGAGTAAACGTAAAGTTAAGCTTACAAAGCACTTAGCTTATTGCCGCGAGTACTCGCACTAAGATTGCGCAACCGGCGAAATCGGGCGACACTTTTACTAACACGGCGAAAATATACAGTTAAAATGTTCATTAAAATGTTCATTAACGCGGTCCGCACCTGAAGCACAATTAACGAACGAAAGCGGTACTTTAAATTGTCTGAAACAAAACCCATGCGGAAATAAGCGGCGCGGTTTAACGTAGGACTGCACTAGTCGAGGGACAGAACGCTTCTTCTTTGTGTGCTGAAGCGGAAAAGTACCTAGAATAAAAAGGGAGTGGGGGTGCGTAGCATTCATCAAAGAAAATCAATACTTTTTCAATATCGACTAGCGTGTCAGAGATCACGTGACCAATACGTCACGGCACAGCTGTTAGGTAGATCAAAGCAAATTCAAACTTCGAGCGCTGACTCGAACAAACATGAAAGTCAGAATGTGGTGAAAACTCATTAAAACATTTTGAAATAAATATATATGAAATATTTTTGTTTTAATTTATATTTTTAAATTACCAAAAAAAATAATAAAATTTGTGTAGCATTCACAGCTGTTTAATAATGCACGTGAGAATATCAAAAGCCACCTTCGTGTAATATTTGTGGATTCAAAAGTCTACAATATTCAAGAAAAGCGTAGTAAATTATTTTATATTCAAATTACATTTTCATAGAGGAGATAAGAACAATAAAATGTTTCATTATTGTTTTCATTAACCCTTTTTTTAACCCGTCCATTCAACCCTTTCATTTAACCCTCTATGTTAAACCCTTTTATTTAACCCTTTCATTTAACCCTTTTAACCCGTCCATTTAACCTCTTTAACCCTTTCATTTAACCCTTTTTAACCCGTCCATTTAACCTCTTTAACCCTTTCTTTTAACCCTTTTAACCTTTCATTTTACTCTTTTAACCCTTTCTTTTAACCCTTTTAAACCCTTTCACTTAACCCTTTTAGTCCTTTCATTTAACCCTTCCATTAACTCCTTCCTTAACCCCTTCCTTAATATTATATAGATGCAACAGAAGCACCTTTCTCAATCGGAAGTGGTGGCCGAGAGGCTAGCGGCGTCGGTGCCTTGAACACTGACATTCGGGTTTCGAATACGATACAGATACAACGATTTTTCAGAAATGATGTAATCAGATAAAATAAATTAAAAATCCACTCCCGTCGTTCCCTTGGCATCCGTATAGATCAAACAATCACCACCTCCCTGTTCCTGTAAGATAAATGACCTCGATCCAGAAATAATCCTAATGACCGCCTGAGGCGTTGGTTTTTCCTGATCTATATGATGGCCATCTCTACTCACCATCTATGGTGGCATGGCCCCATGTGGATCGAACGCCCCACGACTGACTGGACGCTCACTCGCCCAACCGGGGTTAACCCATACCAAACCGAAAATAGAACGGAAGCACTAGTGCACCTCACTGTTTCACAACCACCCAACACATTGCTTGAAGTCATTTCTAAATATTCGGACCTGGAGACGGTTCATCGCATTTTATCCTATGTGTTGCGTTTCATTAAAAATTGTCGCCGACGCAGCGCGCTTACTCACCCTCACCAGACTCGTTACCTAGTTAGAACCCGCCAACTTGCATTTAATATCCAACCGCCTTCCGTACACGAGTTACGTCTTGCACAGTCTCTATGCGCTAGACTGGTACAACAATCCTTTTCACACACCTTAAAGGATCTTCAAGCTGAACGCCGAGTCGCGTACTCTGTACGGTCGTTAACTCTGTTTATTGATTCCTGCGGACTGCTAAGGATGGGCGGTCGTCTTCAGCATTCATCACTTAACTACGAGGCTAAACATGTGCTACTTTTACCTAAGAAATATCATTATGTCAACCTTATCTGTGACCATTACCACCGACTAGCTCTGCAGGCCGGACCACGCACCACACAAGCTATGATCAGCAGGGAGTTCTCGATCGTTGCACTACGTTCACTGTTACGCCACCGCATTCACGCTTGTCTTCGATGCTTACGGATGCATGCTAAACCAACGCCACCTATAATGGCTGACCAACCGGCTGCACGAGTAACGCCCTCACCTCCTTTCAATCAAGTGGGCATCGATTTCGCCGGACCGTTTGACACCAAAGCCAATCATCTGCGAACATCCAAAGTGCTCAAGTCCTACCTATGCCTGTTTGTTTGCATGGAAACTAAGGTGGTTCATTTGGAAAGCAGACCTTTCCACTGACAGTTTCTTTGCTGCCTTCCACCGCTTCACCGCCAGGCGTGGGCTACCCGCACACGTATACACTGATAACGGTACTAATTTTACCGGAGCTTCTAACCGGCTCAAGGAGGTTTACGGGTTCCTGGACAGTTCCCAAACGCGCATTCAGACCCAACTAGCTGATCAACTCATCTCCTGGCATTTCAATCCTCCCGCCTCTCCTCATTTTCGTGGGCTTTGGGAAGCTGCTATAAAATCCGCAAAACAGCTGATTCACCGCACTATTGGCCATAATGTGTTAACTTTGGAAGTACTATCCACCCTCTTTATACTCGTTGAAGCCATCCTCACCAGTCGCTCCATCTTCGATATTTCTCCAGACCCCAATGAACTAGTTTCCATCCTCACACCTGGACATTTTCTCATCGGACGTCCGTTTTATCACCCCCCGGTGAGTTCTTTAAGAACCCACCTCTTAAATCACGTTGGTCTCTCCTGCAACAAATGTCTAACCGCTTTTGGAAAACTTTGTCCACCCAGTACTTACACATGAAAATTCACCGTCGCAATTGGAACCAGAACTCGACTCCACTGACCGCATGACAGATAGTATTTATCTCCGGTGAGCACACGGACCCTCTATGGGTGCCATTCTATAATTAATTATAGGTCTAATATGGTATTTTTTTTTTATGAATTTTTACTTGAGCTCTCGTTTTGGCACATTCAGATTCATATTTATATTTCTCTTCTTGAGTTATATATTAGGAGTTTTCAACTATTTCTTTAATTTTCTTTTCATATGTTTCAGTCTCATCTTTAAACCTCTTTTTATTTGCCTTTTTCAAAATAAAATTTTCGGTTTTATTTACATATTCTTCCTTACTAATTAAAACAGTAGCGTTTCCTTTATCTGCTTTTGTAACCATAACCTCTTTTTATCTTAACATTTTTCTAAATTTTTAACAACTTTCTTTCCTGAAATCCCTCTTCTCTTCCAATCTTTATTTAACATTTTAATTCAAAATTTCCAAGTAAATAATTTTGTTTTTATTTATTATTTAAACAAGTGTCTAGCTTGATCTTGTTGTTGTTTAGGTATAAGACCAATTGTATTTTCTCGACCAATTGTATTATTATTACGTACATTATGTTTTAAACCCTTTGCTAGAATCTCATACTCCTCTTCTGTCAAATTCACCTTAGTTAAGTTCATCATCCTTTCAAACTTTATATTTAAAAGTTAAAAACTATTAAGTAGTAGGATGCAAGAAACAAGAGTAGGCGTGCCTAATGGTATATAAAGACAAACTCAAAAGTTTGGCGGTACAGTAGGATTTTAGTTTTGCAAACGGAGTTTTTCCAAAAGGCATCAACGAAGAAAAATATTGAAATGTTGGGAAAGCCAGAAAAATGTTGGGAATTGCATTTTCTCTGTCTACTATATTTTCCTCTACATGTTTTTTTTGTATTATTACTTGTAAATAATTTTTTCCACCACTAAGTGCAACAATTTTACCTTTTGTAATGAGACACTTTTCGGTTACTTGACCATTGTCGAATCACTGATGAATTTTTCTCTATTTTTCTGGTGTGGATGTTCGGTCTGTGATGTTGGTATTTGTTGAACTAGAAAAGTTAAACCAATTGAACCTTTTATATAACATGGTGTTACAAGTAAACACAGATTTGGAAAGCTCTCTTACATTTCGTAAACTAGGTGTTGTACATCCTAGTGTTATCTCAACTCAAGAGCTATATGAGGAAATAAGCAAAATATTATAATAAAAGATTACCTGTAGAACCTAAAATAAAAAATATGTGGGAATTACAGAACCAGATTAAAGTTAATTGTAAATTAGATTCTGAAAAAAAATGTATATTTTATAAACTTATTACTTGCGACCAGACTTTTTGTTAACTAAAGGTTGTTAACTTACACTTGAAGGAAATGTTTTCGTCTTACGACTTCTTTAGCCTCGTGTAATAAGTGCCAATAGCAAAAGTGTAATAAGTAATTAACTAACAGCTCATCATAAACAGCAACAAGACTTTGATATTTTATAAACTTACCTATTGTTGAATACACTTATTTTAAATTGTATAAATTACATTCTATACTTACAAAAGATGGAACAGTTTATGTAACAAATTTACCAAAAGTAAGGTAAATATTAGTATCTAATTCTGTATTTTTAGGTTTAGACAATAATTGTAATGGTAAAATAGATTCTAAATAATTTTGCTCATTCGACCTTTTAACGCACCCCAAATAAGATTGTGAAATGTCCATCATTAGAAATATTAACGCCAAAAACTGAAAGTATACTACATTGGAAGTCACGGTCAACCTCATCAACTCAAGCCCAGAAATAAACCATTACCTGACGACCTTCCCCAATAAAGAGACTCTAGAAATTACCAGCCGAAAGGCAACTACCACAGTCGCATTTCAAGGCATATTCCTAATAAAAACTAATGATTCAGTCTTTTTCAACGATATGAAACTAAGCCACACGCCGTTAACACCTTGAGGTCACCTAATTCTCATGGACATGCCCAAATAAAACTTATGATCAATAAAAGGCCAGAGTTTTCGGTAAAAGTTAAACTACTGGAGTTCTACAAAATCAACACTGAAGTCATGTTTAAAATTAATCCAACTATGGGAATAACCCATCATATGAATGTAAGGACTATCGGCCTTTATAGTGCCCTATTCAGCAGCTTCATATACTTTGTCATCATCTAGATAATAAAGAGGACGAAACTTCTCCAGCCCTCGAAGTTTTATTTAGGGATGTTGGAGTTATATAACTCAGTATTGTAGATGTAGTTAATATAAAGATGACCTATGTATAATTTTTCTGACGCAGGTATTGATTGTTGTACACCTGCATACCATTGTTAACGTAGTGTGTAGCGAACTTTAGAAGAAAACCATTGTCTCCACTCCAACTGAATGTACATCATTAATAAAGCATAATTTTGTAAAAATAAAATAATTTAAAAAATCTATTGTGCTTAATAAAACTTGTTACGTATATATATGTGTGTGTGTGTGTGTGTGTGTGTGTGTGTGTGTGTGTGTGTGTGTGTGTGTGTGTGTGTGTGTGTGTGTGTGTGTGTGTGTGTGTGTGTGTGTGTTTGTGTATGTGTGTGTGTGTGTGTGTGTGTGTGTGTGTGTTTGTGTGTGTGTGTGGTTTTGTGTGTGATATTTAATATTTTCCATTATTATTCCGTTGCACTGACTTCATAGAATTAATATATAATATTGTAAACTAATTTTTACCTTATGATGTACGGCGTACCTTTCGGTCACTTGATCATTGTCGAATCGCTAAATTATTATTCTACTGTTTATCTAAGCAGAATAATAATTCAGTGATTCTGCATTGGTCAAGGTCAAGTGACCGAAAGGTACCTCATCAGGAGGTAAAAATTATTTGTACTTAATATTGGAATAATTGTTTACAACAACAAATGATAATAACTAACACACACACACACACACACACACACACACACACACACACACACACACACATATATATATATATATATATATATATATATATATATATATATATATCAGAACTAGTTTTGTAGAATTGCGAATAAAGTTTAATCATGATTATATTTTATGTTATAAACAATGTATCAGATATCCCCTCTCATTCTTAAATCAGCTGTCTTGGGGCACTTCTCTGGTCTATCTCGGAATGATGATGAGTCCATCAGGTTCATACAGAAATCTAGTGGGTATTATATATTTAGTCATATTCAGGGGTAGAGTATATCTTGACAGCATTTGTGATAATTCAAGTGAATAAGTTGTCTGCTTAAAATCATCCATGGTCTGGGTCTATCCAGGGTGGCTGTAGCTCTCATGGTGTTTGTGTACTTCATGTTGTTTGCTTTGGTACAGATACCATGTAAAAATAAATATCGAAATCTTGTTGCTGTCCACCGCTTCACCGCCAGTTGTGAGCTACCGACACACGTATACTCTGATAACGGTACTAATTTTACCGGAGCTACTAACCGGCTCAAGGTGGTTTACGGGTTCTTGGACAGTTCCCAAACGTGCATTCAGACCCAACTAGATGATCAACTCATCTCCTGGCATTTCAATCCTCCCGTCTCTCCTCATTTTGGTGGGCTTTGCTAAGCTGCTATAAAATCCGCAAAACAGCTGATTCACCGCACTATTGGCCATAATGTGTTAACTTTGGAAGAACTATCCACCCTCTTCATACGCGTTGAAGCCATCCTCAACAGTCACCTCATTTTCGATATTTCTCCAGACTCCAATGAACTAGCTTCCTTCCTCACACCAGGACATTTTCTCATCGAACGTCCGTCATTATCACCCCCTGGTGAGTTCTTTAAGGACCCACCTCTTAAATCACGTTGGTCTCTCCTGCAACAAATGTCTAACCGCTTTTGGAAAACTTGGTCCACCCAATACTTACACACGCAAATTCAGCGTCGCAAATGGAACCAGAACTCGACTCCACTGACCGCAGGATAGTTAGTATTTATCTCCGGTGGACACACGGACCCTCTATGGCGGCCCATGGGCCGCATAATCGAGCTTCATCCAGGGCCTGACCACCTTAGTCGGATCGCCACTGTACAGAGCGCCCATGCCCGTCTTAAGCGCCCGGTACATAAACTTATAGGAATTCCACACCTTTATTAGCTCCACGTTGTCTCCTGTCTGGCCGTCTGATTTACCCAGTATTTCGTTCATCTCTTTGACTCTAAAACCTTCGTTTTGGTGGGCGGTATGTTGAGAACAGCGACTAGATCAAGGAACAGCTGGCATTCCACTACTTGCTACACGTCAGCGCTTGACCTAGATTAGTTTCTGTCTCTGGTTTCCTTGTTCCTTAATCTGCAAGTCCACTAGCCATATATCTTTTGTAACGCATGCACGCGTTTCCGATGTTTGTAAATACCCAAATATTTACTATAATTAACTTTTAACACGTACCTAGTGTCCGACAGTGTTTTTGACCGCGCTTTGACTTTATACAAGTGTGTTAAGTAAAACCCAATTAGTTACGGTATTCAGTGTAATATTGTGCAATCGCCCGCTTTAGTGTACAGTGCGTTCGGTTAAAGGAACAATCATACCAAGGACTTATCTCCAACTACAGTGTAAGCTAGTTGAAGAGTGAGCTCTGATTTGTCATTTAGGACTTTATAGGACATTGTTTAAAGGTGAACTATTACTTTTAAGTTTAGTGCACTCATTTTTATCACTTTGTGCTATCCACATTTCATAATTAAAGTTAAGTGTTTCAATTACCTCTCTGAAGTGAAAGCACGTCCCGCTGCCGCTATTAGGTAAGCAGTAGCGATTAAGGTCTATATTTAAGAAACAAATTTTGTTTGAATCATAGGTTAAGATAATTTCAGATAAGTCATATCTTTTAGACCCTAGGTCGATGGTCCTACAGTCTAGAATATAAATTATTATCCGTAATTCTTTGTCACATAAATTTAGTATGGTTACAACGCCAACAGAAAGAATAAATTAGTTTGCAATGTAATTACAAAACAACATCCATAAGGCAAACAGGACGAAAATTTAAAACCCGATATAAAGAGCATTATATAAGGTAATACTAATTTGAAAAAGAATTATTCGAATTATGCTACACATTTGATTAAAGAGGGGCATACACAGCAAGAAATAAATATGTTACATTATGTTAATAAAGGGAAACGTTTAAATATTTTTGATATTTGTAAAGAAATTTACGTTAAAAATGGGGAATTTGATAAACAAACAAATAAATAGAGTGGGGCGTTAATGTTTAAAGATAAAATCTATTACGTAGCTTGGTATTGTCAAGTCAAGAGTAGGACGTACTAATGAGAAACGAGATCTGAAAGTGGTGGAGGCGTAGCTAACAGTATACAAAGACGAACCTCAACCTTTGGACAAACACCAAGATTTTAGTTTTGAAAATGGAGTCATTCAGAATCCCGTCAACAAATATATTATAATGTTGGGAAAGTCAGAAACATGTACTCAAATATCTATAAATTACATAGTTTTAACAGATTACAACCTCACATCATAAACAATAGTTTTATCCGTGTATAAATAAAGATACAAAATCGCCTATACAAAACAAAAACACTCAGAATTTCGTATAGGGGTATACAGAACTGCCCTAGTATCTATGTTTAAGTCAGGTTTTCGTATTTTTCCGCGGCCCACTGTGCCGGGATCATCTTGATTTTATTTCATTTGACCTTTGGACAACGTGTTTGGCCAGCGTTTCTTCGTGAATAAATGCTTCAGGATTTAGGTTGGCACCCCTGACCTAATTTCCCCTTCCTTACCTTTACCACTACGGTTTTAGTCAGTCGTCTTTTCCGCCTTGTCGATATAACCTGTACCGCAAGTAACGTAAAATGTACCGCGCAATTCTTACAAGTGTACATTTTCGGTCAACCTCGTCAGTGTTCTCTAATGACTAGTGTGAAACTTTGTGCAATCGTGGTGTATTACGTTTGATAACTAGCAGTGACCTACCCTAGGAGTTTGCCGTGGTTTTCCTCTTTGAACATTCACTCAGTGTACTGCCTCGTGGCAGTATCTTTGCAAGTAGCTTATAGCTTCAATTCAGTGAACTGTACTCATGATTTTTAGCGCAATTCATCGCCTGGACGTGTCTACTGTACCTGAAACCCAGTACTGGGGAAGTTGCATCTCTACAAGACTTCGTTTAAATTGCGCACACTCCCCTCAGGGTAAGTCCTCAGCTAATCTTTATCCTATAACTTTACTTAATGATATGTGTTAAATTCAGTGATCGCCCCCTTACTTTGATTATAAATTGTGTTTCGTTTATTCAGTTTTAAAGTTGCCCCTTTGTGATGGTGCTAAGCTAATGTTACGTCACATATGATTGCATCACGCTTAGCAACCTTACCGCCATTCTTTGTTGCTTACCCGCGCTTTGTCTTTCTTACAGCCTACCCAAGCTGTACAATCTAGATAGGTCAAAGAAGAATAAATTTTTAACACGATACATAGAACACATTTAAAATATCAAAATCATACATCTCATTTCAAATTTCACCAGTCATACGCATAAAGAAGACCCTATACAGATATACCAACAATAACACAAATTAAAAATTCTGCACTTTATCAAGAAAAGTAATTAACTAAGCGAAACAGAAATTTCGAAATATATAGACGTCACAACACATAATGAGTGATAAAAAATCCATAATCGAACATATAACTAACAACCATTCTATGAAGATCAATACATTACAGGAAAAAACTACCACAGAATCACAGATACACAATAACACAACACATGAGCAGGGTCTTATAAAAAATTCACAGCAGTCTGCTTGAATAATGTATTGACCAAGTGTGGTAGAGGTGATTGCTGTAAAACATCGGTAATGTTTCTCTCTTACAAGTGTAATTGATAAGTAAATATTAAAAAAAAAAATCAGAGTACAACCCAAAAACCACAAAATATTTTTGTTTTATCAGTTTTATTATGTCATCAGTATATTTATTTAAATATTTTTCAATTTTCTTAATTTATTTAAAAATATTTAATAACTTCATGAACAATTGAAAGATCTCAGATCTTTTAAATCATTTCAAAAGTGTGCTTCTGATCTTTTTCTTGAATTGAAAATAGAAATTGCAGAATTGGTGCATTTTTAAATCAGTTTCTGATGTGTTTAGTAGGAACAGTATTTTGGCTGTTACATGGTCTCTCTGTATTCCAAAGAATAGTTTGAACAGTTTACCTTGAACAGTGTCTAAGGAACAGACTGTTCTAACTTTATCCTACCCTAACAAAATGGCAATTTCAGTACTGTTAAACACCTTAGAATATGTAAATTGGGTATTTATTTCCTGTACGATTTTAGCGAAAAAAATTATTCAGGACAACGCAGAAAGTCATCAGGGATAGGAATAAAAATTATAACAACTCTTGCTCAAGATCCCAAAAATCAACAATTTTAGGAAATGCAAGCCCCCCCCCCCAATGCGTGGTGCCAATAATTGCTGGTGAAAATGCAAATTTCCCACCCTTAATACAATGCATATAAAATGAATCAAAAACATGTCCTGAAGTTATATTGATAATTATTATTTTTTTAATCGCTGTTGATATGCGGATGTAGTACTTCATACTATGCCCGCTTTAAATTTTTTACCTGACTTATATTTGATTATAAGTTATTTAATTCGCTGAGCAAGAGTTTTTGTATCTCTGATGACTTTCTGCGTCGCCTGGTATACATTTTTTTGCTAAAGTCGAACACATGGGCATGGGAAATAAATACCAAAACATGTCCTAGGATGATATCCAAAAGAATTTTTTTAAAATTGTATACGGAAAGTTATTTTTTATCAAATTTAAGTTGGGTAAAAAATTCTGTGCGGAGTAGTAAGTTGTGGAATGATAACTCCTTCGCGGAATGATACAGGTGATAGCATAACTGTAGTTGGCATTTTAGGAATCTAAACTTTGGAAAATAGGTAGATTGCCCATCTCCAATGGAATGTGTATAAAATGAATCAAAAATATGTCCTGAAGTTACCCATGTATAGCTGATATTTTTTTGTTTTTGCCACAGAAGGTTAATTTTATATATCTATATTATTGAAATATACCTATGAAGCATCCAGTCAGGATAGATTTGGTTACCATTTTGGTAATTGTGAAATTGAGGGGCCACCTGAGATTAAAATTGAAAAATGTTCAAAACCACAAAGTAGGACAATATGTACAAGACTTTTTTTAATTTTACACGGAAAGATAATTTCTATCAATTTAAATTTGGGCAAAAAATTCAGTTTGAAGTACCAATTTGTGGATCGTCCGCGGATTGATACAGTGTTGTCACGCATACCTTACTTGTGCAGATATTTGAGAAACAACGTTTTGACTTAATTCTTATGGTTTTTACATACATATATTTAAATATACCTTTAAAGTCTCCAGTTAGGATAGATTTGGTTTTCAATTTATACATTGCTACATACCTACATTAAAATATACCTAAAAAGTGTCAGTTAGGATAGATTTGGTTGTAATTTTATATATTAAACCTATGGTTTAATGTATAAAATCACAACCGAATCTATCCTGACTGGATACTTCATATGTATATTTCAATATAGATATACTTCAAAATTAACCTTCCATGGCAATAACAAAAAATATTAGTGATCAATATAGTTTCTGGACATGTTTTTGACTCATACATTTTACATGGCTAAAATACCAACTACAGTATAAATTTTATACATTTTATAAATTTTTATATTAATGTATACATTTTATACATTTAACCATTTGGTAATGTATAAAATTACAACCAAATCTATCCTAACTGGACACATTATAGGTACACAGTAGTGGTTAAAATTACAACCAAATCTATCCTAACTGGAGAGTTTATGGGAATATTTAAATATACCTAAGTAAAAACCATAAAAATTAAGTAAAAACATATCTCAAATATCTACACACGTAAGATATGAATAAGAGATAGCGTGACGTTCTGTATCACTCTGAGGACGTTACACAACATATTATTATGCGCTGAATTTTTTTACCTTTTTTTAAAGGTAATTTTTGAATTAAAAAGTTAATAAGGATATCTTCCTGGGACATGTTTTTGAACAATTTTATACTTTAATCTCAGGTGGTGCCCTATGTCCTCATTAACAAAAATAATATAGTAAATTATACTTACAATAGAGCAGTAAAAGGAAACCTTGTTTATACTTACAATAACATTTCATGTAAAACCAGAATATTATGAGTATGGTATTAGGATATGTTTGGTTTCATATGAATTGGTGTCAAATTAAAGTTGGAACCACTGTTTTAGAACATTAGTTGAATAATGCCTGTAAACTAGATTAATAAACCCTTTTACTTAAATTTATATTTTATCTATTATTTTATACATCTTAAATATTTGAAAGAAAACTGAGCCTCTCTTAGCAAAATTAACATCCTTTAAAGGATGTATACATTGAACATTATACATAGTAGCAGAGCATCATTACCTCTATCATTAAAATAAATTTATAAGTATTGTCTACTGTTTAATTTATAATAATATTTTTCATAAAACTTCTTTTTTGCTTAAAATCTTGTAAAAGCTGATCTATACCACTTCCTCTCACATGCTCTTATATTCCTAGCATAAAGTTTGCATTGTAATATTTTTGAATATTCATTTATTTAAGAAAGTTTATTATACTAATACCATTTAAATGTGATGTTTTAGAATTCAGTTATGAATAAATCAATGTTTTTGAATACAATCAAAGAAGAAAAAGTAGAAACAAAGCAAGAGGAGGCAAGTTGTGAGTATGAAGAAGAAGGATACTTGCTTAATGGTGCCAAAGAAAATGTACCAAATATTGAATTACAAGTGGATTACGATACATTATTATTTAAAAAAAGGGAAGGTGTGGATTATAGTGATCAACAAAGATTGACAAGCTTTACCTTTGTTAAATCCGAACTTGAAGTAGATAATGAATGGTAAGCATATTAAACTATGTGTATATAGCTTATCTAATTGAGTGTATGTTTTTGTATATAAAATATAAATGTGTTTTTAAACTATGTCCCTTATGGATTTGTAGCTGCTAAAGCTTGTGTTCTGCACTAGCATAGACCACTTATTTTTCATAATAGAGAATAATTCTGACTTCTCACAATTACTTATAGTCTTTTGTCTGATATCTAACTATTCCCATTATATTCCCAATAACTATCTAACATAATAATGAACTCAAATAAAATTTTTGAAAAAAACATGTTTTTAAAGTACTCTATTAAAACTTCCTAATTAAGAGTATTATCGGAGAAAAAATGTGATGAACCATGAGCGTGGTATTGACATAGTACACAGTGCGACGATCTGGCAGCTACTGGCCGTACGTACATGCAGCGAGATCTTCATATATTAGCTAAAGAGTTGTTACTAAGGAGTAACAGTTTTTAACAAAACAGTATTTTTTTAATTCGTTGGCAATATCTTTTCAGGTTGAACCAGTGAACTCAGAAAAGTACACCGACATTTGGTCACACTCAGTCATGACTCGTCATGAGAGGTTCAAGTTTTTTACTGCGCCATACTGTACACGATATAGTTTGGTGGACTTCTGAGCTCTCTGAGTCGAACACAACAAAACCAGAATGTGTTGTGAAGAGTGTTACATAGTTTAGGGATGGCCCCTTCCTGACATAACAGAATTATCTTAGTGTCCCTCTTATTCCTCTGAGAGATCAGTGGTTTATTTTAACGGTTTGATATATTCGTATGGCTCTGTAGGCATCTCTAACGCTAATGTGGGACATTTGGTGTCTCAGTTATTCAAGGCCAATGTCAAAATACAGTTCAGACCCTGGTTTATTCTTTCGTAGCACTGCGGTAGTTATTGTTTCTAATGACTACGTTTTACTGGCCTTACTCTAAGTGACATTTATCACAAAAGTGTAAATGTGTCCCAAGTGATGGGTGAGTTGTAAATATTCTGTACTGTATATGAAACTTAAATGTAAACATATTTTGACTCTGATACAATAATATTTATACTGTCTGTATATTTTCGATGCAGTATGTAGCCCGTATAAGCAATCTGTTTAGCATGACCAGTCTAGTTGGGTATTTGTTTATATAAGGCTTAGTATGGAATTTCGGTTTCACATAAAGGTTTTTGTGGTATAAACCAACTGGCTCTTATATGCCCCATCTCAAAAAAACACTAAAAACAAAAATATACCCTCAACAAATATACATCTAGAGCTTTTATGTAGTGTAATAACTTATTGCACTTTCGGTCTGTAATGAAGGTCAGGCCCACATTAACACGGTCTGTGTAAATATGGAATTCTTACCGTTAGTCTCTCGTGAATAACCAGATATGCTTCGACACATAGTGAACTTGTTAGAAAATATTTAAAAAAATTATAATTATAAGCTGTATTAACAATATTGTATATTAATTCACATCTTTACAATAATAATAGACAATTTCACATAGATCATCAGAATATATATTAGACGTTAAGTTAAGTTCGATACTGATTACTTTCATATAATTAATGTTTTGTTTCCATCAAATTTATAAAAAAAAATTTTTAATATTGATCATAGCTTGGCAATTACTTAAACTCATTTGGCTTATTTACAAAATTTAAACATAATTTGCTTTAGGCTTTGAAAATAAATAAATTTTGAGAAATATAAATACAAAGTTACCTAATTAATTTTACACACACATTTTCACTTTGTTATTACATTTTGAATAGTAAATTTTCATAATTATAATAAAGTCATCCAGAACAAAGAGATATTAACAGTTGCAACCCATGGCACATCTAAAGAAGAACAGACAAAATCATGGGTCAATTTTTGTTAATAGACATTTTAAGTACCAACATAAGCATACTTAACTATTATTAACAATTCCCCATGTGCTCTAGTTTAACTTTTGATTTGAAATGTGTGAACTGTGTACGATGCCTTAATCTATGTTTTCAGTATAAATTACCTTGCTACAGTCATTATGCATTATATTTGGAAATTTCGAGAGGATATAATTTTTTTTATATATATAACCTATCATTCCTATACCTACAGGATTCATAATTATCAACCATCAAAACTATCACTATCATTGTCACTACTATTACACTACAAAAATCCTATCAGAAATGACTTTCTATATTGTTGTGACAGTTTGCAAACTCTTAGTTGTGTCAAACAGTGTCCAGTTTCAGTTAATGTTTCTTTGTCACTATTTTTATTTTTCAACTTAATATGACCTTTCGAGCTCATACCAAAGGGATCCGTGCTATTCATGTAATTGTGCAGATTCACTATGACTCTGATAAATTTTACAGTAGGTAATGAGCTTTTAAACTAAGAATATTGTTTAGCACACAAAAAACTCCAGCAACAATTTATTACACAATTTTAACCATTTGGCATTTTAAACATGTAAAGAGAATCCATTACTACAGAAATATCATTAACTTTTGCCATCAAGCTTAAAGTAAGGTCTTTTAGGAGAACCACAAACTAAAATTTTCAATGCACTTAGAATTTTTATTACTAACACCATGGAATGTTACACTATGTACATTTATACCAACTTTGAGAAGCTTAACACTTTGAAGCCTACGCTCGAGTGTAGATTAGGCAAACTTCTAACACTCGCATGAGTTGATGCATGAGTATAGCTCTGGGGTCCTTATTTATTTTCATAGCAACATATTGTTGGTTTATTCTCAGGTTTAAGGGAATCGTGTTTGTTACATTGATTATTCCACTTTACATCTCTTAGCAGGCAACTATTTTGGTTGGTCACCTGGTGCATATTTTGTTAGTGCTGGTGGTTTACATTTCGAGATTGTTGTTCTTGCTGTAAATTCTACTTTCAGTTATTTATTTTTAATTTTTAGTGATAATGTGTAATGATATTAATATAATGGCTGTTGGTTTTGACACCTAGTTAATTGAGGACAAATTAATTTAAAGATTACTTAGTCTTTCCTTCGGAGGACCAACCGTTCTAGGTACAACGGTAAAGGAATTAAATTATAGCAATAACCCTGAGTAACAAAATAAATGTTTAGAATGAGATTAGCACTAAACCTTATCCATGTAATGCATACCTAGATCTGCATACACTAGCCTTCAAGCACTTCCAAGAGCTTTTTACAATACTCTGTAACACTTAATGGGAATTAAATGTGTTAAGCCACATGAATTCTTAATGATTAGTGCACTCATGAAATTAAATAAAGTTTACATCCACAAGAAAGTTTATATTATTACACTCGCGGTTGGCACAGTGTTTAAGTTATAACGAATCTCACATAGGAACAACGCTCTGTAATATCATAGCCAAGTACAGCGAAAGACAGAGCTTTGTTACAATGAAACATTGTTACATGCGGAAACAACGTTACAATACATTAGTGGATGTTTGAAGACAAACATGGAATTGTATAGATACATTGTAATTGAGTCACTTATTGTAATCATCTCTTTACTCATTGCTATCGTTTAATTTGACGTGATATACAATATACATTCACAAGCAGAGACCAAACAAAAATGCTTCGTAGAACTTATTTCTCATAATCAGATTTAATATAAAGATTGGTTTTAAAAACTTATAAATTAATGAATATTTGTATACTTTGGAAACTTTGATTTTTCTATATTTGTATTTTTTTGTAGGTGTGAATCTGCGACATCTAGCCAAGATCCTTTAAAGATAAACTGCGAAGTAGAAACTGTAAGTCTTGTAAATAATTTGAAATATTTATTATAATGTTTTTAAAAATTGTTTTCATGCTTAACTAAGGGGCTTTGGCCTTATACCTTTTCTTGGATTTAATATAAATAAAAATTATTATACAGGTTTAATGTTATAAAAAGATAAATATGATTAACTTTGAAAATTGTGAGATTTGTTTTTTAATATTTTATTGTGACATCTCTATACTTGAGCTACGACCATCTAATAATACAAGATATTCATAACAGGGTTGGTCAAGTTTGTAGGAGGTAGAAGGGGGAAAAATGTTTACATCTTCTGTTTGAATACTTGTTTGGGACACTGTGTTTAATAAAAATATGATGCATAAGCATCTCATATTATTACAGATTACAAGGCCACTAATTGGGAAAAGCTTATTTCAAGCTTATTTGGGAATTATTAGAATCGGGAAAATTCTGGGGTTGTACTAGAATTTGACAATTCCATTTCAGTTTTGGTTATTATTAGGAAACTTTGAAATTCTGATTTTATATTTAATTTAATTTGGTTACGAATTTAAAATCATGCTCAATTATCTAGTATTACCATGAGGAGGCATGAGGTGGTAACGTCTCTCGGTGGCTAGCTTAACGATAAGCTTCTATAACAATATTTATAAACAAAAAATGAGGAAAACCATCATGTTATAGACCAGGGATGGCCAACTTCTTATCCCTAAAGGGTTACTTCAATATTTTCAGTGAAGACACATACACACACACACACACACACACACAGTTGCCACACAACTAATTCCCCACATACATCAATAATCCAAATGTAGGTAATACGTATATGGTATAGTATCTGTCGTATATGAAATAATATGAATCAACATACGTTATACAAAGTATTTTCATATACATTTAATATCTAGCATAATGAACAACGGATTAAAATAAGTATAATATGAAATTTGTAGTTGTTATATAATCATGTTGTTTACACTTATCAAAACACAATATTGGTAAAAAAAACTTCTAATTTATTTAAATTTAAAATTGTCCATATGTATCTACTTTGCTTAATGAGAACACTGTGGATGGACACAATCGTTTAACAGTTCATCAAAATCAATCTGAATTGAAGCAGTTGCAACCTTAAGCAGATCTCAAAAATGGATGTCTGTCAGTTTGTTGCAGTGAGTTGATTCTATAAATTTAATTGTTGAAAAAGTGGGCTCACAAAGATATGTGCTTCCAAACATTGAAACTATTTTCCTACTGAAATCACATAGTTTGGGATATTTCTCCTCAGGCAATAGACTCCAAAATGCAGTACCAGTTACCAACCTTGTCTGGAAAAATTGGTCACTTTTCATGTCTCAGAGCTCTAATTGAGCTCTAAACATCACAAGACATGGGGTTGTTAAATAAGAAAAGATGCGGCCGCAGTTAATTAAAATCCCAAAACCGTTTATTGAACGATTCCAGAAGCATATATAAAATAAGTATGCAAAAAACTAAAATCACTGGTTGGCATTTCTTCCATGATTTCTATCCGTGATGAAAAATGAACGAGATTGGGTTTTTTAAAGCTAGATTGGAAGTCTGCTTACGAATCCATTTAAGTACCCAACTAACTAAGGTTTTGTTTGGTTTGGACCCTGTAATTTCAAGTTTAGTTCATTTATAAGGGGATTTATTTTGTGTTATAAAGGCCACACTGCACAATAAATATGAATCGAGAAGCTTTCCTTGCATTTCCAAGGAGCGAGGTGTATTGACATGTATATTGAGGAAATCAGTTACCTCTTTTGTCAAATTAAAGAATCTTTTTAAGCAGTTTCCCTTGCTTAACCAGCGTTAATAGTGTTAAATTACCAAACTATGTCTCTAGTTCTGGAAAAATCATGAATTTTCTATGGGCCATCGACCGGTCCTTCCTTTCATATTTACAGATTCATAACAGTTTTCATAGTATCTTCCATTTCCAGAGTCTCTCTGTATAAGGCTTTCAGGTGTATAATACAATGCAATGGTGGACAGTTGATTCCAGCCTCTCTCAGTAAGCCAACTATGCCTAGATGAGAGCCAACTATAGCTTTAGCACCATCTGTTACAGTAGCCGACAGATTATTAGTTCTTCCACAGCCGTTCATTACTTTCATATGGGCAACAAAAATAACCTCTGGTAGTACCTTGAAGAGACTCTAATGCCAACAACTCTTCATTGATTGTAAAATTCTTGTCCACAATTGAGTTGAAACTTAACAACTGAGCAGTACCTGTTAAATCTGTGGATTAATCCAAGGCCAGAGAAATTTAAATAGAACCATAAATAATACCCTTAATTTAATTGATACACGGTTACTTATTTCTTCAACCCCTCTAGTGATAGCCTGTTATGAAAGTGAAACATTTTGAAGTCATTAGAGAGTTTTCATCACCAAAGGTCCAAGCCTTTGTACTTGCTAGCATGGTGCTGACTAACGACGATTGAGGTTATATTCTTTTTGCACAGACAGTACAACTAAACGCACTAAAGCACTAAGGTTAATCGTCCTTGTTATTTACAAAAAGTATTCTGCTTGCCACTTGTCCTGAAAAAATCTGTTTTCTTCTGACACTTCCATTTTTAAGTTATTGTAAAATAAACTGAATCACTTCCAAGCAAAACGCAGCGATAAGGTACAGACAGGTTAACATTGACAAAACGGCATATATAACTCGACTGGACGGGGATGTGAAAAGCAAGCGGCTCAGATGGCACTTTTACCTGCCCACTTACTGGAGGTAAAAGCGGTGTTCAACCTATGCCTTATAACTTATACCAACCTATATTGTTGTTTTACATTTATAGTTAAATAATTAATTATTGTTTATAAGATTCGTGTGTGGTCACAAGTAACCAGTTTGCGGGCAGCTAGTGTTATAGACAAACAAATCACAGCCTATATATAATATGTTAAAAAAACATCCAGAAGAACATATCAATTGGTTGCTTATCGCTAGGAAACAGTTATAGTAGTTTTTATAGTCAGGAAGTTGAATATGTTTCTAACCAGCAACATTATGGCTCCGCTCTGAGCCTAAATCACCTTCTTCATTATATATTTATGTCATAAAACCTTATTTGTTAATAAATAATATCAACCTAAATGGAGTTAGTGCCAATATTTGTAGTAGATAACAAAATTTTGATAACAAAATCAAAACGTTATAGGTAAACGTTTTGAAAATAATATTTTTAAAACGTTTATGATTATAAATGATTTTAATAAGAATATAAATAACAAATATATAAGCATTAATAAATAATGACAAGTGTTTGTTGTTGTTATACTTAATATTTTATTGTTCATTCATTCAAAATAATATTTCTAATTTTTGTTCCACGCATTTCAGATAGTTGATCCTGAGCCTAAAGATTATTTATCTATATCAGAAGCCATGCCTACTAACTTGAATAATATTGGTAAGTTTTATTAACTTTTTTTCTCCATATTATATTAGAATAAATCTACAATCATATTTAGGCCTTAAATTACTGTAGTGTTGATTATACCTATCAGATTTTTTTTTAATAGTAATTTTTATGTGATGGCTCATCACTAAAAGAAGATCACTATTAACAATGAAGTTGATTTTCACTTTGTGAAGAAATGTTAATGAAGCCTGATATTAGCATAATATCTATAGGAAAATAAAATTTATATACTAGTGTAAAATAAACAGACCGACATTTTTTATATTAAAATTTCACTATAACATTTAATTCTCAATATACTGTATTACTTCTTGCTATAAGATGTACTTTTTTCATAAAATAAGGGACACAAGTTTTGTGTAAGCCTTAAATTTAAGGAACAAAGTAAATTGACCATAAGTATTAGTGTACAAGGTACAGTACCTATTTGTGCAGCAACTACACTACATAAATCGACAGCAGTAAACTCTTTGTTGCTCTTATTTTAAATGAATCCGATTGTCTTAGAGTCTGGTGACGTTTAGGTTTTGAAAATATCTAAGTCATTTAACCATGTAAGAGAGAGTGGGAGTGACAAGGTATCTAGGTTTAGTTATAATTTGTAACTATTTGTAATTAATCTATCGGTCACCCCAAAATTCAAACGTTTCACATGTGATGCAGGATTAAAATACAGTAAATTCCGCTTAATACGATTCTCAAGGGACAATTGATAAAAAGAGTCTTAAATGGGAAAGCGTCGTATACGGGAATAGAAAATACTGTAATACCAACAAAAGAATACTGTATCTATTCACCACTCTAAGTGGTGTATTATTCCCACAAATTCACCAAAACAATGTAGTCATAATTTTAAACAAAAAAAACAAATGAAACGATGAGATAAGAATGTATGTAACATAGAAATACTAATTTTACAAGGAACCATAAGCTAAATACTGTAGATTATTACTTTACTACTGTAAAGAGTTATTAATTTTCTAGTCGATTAGTATATCGGGTGGTATATTTTCTTTAAACAATTTTAGATCTTATTTTGTTTTAATGTTTCCAAAGAAGATTTTAAGATCAATGTTGCATTTACTTAATATTTTTTATAGTGTCATCTGAAATTTAGGGCACGTTGGTAATGTAACTTCTCAAAAGCAGCCAATGTACTAATTCCTGCAGCAATAATGTTTTATTGTATTTATTTAATGTATATAAAATAATGTTTTATATGACATCCGCGTTTAAAGTATGTATGTTTAAAAGCAGAGAAGGGTAGAAAGAAGATAAGAGGAAATGGATTTATGGTAGATTGTATACTGTATTTGTACATGTACAGTAAACCACTTAAGACATTTTATTATAAGCAAAAAGAAACGTGCTGACGTCATTAATGTATCATTGACATTTCATTGATATAAATATCTTGCTGAATAATTTTAGACAGACTATCAAAGTTCTATTTATTTTTCTGTTGGGTTCTGTTCCATAATAAATGTATTTTTCATATCAATCATGTGTTATACAATATACAGTACCGTAATTGATGAACTTCGCAGTAAAATTTCCAATAGTAGTCAGGAAAATCATTTTGTAAAAAAAAGAGTATTAAATGGGATTCAAGTCATATTATCCTTCAAAATTAGTATGTTTTTTTATGCTAAGTTTTAGGGTCTGAGGAAGAAATCATATTAAGTGGGAAATTGTCTTGAATGGGAGCTTATTAAGCAGAATTTACTGTATATGGTTATTTTATGTCCTGACTAGATCGGAAATCATGCCGCTGGTAAACAGTTGTTATTTAATGAAGCAAATGTTCACATTTGGCATAGTATGGAATAAAAATTAATCAATTTTATACATATGAAAAAAATCTTTCATTCTTTCATAGAACGAATAAGGAAAAAATACCATCTTCTTTTGGTAATGCTTGAACCCTGAATGAGGGAAGGTTACACCCTTTCACTTACTTTAATTGAACTTTAGAGTATTCCTCTTTTAAAATAAAATTTAGTAAAATAACCCTCCAAGGCCCGTGTTTGTGACAAAATTTTACAGAAAGTAATTATATCAGAAATTATAACAGTAATTAACACTAGCATATTACGTGTAATATCCTGTTTAGTTCTTTGGAGTCGAAGCAGACCTATAAGGGATGATATAGGTTCTCAGGTGAAACAACTTTTACATAAACTGCAGAAAACATATGAGTAATTATATTTTCTTAGATTTGTAGTAATGCTCATTATTTAATAATGTACAATATCATTTTCTTTGGAATAGTAAAAAAAATTACAATACAATGGATATAGTTCTTAGAATAGTTACCTAAATACAGTTTAAATTTTTAATAGTTATTTAATGAAATATACTTAACAGGTCATATTGACAGTGAATAGTCTGTAGGACCTTTTCTACACTGGAGGTTTAGATCCAATTCAATCTGTAAACAAAATGAAAAATGAACTCTAAGTAAAAGCGCAGTACAAATTAATTAGTTTTATTGAGTTTCCGTAAATCATGCCACTCTTTGAATATATGTAATTACTAGAATTTATATATTTTTATATGTACTGTATCCCACGAACCCGATTACAAATTATATTGGACATATAGCATTACACGTTACTTGTCCAGGAGCTCATAAAGATCTGATATGACGTATTAATTTTTTACTTTCATGTAGAACAACTGATAATTTACCTTCTTCAAGGTGCTGCACTCTTATTTAGGGATCGGAACCAGTTCTGTATTATTTCGGATAACTTTAAATTCTGATTTTTTTTATATATGTTTTTTATAAATGTATTTTTATAAAATAATGTATCGTGCCGATGATGTTTTTTTCTTCATCATGATAGAAAATTACAGCCTAAGTAAGAAGGGGGAAAAGCACATTATGGTAAAAACAACTGCGAAAAGTTAAGAGTAACTGTTGTATTAAGTACTACTGTGGTTGGCAATACGTTTTGATTCTGTTCAGGAAAACTAGAAAACTCATTCTGTGATAACATTATTGTTTGAACACAAATTTGTTAGGATGATAAATGAACTTAACACAAAATCCTTTAGGGTGTGTATGTGAGCGTAGATCAGTTGGACTTCAGAAGAGAGACATTAGACCTATTTTAGTGATTAATACTCTCTGTGGTCATTTGATTAATACAAAAAAAATGTAATGGAAAATGTGATTTAGTAGTATGACAAGCCACAGACCCGTGATATTTGGGCTGAATATAAATTTTAAACAATAAGGATAAATAGACCACAAATACAACTTTCCAGTTGTTGGAGGAATCTTGTCTTGCCCACATCAGCTTGAAAAATACGATAGTGAAAATTGACGAACACTCACTTAAAGTGGAAATCTAGTACTAAAAAAGTTTCGCCTGGGGAAAAAAAAAAAAAAAAAAAAAGTTGATAATAAATACAACTTGTTTTATTTGGAGCTAAGCTCATATATTTGTCTATGCATTATGGATCTGGAATGTTGCATATACTCTTAGCGATAGATTGCCAGTATATTGCATGTGATATATCTGAACATATGTGTTGAAAAGATTGAGTTCATGAAAACATGAATGGTAGATTTCATTTGGCTTCTGACATCATGAAAAAGTCATTCTTTGGTAGGCCTTAGATGTATGTTACACTAAATTTATATGATGTAAAATGATAAAAGGTTTATAAAGTTTAATTTGAGGTAGGTAGAAATCAAATTAATAAACAATTTGAAGTCTATATTCACAAGTTATTAATCAAATAATAACTATGATTATTTTAAATCATTTGGCAATAATGATCTCCCCATACAAATTTACCAATACCTCAATAAAATCCTGCAGTTTAGAATGAACCATACTTTGGGTGTGGAACAAGTAGAGGAGAGATTTTAGACTACACACGCTTATGACTACATCTGGTAATTTCTCAGTGTCCGGCATTTGAAAATTTGTGTACAAAAATTCAACTGCCCACTAAGATTAACTGATCGTTCAGTTCACCTGCCTTCACTTGGACATGGCTGATGCTTCATGTCTGTTACAGAGATCTTAGCAATTAAGACTCAACCTTCCCATGGGACGAAATTGATTTCTCTTGATACTAATAGTTAATTTGGTAAATTACAAATAATAAAGAGTAAACATATTATATTTTACTACCAAATCAATGTTTATTTTATACTCCAAGGACAGATCAAGTGGCAAAATAGTAAAGTATTTTAAGGTCATTTCTAAGTACATTTTCTAAATGTAGAAATGAAATTAAATATATTTAGGACTCAAAATAACATTTATAAAAATATTAAACACTAAATTCAGATTAAATAATTCATAACATCACAACATTTTAAAACCTTAATATTTTGTTATAATGTTACATAATTTCGTGGCCAATAAAAATAATAAGACAAAGTATTAGAGATTTTAAAAGAAATTCATCTCACATATGAGGTATGAGGAAAAACCCAAGATGTATGAGTGTAAAATAGTATTTTCAACATTACATTTAGTGAATTCAAATGGTAAGTATTTTCTACAAATTCATATATAGGACAGGGCATAAAATCTTTATCACCTAAACAATAGTTTATGACAATCCAAACTTTAAATTTAGTAGATTTGTTAAAACTTACTGAGACAAAACCTTTTCGATCGCTATGTGCCCAAAGAGTATGTGTGATCTGTATTGTGTTTGTTCATTTAATATGTTTGTACTTTGTGTTTTTGTGTGTCTGATACTATCGAAAACCTACCTTTAAAACTGTCACCGCTTCACCTAACATCTCCAAGCAGAAGACAGTGATGAAGATTGGCACATAGCGATCAAAAACGTTCTGCCTCAATTAGTTTTAACAAATTTATTAAATTTAAAGTTCGGATAGTTATAAACTATTGTTTAAGTGATTAATAAGTTTCACTGAACGTAATGGACTACAAAATTCAAGAATAAAATATTTATACACATAAATTTGGACTTTAAAGAAATTAGAGGTGAAATTGGGTGAAGAGTAAAAAATCTATGTTTAGGGAGGAAAACAGAAGTTTGCAGCAGTGTAATATCTAATCTTGGTAGAGAAAAAAAGAAGAAGATCAAGAGCAGGTGATCAATATCATAAGTAGACCAAGAAGTCTACGGACATATAGCAATGACAAGCAGAAGAAGAGTAGGATCTACTTCCAGAAGGAGGTACCATAATGAAAATGGAGGGGGCAATCAAGAAATTAATAAGGGTGGATAATCCTGTAGAACGAAATTCAAACCAAGAAAATACATGGATGTTTAGAAAATGCTCAGAGATGTTTGAGAAACGGAGAGAAAAGAAATACAAGACAGGAGAAGTAAGAAGTAGAATAGTAAAAGGTCAAACAGAATGAAACAAAGAAAACTTAATGATAACATAATTTGCATATGATAAAATCACCTTACTCTGAGACTGATGAAGGAGAATTGATACTCTATATTTCTTTAAATTGTATAGAGCTCAAATTTATTCTATAAGACTATTTCTGTCTCTGATGTTATTTTTCTTCTAGTCCACCTGAGCTAGTTACGATAATGGTTTGGGAGAGGGTTAATGTATTTTTATGAGCCCAACACTCTTTTCACCAGACAATGATACTTCTGACCATCTCAGCCACAGCCAGTATGAACTCTCCAGTGCGGCTTTCGAGATGCACTTGAAGGATTCATTTAGTGTTCATCTACCCAGACCAAACACGTAAAGATCACAAAATCTTTCTGGAGTACTTGAAGATAGTTGCGCAGTAAGGAGACTTCCACTTCAATAAAAATGACACAGATACACATTTTGCCTAGCAGTGGAGTTCAGAAACTAAGTATTTATTTAGTTGATATTGCAATGGCCAAATTGACCCTTGCAAAAATCTTGGTAATTGTAGAGAATAGGTATTTAGGCCAAAGTGCCTAGTTGTGTAAAAATTTTAAATAAATAAAATAAATAATGTAAAATAGAACGAGGTGAATGAAAGTAGGGTAGACTAGGCCTAAATTTAATAACTCATAATTTTAAAATATGTTACAAAACCAAAACTAACCTAATATTCATGACCTAAAATCCATGCTAATTTTAAAATATGTTACAAAACCAAAATTAACCTAACATTCATGACCTAAAATCCATGCTAGTAAATTATAAAGCTATATTTTCACTTACAAATTCATGCAAATCAAGTTGTTTATAAAATCTTCCAACAGGGGCACAAAAGAAAAAAAATGCTAAAATAAAACGAGGAAGTAAATGAATTTGAAGGAAACTGAATAAATAAATTGTTTCAACAAAATTCTAAATTCAAAACAGGACATCATGTAAAATAAAATGCTCTAATAAAAGTAAAAGTAAAATAATTAAAAAAATACAAGCAAAGTGGGTTGGAGATTATATTTTTAAATAAGGAATGGGGTATACCTATGCACTATCATGCTTCGGAGAGAGGAAGCGTGGGTAAGCATCGAGGGAGCCGTACAACAGCTATTGATGGAAGAAATGTGCGTTAAATGCCTGAAATTATAATGCTAAATATGGAGTAGAAAACTTATAATTATAAGTACAAGATGTGATAAAGGAATGTTGGGGTATTTGAGCTATATACTCAAATATCCTAATTAAAACCTCGACATGTGAGAAATAAAAAAGTGTAAATTGTCATAATAAGTAAAGTTTGAGAAGACGCCGTTTATTAAAACGTGTTTCAAAAACACTGTGAATTGAAGAAAGTTTTGACCCATCAACCATTAATAAGAAAAAGTAAGACGAATAACCAAAAGAACAAGAGAGTTACCAAAGCAGACTAGATGTGAAGAAGCCAGTTTACGATGAGATCCAGACATGACAAAGTCAGCAGTATACAGTTTTATAAACAAGAATATTTATCTAAATTAAACTTTATTTCGATCTATATTAATTAAAATTTAAAATTCACTTATAAGATACAACCTGAACGAAATAAAACACCCTTAGGCTAAATAAATTAAACTCTAATTTTTCCAAAATGGTGTCTTTAACCGTTTTAGGAAATGAAGTGAATAAAAAAGGTTTAGTATGGCTTTATTTCTTAACAAATGATATAAATTCTCCTTGGTAAAATATAAATAATATAATTCTTATAATTATGGTAAAGTAAAAGAGTTTCAATATGTAAAATAAATCCTTATGTATTAACTGACCAAACTTTTGGGTAAATCTTTGCCAGACTTACAACCTGTTGTGTAGATTTAGGTAACATATTATAAATAAATCAAAATATAACAGATATATTCAAATGTAATTTACCATTAGGCTTTGAGTGTATCAAATATGAGAGTCAAAAGTGAAATTAAAACTCTGGATAATTGGAAAGTATATAGGCTATACAATATATAGGGGGAATAAACTTAATGTGGTAATAAGGAAAATAAATAGTCATTATTGTGAAATACATGTTGGGGGGGGGGGTTATATTCATTCAAAAACCATGGGTCTTGAATTTAAATTATTTCTATTTGTATACAATAAGAAAAAGATTACGTTAAATTAATATAAACAGTAATATAAATATTACCAACATCACGGACCAAACATACGCACCAGAAAAATAGAGAAAAATTCATCAATGTTTCGACAATGGTCAAATGACCAAAAGGTGCCTCATCATACAAAGTAAAATGATTGCACTTAGTGGTAGATAAAAGTATTTACAATAGTAATATGTTGGCTACATAAAGTCAGTGCAACGGAAAAATAATGGACAACGTAAAATATATATAAATATGTATGGTGTGGATGTTGGCATTTGTTGATTTTACACGCATTTTCATTTGAGTTGCGTGTATAATGTTTTTGAATAGTATGTCTTCTGTATCTGTTGTTTGTAGGTTCATTAAATTGTTGTGTATGTTTTTATAAATGTGTTATTTTTCTAGTGAGTTTAATTCTATTGGGTTATTATTTATTTCAAGTATGGTTAGGTTATTTTCGTAATTTGTTATTTCATGCTTATGTGATATTAGGTGTGCTGCAACATTTGATACTTTTGTATTTTTATTCTTGAATACTCTGTAATGTTCTTCAAATCTTATTTTAAATGATCTGGTTGTTTTCCCAATGTAAAATGCGTTACAGTTGTTACATGTAATTTTGTAAATGCCTGATAAGTTATGTTTTTCTGAATTTGTTTTGTGGTTTGTGTTATTAAGATATTTTATTATTTTGTTGTTTGGTTTGTATGTTGTATTGTAGTATTCTTTGTTGTATATATTTGTTATTTTTTCTATTTTGTTATTGGTGTATTTATATTTTAGGTATTTTTTTATTTTTGTGTTCCGGTTGTAGTGTTGTGTTGAGGTTAGGTTTCTTTGTAAATTTATTGTATATGTTTTTTATAAGGTGTTTGTTGTATCCATTTTCTATTGCTATTTTTGTAATGTTACCTAATTCTTCATTTACTTTTTGTTTGTTATCTTGTGTGTATTTTATTGCTTTATTTATCATGATACTGTAAGTGTTTAATTTAGTGTGTCCAGGGCTGGTTAGATTTGTAGTGTATTGTGATGTTGTTGCAAGTGGGTTTTCTGTGTATTGTAGTTTCTATTTTAATATTATTTACATTTAATGTAATGTCAAGATAGTAAATTGCTCTGTGTGTTTAGTACAGGTTTAATTATTATTTTTTCAAAGTGTTGTAGATATATTACTGACATGACTGATGATATAGGTGATCCCATGGGGAGTCCAGCTGTTTGTTTATAGTATTTATTTCCGTTGTCATGTGTTATACCATTATTTTTCTATTTTCAGATTCACTGCACTGTGGGAATCTTTTTAGTATGTCTTAGGGTTTATTTTGTCAGATTGAATAATTTATCGTTTGTTTATTTTATTTGTATTTGTTCCTTTATGATATTATTTTTATGTTTATAAATTTGTAGTTGTTCCTAGATTGTCATTTTGAGTTCTTTTTGTACTCTTTTATTAGATGTAAGTTTTCTAATATGAGCAATGTATGTTTGTTTTTAATAGCATGTGTAGCTAAGTTTGAGTTGTAAATGTTAGGTTTGATGTATACATTGAGGTGCTCTTTATATCTGTCTTTTAACTTTGTTTGTTTGGCCTGTGTATATTTTGTTACAGTCTGGGCATTCGATTTTATATATTCCATTATTAAGTGTTTCTTAAGTGTATCCCATTATTAACTTATTTGTTTTATGTTGTATCCTGTGTATGTGAATGTGGCCCGATTTTAGGTTGTTTTAATTTATTTATATTTTAAATTCTAATTTATCTATAGTTTTTTTGTATCAATTTTTTTGGGCTATTTGATATACTATTTGCTTCCTTTGGCTTTTTCTTCATTTTTTAAAGGTAGTTTTAGCATTCTGTATAAGAGTGACTTGTAAGCAGCCGTTTTATTTTGTGGGGGATGGTTAGAGTAGTTTAGTATTCTATTAATGATTTGTGTAGGTTTCCTAATAATTGAGTATTAAATGTTATTTGTATTTCTGGTTATTGTTAGGTCTAGATAGTTTATTTCTTCTTCCATGGTGAATTTTATATTAGGGTGTAATTTGTTGATTTCATTTAGGATGATATTATTTATTGCTTTATTTTGTGAGATGTATAATCCATCGTGAACTTATCGTATGCAGTGGCTGTCTGGGTCGTGTGTTTTTATGGTTTGTGTGATTATTTTGTCATGGTTTTGGAGGTAAATTTTTTATACTTGAGAAAGGAGTGATCCTATTGCTAAGCAATCTATTTGTTTATATATCTTATTATTAAATATGGCTTAGTTTTGGTTTAGTATAATCTTTAGGCATTTTGTAATTTAGTTTATGTATTTGGGGTTGGTTTTAAGATCAGTTAATTTATTTTTTATTGTTTGGATGGTTTTGTTTATTGGCATATTAGAGTACATGTTTTTGATATCAAATGATATAAATTTAGTAGTTTTGGTTATTCCATTGTTTCTAGTCTGTCGGTTAAATTAATTGAGTTTTTGTGGTGTATTTATTTTCCAGTTTAAGTTTGTTTTATTATCGGTTATTGGTCATTATTTGTGATATTTTATAGGCAGGTGCATTATTGAATTTTATTAGAGATCTTAAGGGATTGTTGACCTTATGTATTTTAATGAGGGTGAACATTTTAGGGGGGTTTGGATTGTCTATTGTGTATTGGTAAGGGTTTCTTTTGGCTTATATTGTTATTGTTTTTTCTAATTGTATAATTTTGTTTTGGTATTTGTTAGTCAGGTCTTTGTTTAATTCTATGCAATCTATAAAAATGGATACGATAAAAAAACTATGGATAAATTAGAAATTAAAATATAAATAAATTAAAACAACCTAATATCTAACTACAAACAACAACAAAAAGGGCCACATTCACATACACAGGATACAACATAAAACGAATAACTAAAATACTGAAAAATAGAAATATCAATATAACTTACAAAAATACAGGAATTATAATCAATAAAATAAACCAACTAGAAAAAAATATGTCCCACACTTAATAACGGAATATATAATATCGAATGCCTAGATTGTAGCAAATTATACACCAGCCAAACAAAAAAGAAATTAAAAGACAGATATAAAGAACACCTCAATGCATACATCAAACCTAACATTTACAATCCAAACTTAGCTACATACACCATCAAAAACAAACATACATTCCCTACATTAAAAAACATATATCTAATAAGAAAAGTACAAAGAGGGCTCAAAATGACAATCTGGGCACAATTACAAATTTATAAACATAAAAATAATATTATAAAGGAAGAAATCAAATAAAAAACGATGAATTATTCAACCTATTAGACATAATAAACCCTAAGACAAACTAAAAAGATTCCCACAGTGCAGTGAATATATGTATATAAATGTGTGTGTGTGTATATATATATATATATATATATATATATATATATATATATATATATATATATATATATATAAATATATATTTTTAGGTTAGTTTTGGTTGGTAAAGATTATTTAGATTTTTTGGACTAGGAGACTGACAGACTTACCTTGGTAAGAGTCCACTCTGTAGTCTTGAAATAGTAACACATAAAGGCACTTAAACAATGATATATTTCGACCACACAGTGGTCTTTATCAATCGAAGAGAAAACACAAAACGAAATATGAGAGAATGAAATAAAATAATTGTAATCACAGATTGTGTAGAGTAGAAATTCCACGTTCCATAAGTGAGTGATAATCCATTATTTTTTCTTTAAAACTGTACCATCATTGTTTAAGTGCCTTTATGTGTTACTATTTCAAGACTACAGAGTGGACTCTTACCAAGGTAAGTCTGTCAGTCTCCTAGTCCAAAAAATCTATATATATATATATATATATATGTGTGTGTGTGTGTGTGTGTTTCTTTTTCATAAGCCCATATAATTTATTTATGTTATAAACTGGAGTGGGCGTGGGAGACTTTCATTTCAAGAGGGGGGGGGGCAGTTTATGGTACTAAAATGTTTGGGAACCAATGGTTTAGAGAGTATGTATGAATAGTACCCTTCACAATTTACACGTTAAAAAAATTACTACGAAAAGAAGTTTTAAGTTGTAACTTTACGCCCTTTTTACCTGGGGTAATTATTACTTTATTTTGCCTATTACCAAAATATTTAATTTTACTTACCAGGGCTCTAGTTCTACGCCACATCTCAGGTAAATTACTGTCTTGAAGCTAGAACTAGGTTACTTGTGAAATAAGAATTGAAAGCTTTAAAATACAATGCTAAACAATTTATTAATCAATGACAAATTACCAAAGAACAAATGACACCAATGTGTCGAGTAATTAACTTTTAATTACTGCTAACTATTGCATACATATTTTAATTACTTATTAACTTTTAAAATTTATATGTATCTAGAATGTAGTAACTTAAGTTTTCCAATTTAATTTTAGAAATGAATATTCAAAGGACAATTTCTACCGTTCATGTGTTAATCGTTTATCATTTAAAATTCAAGTTAGTTAACATTAAAATACATTTTCTTATTTATTCTCTAAAACATACCTGGTTGTACACATTACTTGTAAAACACTATAACACATATCATTAATTACCGCACATCGCTTTTGTACACTAATCACTGCATATCGCTCTTGCAATCAGTGCTCTTAAACAACAAATAATACAAATTTTTACTTATTTGAAACACATAAATAATCGCTTCTGACTTCTTCTTTGTTGCGTTAATAAAATTTGGTACCGGCCTTGACATCTTAAATTTTGAATACTGGAAGCTTACAAATTTCTAAATTATGTCAGAAAATGCCATCACGTCCGTCTCTTTCAAAGACTTTTAGAGAAGTGGGGCCGTTGCAAGGACGCGCTAACTGAAATTTTCAAACAAACTCCCACCCATATTTATATACATAAATATTTTGATTGGTTCTCAGGAACAGCTCATGCTTACGTCACATGGCGTGATGTGCTTAATTACCTTAAGTTACTATCTCATACGATATTTTTCAATTTCGTCCTGCTAGGAGCGCTTACTACCTATGCTAGATTCACAATGTGCACCAAGAAAACTAAAATTTTCTTTTATAATGGGACGATATAATTATTAAATAAATATTAAATATATAAATGAATTTATATGTAACACCTTATTTTTTAGAGTGTTACAAAGTTGAAGTTTAGAACAAGAAATATTTAGTCCGAAACTTCTTCATCTGAAAGTGAAAAAGACTAGGTGTTCAAAAAAGAACAGTCTATTACGTTTAGTGATCCTAACAATGTTGATAGGACAAATGAATCGATAATTGGCACTTTTCATAAGGGGTTTTTCTTTTTATTTCACTGAAGACTTGCTGAAGAGGCTGTATGGCATTTGTAATCAGTCTGGTAACTTTAATTCCACGTTCCATAAGTGAGTGATAATCCATTATTTTTTCTTTAAAACTGTACCATTTGGAAAATCAGTCGAACTTTTTCCAGCTATTCAGTAATTTTCAAATCAATTTCTTCTTCTTCTTCTTCCTCCTGTATTCTTCGGAATGTGACGTAATTAACTCTTGTAAATTATCGTTTGTCAACATTAAGTTATCACATCAGCAATACTGAACAATCTTCAGCATTGCATGATGTCATGATCTGGGTCTGAATCAATGGTTACCTTAATCATTTCAAACTTTTGGGGTGTGTGTGAGGCCTTAACACATCTTATGGCACCCTGGTCAAGCAGCTGTAGTATCACAGTTGTGTTAGGTGGCATAAACACCACTTGAACATTTTCATATCTCGGTGCAGAGGCCCTGAGGATGGGCTGGAGCGTTATCTAATATTAATAAAACTCAGAATGGTAGCCCTTCCCTCTCTAAATACTTCTCCACTTCAGGTATAAACCATCTGCGAAACCATTCAGTAAAGAATATTACCATCATCCATGCCTTGCGGTTATGTTGCCACAAAAGAAGAAGAAAATTTTTGTTTAAATTTTTAGAGGACAAGGATTTTTTGCTCGGTAAATTACACCAGGGTTGATCATATGTCCAGCTTCATTCCCACATAGTAACAGAGTTATTCGATCCTTCCATGCTTTAAAACCAGTAACTTGTTTTGCCTTTTTATTAATGTATGTAATATCATGTATTTTCTTCCAATAAAATCCCGTCTCATCGCAGTTGAAAACTTGCCTAGGTTCATACTGCCTTACCTCAATAATTTTCTAAAAATTGGTCGGAAACATGGCTGCAGCTTCCTCATCAGCAGATGTTTCCTCATATCATACAATTTAATGTTTTTAAAATTGTATCTGTTCCGAAACCTATGCAACCACCCTTGGTTTGCAGTAAACTGAATGCTCTGCTCTTCTGTACTATCTTTTTCCATAATATCTTCATATAAATACAACCTTTTTTGTTGTAACACATTTCTATCAACAGATATCCTTATCTTGTTCATATCTTCCACTCAAATATTCCAGGACATTTCCACTTTCACTAAAGTTTCATGACGCACTGTAGCAGTAACCTTTGTACTTTCGCGTGAAATAGAAAAACTTGAAGGAATATTACTGTTTTTTAAAATTTCACAAAAATATACGATTCATTTTTGTTATACAATCTTGAAATGCACGCAAACGATTTCCTTTCAAGCTTAAAGTTTTCACTTAATTAAAGAACACTTTGGCTACTCATAGACTTAGCACTATTACACGCTTCAGTACTGATAAGCTTTGTGGCCAATATTGCCAAACTGAAGAATATTTACAAGTTAAATATGCAAATACTGTATTACTAGATTAAACAAGTGCAGCGAATAGCCAAATGTAACTGCTAGAAAAAAGACTGGAGAAATTTCATATTAGAGTAGTACGGCTGTAGAGTCCAATGACTAAACAATCAACAAGGAAATTTTATGGGCTTTTATATGTAAACAATACGGTACTATATAGAAAAAAAAAAAACAAACTGACTCAGAGAGTGGTGTTTACGGTGTATGAATCTTCAAATATCTACTTTTTTTTTATTGTCAGAGTGACAGCACGGATAATTGTATATATATATATATATATATATATATATATATATATATATATATCTTGATATTTTACGTTATCCATTGTTTTTCCATTGCACTGACTTTATGAAGTTAATATATTACTATTGTAAGTAATTTTATCCACCATTAAGTGCAATGATTTTACCTTGTGTGATGAGGCGCCTTTCGGTCACTTGACCATTGTCGAATCACTGATTACTTTTTTCAGTGATTACTTACAATAGTAATATATTAACTTCACACACACACACACACACATATATATATATATATATATATATATATATATATTTATAGGTTAATTTTGGTTGGTAAAGATTATTTAGATTTTTTAGGACTAGGAGACCAACAGACTTACCTTGGTAAGAGTCCACTCTGTAGTCTTGAAATAGAAACACATAAAAGCACTTAACCAATGATATATTTCAACCACACAGAAATATATGTCAATCAAAAAGAAAACAAAAAGAAATATGAGAGAATGAAATAAAATAAATATAAGTTGTAATCACAGATTGTGTAGAAATCAGATGCATCTGTGACATTAACTTCATAAAGTTAGTGCAACGGAAAAACAATGGACAACGTAATATATATATATATATATATATATATATATATATATATATATATATATATATATATATATATATATATATATATATATATATATATACACGAGGGCTATTCAGAAAGTAAGGAACGTTTTTGAATTAAAAAAAAGATAAGTACAATAACAAATTTTTATTATATACATCTGAAAGAGCAACTAAAATACTACTTTTCTACGTAGTCGCCAAACAAATTGAGACATTTATTGTAGCAGTGGACAAGCTTTGAAATTCCTTCATCGTAGAATTCTGCCGCCTGCGATGTCAGCCACTCAGTGACGCGCGCCTTGAGCTCCGCGTCGTCGTCAAAGGGCTGTGTTGCTAGCCAGGTCTTCATTCTTGGAAACAAGTGAAAATCGCTTGGTGCATGGTCAGGACTATAGGCCGGATGAGGAAATACCTCCCATTTGAATGACTCAAGGAGTTCTTTGGTGCTGTTTACTGTGTGAGGTCGGGCCTTGTAATGCACAAACATAATTTTTGACGTAAATTTTCCTCGGCGCTGGTTTTGAACTGCTCTCCTATGGTTGCGCAAAGTTTCACAGTACCGTTCAGAGTTTATTGTTGCACCACGTGGAAGAAAGTCAATAAGAAGCACACCTTGGCTGTCCCAAAAAACCGTCGCCATAATCTTTCTTGCTGACAATGTTTCCAAACATTTTCTTGGTTTTTTGGGGAGCTTGTGTGTCCCCACTCCATGGACTGTAATTTCGTTTCGTAATTAACGTGTTTTACCCATGCCTCATCACCAGTTACAATGCGATCCAGTGAATCACCATGTCTGTCGTAGGCATCCAGAAATGGTAACTTGCCTTCATTCGATAACCTTTATGTTGGTCAGTGGCCATTTTCGGCACCCATCTAGCACAACATTTGTGGTAGCCTAACATTTGTGTGACAATTTCAAACAACAAAGTCCGTTGAACTTGTGGGAAAAAAAGCGAAAGCTCCGTTATCGTGAATCGGCAGTTTTTGCGAAACTTTCCATCAACTTTAGCAACCAGTTCATCAGTCACAATGCCCGGGCGTCCGCTCTTCGCTTCGTCATGAACGTCAGTTCGGCCATTTTTACACAGAACTTTCATTCATTACGTTGTTTCCGTAAACTTCACACACTTGGCAATAAATGTCTATCGGTTTAAAGTTTTTTGCCAACAAAAACCGTATCACTGATTGCACCTCACAACTGGTGGGATTTTCGCACATCTTCAGTGAAATTGCAAAAAAACGGACACCTCAGAAATGTTCTCGTTGTCACGGCTGGACGCCGACTGAGTTACCGAGTGCGTACGCACAAAAATGTACCAGATCGGCGCGCGCCTGGCGGCATCAGACAGAAACGTTCCTTACTTTCTGAATACATAACATTAAAAATAAATTATAATTATAACAAAAGTTAAGTATTAATATATATATATATATATATATATATATATATATATATATATATATATATATATATATATATATATATATATATATATTATTCTAACGATATGTATTTGTCTATGTATGTAATGATCGTAAATACAAAATTAAAATGTGTAAAGTAAATCTAAATGGAAATAACTTTTACCTTTCAGATGTTGTCTGTTGTGAAACATGTGAAAAAAAAACAACTAAAGGACAAACTGAAGAGCACAGGGAGGTTTGTTCCAAGATTGATACGTCTGTAATGTATTGGAACTCTACCAAACAGGATGAAAATTTTAAATGTAACAATATGACTTCAGTTGGCTCCATTCTCACTGTGAAAACAAAGAACTACATCAAAAAGTCATTGACATGTAAACATTGTAGTTACACAAGCTCAGAATTAAATAAGCTTATAATCCACTTCAGAAGCCATATTCGTAAAATATCTCACAAGCATGTAACATGGGATTTTTCTGCAACACAGGCAAAAGATATTAAACACTTCTTGAAACCCATTTCTATATTGAAGCCTTACAAAAGACCACAATGTGATTATTCATCTGCACATTCCAGTCACTTTAGAGCCCTTATGAAAAACCATTCTGGAGAAAAACCTTACGAATGTTCAGAATGTGATTTTTCAACAGCCAATGTAGGTAATTTCAAAGAACATATGAGAAGACATTTTGCACAAAAATCTTACAAATGTTATCAATGTAATTATTCATCTTCAGAATCAAATAAAGTTAAAATTCATATGAGAAAACACTCTGGGGGAAAACCTTACAATTGTTCTCAATGTGATTATTCAGCAGCACGATTAGATCAGTTGAAAAGACATATGAGAACCCATTCCGGAGAAAAACCTTACAAATGTTATCAATGTAATTATTCAGCTTCAGAATCAAATAAAGTTAAAATTCATATGAGAAAACACACTGGGGAAAAACCTTACAAATGTTCACAATGTGATTTTTCAACAGCTCGAACAGGTCAATTGAAAATGCATATTAGAAAACATTCTGGAGAAAAACCTTACAAATGTTCAGAATGTGATTTTGCAGCAGCACAATCAGGTCAATTGCAAATACATATTAGAAAACATTCCGGAGAAAAACCTTACAAATGTTCAGAATGTGATTTTGCAGCAGCACAATCAGGTCAATTGCATATACATATTAGAAAACATTCCGGAGAAAAACCTTACAAATGTTCAGAATGTGATTTTACAGCGGCACAATCAGGTCAATTGCAAATACATATTAGAAAACATTCCGGGGAAAAACCTTACAAATGTTCTCGATGTGATTATTCAGCAGCACGATTAGATCAGTTGAAAAGACATATGAGAACCCATTCCGGAGAAAAATTTTACAAATGTTATCAATGTAATTATTCAGCTTCAGAATCAAATAAAGTTAAAATTCATATGAGAAAACACACTGGGGAAAAACCTTACAAATGTTCAGAATGTGATTTTTCAACAGCTCGAACAGGTCAATTGAAAATGCATATTAGAAAACATTCCGGAGAAAAACCTTACAAATGTTCAGAATGTGATTTTGCAGCAGCACAATCAGGTCAATTGCAAATACATATTAGAAAACATTCCGGAGAAAAACCTTACAAATGTTCTCAATGTGATTATTCAGCAGCACGATTAGATCACTTGAAAAGACATATGAGTACCCATTCCGGAGAAAAACCTTACAAATGTTCAGAATGTGATTTTGCAGCAGCACAATCAGGTCAATTGCAAATACATATTAGAAAACATTCCGGGGAAAAACCTTACAAATGTTCAGAATGTGTTTTTGCAGCAGCACAATCAGGTCAATTGCAAATACATATTAGAAAACATTCCGGAGAAAAACCTTACAAATGTTCTCAATGTGATTATTCAGCAGCACGATTAGATCACTTGAAAAGACATATGAGTACCCATTCCGGAGAAAAACCTTACAAATGTTCAGAATGTGATTTTGCAGCAGCACAATCAGGTCAATTGCAAATACATATTAGAAAACATTCCGGGGAAAAACCTTACAAATGTTCAGAATGTGATTTTGCAGCAGCACAATCAGGTCAATTGCAAATACATATTAGAAAACATTCCGGAGAAAAACCTTACAAATGTTCTCAATGTGATTATTCAGCAGCACGATTAGATCACTTGAAAAGACATATGAGTACCCATTCCGGAGAAAAACCTTACAAATGTTCAGAATGTGATTTTGCAGCAGCACAATCAGGTCAATTGCAAATACATATTAGAAAACATTCCGGAGAAAAACCTTACAAATGTTCTCAATGTGATTATTCAGCAGCACGATTAGATCACTTGAAAAGACATATGAGAACCCATTTCGGAGAAAAACCTCACAAATGTTTACTATGTGATTACTCAACTGCAGATTCACATAACGTAAAAGAACATAACAGAAAACACTCTGGGGAAAAACCTTACAAATGTTCACAATGTGATTTTTCAGCAGCTCAATCAGGTCATTTGAAAATACATATTAGAAAACATTCCGAAGAAAAACCTTATAAATGTTTACAGTGTGATTATTCAACTGCACATTCACATTCCTTTAAATTACATATAAGAAAACACTCTGGGGAAAAACCTTACAAATGTTCACAATGTGATTTTTCAGCAGCTCGAACAAGTAACTTGAAAGTACATATGAGAACCCACTTCGGATAAAAACCTTACAAGTGTTTACAATGTGATTATTCAGCAGCAAAATCAGGTCAGTTGAAAATACATATGAGAACCCATTCAGGAGAAAAACCTTACAAATGATCAGAATGTGATTTTTCTGCAGCCGGATCAGTTCACTTGAAAGGACATATGAGATAACATTCTGGAGAAAACCCTTACAAATGTCCACAATGTGATTTTTCAGCAACTCAAACGCTGCAAGTAACTTGAAAGTAAACATGAGAATACATTCCGGAGAAAAACTTTACACAGTGTGATTTTTCAGCAGCTCATACAGGTAACTTGAAAATCTATATGAGAAGACATTTTGGAGAAAAACCCTACAAACGTATATTTTATGGCAACACAACTAAGCAATCTTAGAAGCCATATGAAAACACATTCAGTAGATAAACCTTACAAATGTTCACTATGTGATTATTCAGCTACATGTTCAAGTTCATTTAAAATGCATATAAGAATCCATTCTGGAGAAAAATCCTACAAACATGTATTATTACAACACAACTAAGCAATCCTAATAACCATATGAGAACACATTGTGGCTAAAATGCAAATGCATTTCAGAATGCACAGGATTGTATATCCCCAGTGTATAGTTGTGTAAATACTAAGAGTGTTTATTGCTCCAGATCTCGTATTTAATGGTCCCTATCCTGAATATATCGATCCATATCTTGGATTCAGTTTCACTGATTTTCCGTTAATCATGTCACCCTTTGGATGGATGTTATTACTAGGATTTATACATACTTATATCTACTGTAAGCCACATACCTGATTACAAATCGTACTGGACTAACATAGCCTTACATACTGTATGTTACTCGCCCAGGAGCTCATAAAGATCTGATATGACTTATTTATTTTCTACTTTCGTTTAAAACAACTGATAACTTACCTTCCCATGAAGTGCTGCACTTTTACGCAGGTATCGGAACTAGTTCTGTATTATTTCAGATAACTCTTGATTGTGATTTTTTTAATATATGTACTTTATATATGGATTTTTTTTAAATGTATCATGCTGTTTATGTTTTTTCTCTTCTTCATGATACAAAATTACAGCATAAGTAAGAAGGGGGAAAACAAATTATGGTAAAAAGAACTGGTTACAAATAGTTAAGAATAATTGTTAGGCGCTATTGTGGTTGGCAATAAGTTTTGATTCTGAACAGGGAAACTGTACAAGACATACCTTGGAATGACAAGCCACAGCCCCTTGATGCATGGGTTAAACATAAATATTAAAACAATAAGGATAAATAAACCACAAGTACCACTTTCCAGTTGTTGGAGGAATCTTGTCTTGTCCACATCAACTTAAAGATTATATAATTTCTATGTTGAGCAGTTCTGAAAACAACCTATCACTCACTCATAATACTTGTTCTCCAAGAAAAAGAAATGGACTAATTTTATGAACAATTGTTAGTTACTTCAATTATTTAAATTAATGATATTTTTACAAATTGTTTAAAGTTATTAAGTGAGAACAGATTTATAGAACCAGAGGACTGAACTAATAACATAACAATTGCTATTTGTATTACTTCTCTGCACAAGTTTTGACATCAAAGAGCACCATCCAAATGATACAAAAACTAATGAGACTCTTAGACCAGATTAAAGAAAATATTCAAATTTGTGAAGACCAGAATCTATAAATAGATGTGTGGTAATAAATTAAAATTACAGGCAGAAAAGTATAAAAACACAATCAGAGTACTAAACAAAGGTATAGATTGTATCAAATGATGTTTGAAATCCTTGTTGATACTTTGGATGTTGAAGCAAATCATTATTGTCAGAGACTTTCTTTAACATTATATGGTTTGAAGAGTTAAATTTAGATTTAATTATTTTGAACAACAGAAAAATTTTAATTTGAAATAAGTAAGGTAAAGATACTTCTGAAGAAGCTGTTGCAGTGCTTAACTGTGGCAAATTTACGAGGAGTTGTAAAATACCCATTCTGATGATAGGAAAGTCAAACAGGCCAGGAGCAATTAAAAAGGTGAAACAGCTTCCCCCTCTTTTGCAAAAGCTTGGAAGACTCCTGCATTGTTTACAGAGTGGTATGACAAAATTTTCATCCCTAAAGTAAAAAAGCTCATAGAAAAGAAGTTGGTAAAGTTCTTTTAATTGTTGATAATATGCCATATTATCCCACCGAAGAACTGTTGGAAAGAGGGTAAGGGCCATTTAAAACAATCCATTCCAGAAAAAACCTTACAAATGTACTGTTTTATTATTATTCAGCTACAAGATTAAATACATTTAAAAATCATATGAGAATCCATTTGGGGGAAAAAATTACAAGTGTTCGCTATGTAATTCGCCTCGACAATTAAATGCATTTGAACTACATAGGAGTAGTCATTCAAGAGAAAGATCCTATAAATGTTCACTGTGGAATTATTCAGCTGCCGGATCCAGAGGAATTGCAATACAAATGAGAACCCATTGTCAACAAAAACCTTACGAATATTTATAATATAATTATCCAGCTGCACAATGATCTGAGAAAAAATACATATGAAAATCTTTTCCAAAGAAATTCCGTATAAATGTACCTTATAAATGAGACAATACCTTGTGTCACTATGTAAATGGTTCATTTACAGTATCAAAACTAATTAAAATACACAGGAACCTTTCGACAAATTAAAGTGCCCATTAGACAGTAACCTCGTGCCTAGAGATAAATACATTTAACATAAAGAAAAAAAAAATTCTGATAACATTTAACATAGGTTATATTATGTAGGATAATATTATATTTAGGATAACTATTAAATTGTAAAGAGTTCTTGCTGTTTGTGTAAATATTTAAATGTAAATTAGTCAAACTTTTAGTAAATTAAAGTAAACATCATAAATAATTCATTGATTTTTTTAGTTAAATCCAGAAAATCTTTAATTGTGATCTGTTTAGAATATAGATTTGGCCCCCAACATAAATTATTTGATAGTAATATTTCTTAATAATAATAATAAATTTAAATATACATTTTTATTTCTTAACATAAAGGAAGCGAGGTGATGATATAGTTGCGCCAATGTGAAGTCCGATGTTCTTTTTATGTTATAGTTGGCACCATTAACGTGTGGCTACTTTGGCTTGTAAAATTTGTAACAGTAAAAATGATTTTGTTTTTCAAATTTAAATTGTGTGTTAAAATTTCATTAAGTTAGCATAGAATTAAGTAAATATAAGATAATTGAGTGATTGAGAATTTATAAAAACATTTATACTTGAACTGAAGGAGTGTTTATAAAATATATGTTAAAGAGAAGTAGTCAATTTGCAAATAGGAAAGTAAAAATGAGTCAAGTATCAGAACAAGTAGTAAAGTTCGGGCAATTTATTGCGGGAAATAACCAATAGGAACGTAAATACATGGGTGGAAATCGAACTTGATACCGAAAATAGGGAGCTTGAGACAGGCACAGTAAGAAACACAGTTCACAATAAAAATGAAAGGCCAAGTTCTGAATCAGGCGTAATACTCATGCTTAAGATATACTTCAGCCAATGGAGGAGTCAAATTAAAATCTTAAGAAACAAATGGAGAAGTCAAATAAAAAACTTTATGAACCAAAGGAGGAGCTCAGTAAAAAAAAATGAAGGAATCGAATAAGAAACTAAATAATAAGTTGGATGAGAATTAAAAAACGTAGATAACATTGTAATCTTACTAGAATAAAAAACTGTAGAGGGAAAAGGGGAATTTATGGAATCGATGCAAAACCATGTCAAAGATGTAGGCAAATGGGTGGTATCAATAAATAATAAAATACAAATGACCAAACACAACATAAGTGATGCGGTATAGAAACGTGTACGTTTAATAATAATAAACCAACTGTAGCAATAGAAAGCATGGACATGAAGTTCGCTGTTCTTTTTATCTTTATATATATATATATATATATATATATATATATATATATATATATATATATATATATGTTTAATAAAACCACTTTCACACAAGAATAAAACCTTTTTTTATTTTATTACAAAGTTTAAGCTTTTCGCCGATTAGCATTATCGGCATTATCAAAACTAACTTAGTATACTTGTAACTTATTCTGTTCCTACATTAAGACTCAATGTATGTATAATACATACATATATATATATATATATATATATATATATATATATATATATATATATATATATATATATATATATATTGATATTTTACGTTATCCGTTGTTTTTCCATTGCACTGACTTTATGAAGTTAATATATTACTATTGTAAATAATTTTTCCAGCATTAAGTGCAATGATTTTACCTTGTGTGATGAGGTGCCTTTCGGTCACTTGACCATTGTCGAATCACTGATGACTTTTTCTCAATTTTCTGGTGTGGATGTTCGTTACGTGGTGTTGGTACTTGTTGACATCATACACGTTTCCTTCTTGAGTCTCGTGTATAACGTTTTTGAATAGTATGTCTTGTGTATATGTTGTTTGTAGGTTCATTAAATTGTTGTGTATGTTTTTATAAATGTGGTATTTTTCTAGTGAGTTTAGTTCTATTGGTTTATTATTTATTTCAAATATGGTTAGGTTATTTTCGTAATTTGTTATTTTATGTTTATATGATATTAGGTGTGCTGCAACATTTGATACTTTTGTATTTTTATTTTTGAATGCTCTGTAATGTTCTTCAAATTTTATTTTAAATGATCTGGTAGTTTTCCTATGTAAAATGTGTTGCAGTCGTTGCATTTAATTCTGTAAATTCCTGATAGATTATGTTTCTCTGAATTTGTTTTGTGGTTTGTGTTATTAAGATATTTTATTATTTTGTTGTTTGGTTTGTATGTTGGAGTGTAGTTGTATATATGTTCTTTGTTGTATATATTTGTTATTTTTTCTATTTTGTTATTGGTGTATTTATATTTTAGGTAATTTTTTTATTTTTATTATTTTTGTGTTCCGGTTGTAGTGTTGTGTTGAGGTTAGGGTTTTTTGTGAATTTATTGTATATATTTTTTATAAGGCGTTTGTAGTGTCCATTTGCTATGGCTATTTTTGTTATGTTGTATAATTCTTCATTTAATTTTGTTTGTTATCTTGTGTGTATTTTATTGCTTTATTTATCATGTTACTGTAAGAGTAAATTTTGTGTGTCCAGGGGTGGTTAGATTTGTAGTGTATTGTGGTGTTGTTGGAAGTAGGTTTTCTGTGTACCGTAATTTCTATTTTATTATTATTTATATTTAATGTAATGTCGAGATAGTTGATTGTTCTATTTGTTTCTGTTTCAACGGTGAATTGTATGTTTTCGTTGTATGTATTTAGTTTGTTTAGTATTATGATGTGTTTGTTGTGAATGGTAGGTTGGTATATTAGAAGTATATCGTCTACATACTTTGTCCATAGTGAAATATTATGTGTGTTTAGTATAGGTTACATGTTAGTTATGTCATATCTTATTATTTTTGTGTTGCTGTTTGTTTTTATGTTTTTTATTTTATTAATTAATTCGTATCCATTTTTTATATTGTATGTGTTGTTGATATGTATTTTAGATCTTATTATTTTGTCTAGTATTTTTGCGATTATGTAAAATGGTGAAACAACACATTATTCCTTATAGATTAGATTAGAGTATAATTTATTAATGTCTTTACTTAGACTTACCAATGGTATATTCAGATTATCAATATTTGCAGTCTTCTATAGCATTCACTCAAAAATCTGTAAAATATGTCTGACGTGTATTAATTATTATATTAAGTTATACAAGCTAATCCAACCATAGTATTTGATCAATTTAATATATTTAATGCTTATGGAGTAACATGGACAAATTATTGTTATATTAATCTAATGATTGTCTCCTGTGTGTAATACTTCGAAGAGCAGGTTACTAGTTGGTATAGAAATACAGTGTTAGTATATTACTCTAACGATATGTATTTCTCTATGTATGTAATCCTAAAAAAAAATTAATGTTTAAAGTAAATTTAAATGGAAATAACTCTTACATTTCAGATGTTGTCTGTTGTGAAACATGTGGCAAAACAACAACTAAGGGACAAACTGAAGAGCACAGGGAAGTTTGTTCCAAGATTGATACGTCTGTAATGTATTGGAACTCTACCAAACAGGATGAAAATATTAAATGTAACAATATGACTTCAGTTGGCTCCATTCTCTCAGTGAGAACAAAGAACTACATCAAAAATTCATTGACATGTAAAAATTGTAGTTACACAAGCTCAGAATTAAGTAAGCTTATAATCCACTTCAGAAGCCATATTCGTAAAATATCTTACAAGCATGTAACATGGGATTTTTCTGCAACACAGACAAAAGATATTAAACACTTCTTGAAACCCATTTCTATGTTGAAGCCTTACAATAGACCACAATGTGATTTTTTATCTGCACATTCCAGTCACTTTAGAGGCCTTATGAAAAACCATTCCGGAGAAAAACCTTATAAATGTTTACAGTGTGATTTTTCAGCAGCCCAATCAAGTCATTTGGAAAGACATATGAGAAGACATTCTGAAGAAAAACCTTACAAATGTCCAGAATGTGATTTTTCTGCAACTCGTACAAGTAGCTTGAAAGTACACATGAGAATACATTCCGGAGAAAAACCTTACAAATGTTTACAGTGTGATTTTTCAGCAGTTCATACAAGTAGCTTGAAATTACACATGAGAATACATTCCGGAGAAAAACCTTACAAATGTTCACAGTGTGATTATTCAACAGCTCATACAAGTAGCTTGAGAGTACACATGAGAATTCATTCCGGAGAAAAACCTTACAAATGTTTACAGTGTGATTTTTCAGCAGTTAATACAAGTAGCTTGAAAGTACACATGAGAATACATTCCGGAGAAAAACCTTACAAATGTTCACAGTGTGATTTTTCTGCAACCCAATCAGGTGCTTTGAAAGTACACATGAGAATACATTCCGGAGAAAAACCTTACAAATGTTCACAGTGTGAATTTTCTGCAGCCCAATCAGGTGTTTTGAAAGTGCACATGAGAATACATTCCGGAGAAAAACCTTACAAATGTTTACAGTGTGATTTTTCAGCAGTTCATACAAGTAGCTTGAAATTACACATGAGAATACATTCCGGAGAAAAACCTTACAAATGTTCACAGTGTGATTTTTCAACAGCTCATACAAGTAGCTTGAGAGTACACATGAGAATACATTCCGGAGAAAAACCTTATAAATGTTTACAGTGTGATTTTTCAGCAGTTAATACAAGTAGCTTGAAAGTACACATGAGAATACATTCCGGAGAAAAACCTTACAAATGTTCACAGTGTGATTTTTCTGCAGCCCGATCAGGTGTTTTGAAAGTACACATGAGAATACATTCTGGAGAAAAACCTTACAAATGTTCTCAGTGTGATTTTTCTGCAGCCCAATCAGGTGTTTTGAAAGTACACATGAGAATACATTCCGGAGAAAAACCTTACAAATGTTCACAGTGTGATTTTTCTGCAGCCCAATCAGGTGTTTTGAAAGTACATATGAGAATACATTCCGGAGAAAAACCTTACAAATGTTCACAGTGTGATTTTTCTGCAGCCCAATCAGGTGTTTTGAAAGTACACATGAGAATACATTCCGGAGAAAAACGTTACAAATGTTTACAGTGTGATTTTTCAGCAGTTCATACAAGTAGCTTGAAAGTACACATGATAATACATTCTGGAGAAAAACCTTACAAATGTCCAGAATGTGATTTTTCTGCAATTCGTACAAGTAGCTTGAAAGTACACATGACAATACATTCCGGAGAAAAACCTTACAAATGTTCACAGTGTAATTTTTCAACAGCTCATACAAGTAGCTTGAAAATACACATGAGAATACATTCTGGAGAAAAACCTTACAAATGTTCACAGTGTGATTTTTCTGCAGCTTGTACAAGTAGCTTGAAAGTACACATGAGAATACATTCCGGAGAAAAACCTTACAAATGTTCACAGTGTGATTATTCTGCAGCCCAATCAGGTGTTTTGAAAGTACATATGAGAATACATTCTGGAGAAAAACCTTACAAATGTTCACAGTGTGATTTTTCTGCAGCTTGTACAAGTAGCTTGAAAGTACACATGAGAATACATTCCGGAGAAAAACCTTACAAATGTCCACAGTGTAATTTTTCAACAGCTCATACAAGTAGCTTGAAAGTACACATGAGAATACATTCCGGAGATAAACCTTACAAGTGTTCACAGTGTGATTTTTCTGCAGCCAGATCAAGTCATTTGAAAAGACATAAGAGAAAACACTCTGGGGAAAAACCTTAGAAATGTTTACAATGTGATTACTCAGTTGCAGATTCAACTAACTTAAAAGTACATAAGAGAAAACACTCTGGGGAAAAATCTTACAAATGTTCACAATGTGGGGTAACTCCATTTTCAAAACCTAATTCGTACTGTTTGCTCAAACTTTGAGTTTGTCTTTATATACCGTTAACTACTCCCCCACCACTTCTAAACCTCTCCTCCTATTGGGCCACTCCTACGCTTGGTTCTTGCATCCAACAGCTTTATAAATTTAAATTGCAACTTCTATATTATATTTCTTGAAAAAATGTTTCTATTTAGAAACCTCTTCCTGTATATACGAATTTAGAACCTTTCTTTCTCTCTATTTCCTTTGTGTGACTTTCTATTTGATTTCTTCTTGCTCTAATTTTTCTAAGTAACTTTCTTATTGCTTCTTTGTTGTATCTATTATTCTTAGAAATTTGAAATATTATATTCAGTTCTTCTTTATATTCTTTTTTCTTTAGCGGTGTATCTAATAATCTGTTAGAAAAATGCCTCTAATTTATGTTCTAGTGGGCAGTTTGATTTTTGTGTTAATAACATTATCAGTGTATGTATCTTTTCTGAAAATTCCAAATTCTATTTATTCCCCTATTTTTTTTAGTTTTATATCTAGGAAATTTAAACTACCATTATTCTCTTTTTCCATCGTGAATTATAAATTATGTATATTGTTGGTTTCTTTTATATAGAATCTCCTTTTTTTCTTTCAGTGTCTTTTACTTTTAGTAGCAAACCACCTACATACCTCATATATTCTAAACAATGGAATTTCTTTAATATTTTTGTTATTATTCTTTCTTCTAATTCTTGAATGAAAAACTCGCTTAATATTCCAGATAATGGGTTACCCATCCCTAGGCCGTCTTTCGGCTTATATACATCATTGTTAAACTTAAATTGGTTTAGGTTTAAAATTATCTTCAGTGATTTAACAATTTCATTATTCAAATCCTTATTTTGGCTCTGTTCTTGTAATTTTGTCATAATAATTGTATAGTTTCTCCAATTGGTACTGATGTGTATAGATTTTCTATATCGAATGAAATCATTCTGCAATCATTAGTGATCTTTCTTTATTGTATTCTTTTAACAACCTTGGTTGAATTTTTCACAGTAAATTTATTATTTAGCAGATCCATTTATTTTATTAGATTTTTCTTAAATATTTTGCTAATTTATAGGCGAGTGCCATTCTATAATTAATTATAGGTCTAATCGGGTATTCTTTTTTATGAATTTTTACTTGAGCTCTCATTTTGGCACATTCAGATTCATATTTATATTTCTCTTCTTGAGTTATATATTAGGAGTTTTCAACTATTTCTTTAATTTTCTTTTGATATGTTTCAGTCTGATCTTTGAACTCCTTTTTACTTGCCTTTTTCAAAATTTTTCAGTTTTATTTACATATTCTTCCTTACTAATTAAAACAGTAGCGTTTCCTTTATCCTCTTTTGTAACCATAACCTCTTTTTATCTTAACATTTTTTCTAAATTTTTAACAACTCTTTTTTTCCTGAAATCCCTCTTCTCTTCCAATCTTTGTTTAATAATTTTATTCAAAATTTCCAAGTAAATAATTTTGTTTTTATTTATTATTTAAACAAGTGACTAGCGTGATCTTGTTGTTCTTTAGGTATAAGACCAATTGCATTTTTCTCTGACTACTATATTTTCTTTGTAACGGTCTAGCCCTTTTTACCTCGGTGGTTAGTACTACTTTTATTTGAAATGTGTTATTAATTGCTTAATTACCAACATAATTAATTACTTACCAGGGCTTCTAGTTCTCCGTTACAGCACAGGCATAATAATGTCTCTCTGTAAACGTTCTTCTTATCTTGAAGGTAGAACTAGGTTACTTGTGAAATAAGAATTTAAAGTTTTAAAATACAAAGTTAAACAATTTATTAATCAATGACAAATTACAAAAGAACAAATGACACCAATGTATCGAGTAATTAACTTTTAATTACTGCGAACTATTCGATACATATTTTAACTTTTCCAATTTATATATATATATCGAGAAGGTAGTAACTTAAGTTTTCCAATTTATTTTAGAAATGAATATTCAAAGGACAATTTCTACCGTTCATGTGTTAACCGTTTATCAATTAAAATTCAACTTGGTTAACATTAAAATACATTTTCTTTATTATTATCTAAACCGTACCTGGTTGTGCACATTACTTGTAAAACACTATAACATATACCATTAAACATTGCCCATGGCTTTTGTACACGAATCACTGCACATCGCTTCTGGAATCAGCGCTCTTTAACAATAAATAATACAAAACTTTTACTTATTTGAAACACATAAATAATTGCTTCTGACTTCTTCTTTAGTTGCGTTTATAAAATTTGGTACCGGCCTTGACATCTTAAATTTTTAATACTGGAAGCTTATAAATTTCTAAGTTATGTCCGAAAATGCCATTACGGCCGTCTCGTTCAAAGTCTTTTAGTGAAGTGGGGTCGTTGCAAGGATACGCCAACGAAATTTCCCACCCTCACTTATTATTTTGAATTTTTTGATTGGTGCTTCGGATCAGGCGATATCAGACCATGTTTACGTCACATGGCGTGACATCGCTTATTACCTTAAGTTACCATCTCGTACGATATTTTTCTATTTCGCCCGCTAGGAGCGCTCATCACTTACGCTAGCTTCACAATGTGCAAAAATAAAACAAAAATTTTCTTTTATTTTTGGATGATATAATTATTAAATAAAAATTAAATATATAAATGAATTTATATGTAACACCTTATTTTTAAGAGTGTTACATCTTCTACATTGTGTTTTTGTATTATTATTTCTTACATTATGTTTTAAACCCTTTGCTAGAATCTCATACTCCTCTTCTGTCAAATTCTTCTTAGTTAAGTTCATCACCCTTTCGAACCTTATATTTAAAAGTTAAAAACTATTAAGTAGTAGGATGCAAGAAACAAGAGTAGGCGTGTACCAATAGGAAGCGACGTCTTGAATTTGGGGAGGGCATGCCTAATGGTATATAAAGACAAACTCAAAAGTTTGGCCGAACAGTAGGATTTTAGTTTTGCAAACGGAGTTTTTCCAAAACGCAACAACGAAGAAAAATATTAAAATGTTGGGAATGCCAGAAAAATGTTGGGAATTGCATTTTCTCTGTCTATTATATTTTCTTCTACATGTTTTTTTTGTATTATTATGGTAAAATAGATTCCAAATAATGTTGCTCATTCGACCTTTTAACGCACCCCAAATAAGATTGTGAAATGTCCATCATTAGAAATAATAACGCCAAAAACTGCGAGTATACTGCATTGGAAGTCACGGTCAACCTAATCAACTCAAGCCCAGAAATAAACCATTACCTGACGACCTTCCCCAATAAAGAGACTCTAGAAATTACCAGCCGAAAGGCAACTACCACAGTCGCATTTCAAGGCATATTCCTAATAAAAACTAATAATGATTCAGTCTTTTTCAACGACATGAAACTAAGCCACACGTCATTATTATCTTGAGGTCACCCAATTCTCATGGACATGTCCAAATAAAACTTATTATGAATAAGAGGCCAGAGTTTTCGGTAAAAGTTGAACGGCTGGAGTTTTAAAAAATCAACACTGAAGCCTTGTTTAAAATTAATCCAACTATGGGAATAACCCATCATATGAATGTAAGGACTATCGGCCTTATAGTGCCCTATTCAGCAGCTTGATATACTTTGTCATCAACTAGATAATAAAGAGGACGAAACTTCTCCAGCCCTCGAAGATTTATTTAGGGATGTTGGAGTTATATAACTCAGTATTGTAGATGTAGTTATTATAAAGATGACGTATGTATAATTTTTCTGACGCAGGTTTTGATTGTTGTGCACCTGCATGCCATTGTTAACGTAGTGTGTAGCGAACTTTAGAAGAAAACCATTGTCTCCACTCCAACTGAATGTACATCATTAATAAAGCATAATTTTGTAAAAATAAAATAATTTAAAAAAATCTTTTGTTCTTAATAAAACATGTAACATATATATATATATTTATTTATATATGTGTGTGTGTGATATTTAATATTGTCCATTTTTATTCCGTTGCACTGACTTCATAGAATTATTATATAATATTGTAAACTAATTTTTACCTTATGATGTACGGCGTACCTTTCGGTCACTTGATCATTGTCGAATCACTAAATTATTATTCTACTGTTTATCTAAGTAGAATAATAATTCAGTGATTCGGCATTGGTCAAGGTCAAGTGACCGAAAGGTACCTCATCAGGAGGTAAAAATTATTTGTACTTAATATTGGAATAATTGTTTACAACAACAAATAATAACTAACACACACACACACACACACACACACATATATATATATATATATATATATATATATAAATATAAAATACGTTTTCTTGTTTAATAATTTCAAACAACATAGGTTATTCAAATACAAGAATATTTATTATTTTATATCCAAAGCTTTTCGTTGGCAAACAGTACCAACATTATTGTAATTTTCATTCCTGATGATGTTGGTACTGTTTGCCAACGAAAAGCTTTGGATATAAAATAATAAATATTCTTGTATTTGAATAACCTGTGTTGTTTTTAAAAAAAAATATATATCAGAACTAGTTTTGTAGTATTGCGAATAAAGTTTAATCCTGATTATATTTTATGTTATAAACAATGTATCAGATATCCCCTCTCATTCTTAAATCAGCTGCCTTGGGGCACTTCTCTGTCTATCTCGGAATGATGAGTCCATCAGGTTCATACAGAAATCTAGTGGGTATTATATATTTAGTCATATTCAGGGGTAGAGTATATCTTGACAGCATTTGTGATAATTCAAGTGAATAAGTTGTCTGCTTAAAATCATCCATGGTCTGGGTCTATCCAGGGTGGCTGTAGCTCTCATGGTGTTTGTGTACTTCATGTTGTTTACTTTGGTACAGATACCATGTAAAAATAAATATCGAAATCTTGTTGCTGTCCACCGCTTCACCGCCAGTTGTGAGCTACCGACACACGTATACCCTGATAACAGTACTAATTTTACCGGAGCTACTAACCGGCTCAAGGAGGTTTACGGGTTCTTGGACAGTTCCCAAACGTGCATTCAGACCCAACTAGATGATCAACTCATCTCCTGGCATTTCAATCCTCCCGTCTCTCCTCATTTTGGTGGGCTTTGCTAAGCTGCTATAAAATCCGCAAAACAGCTGATTCACCGCACTATTGACCATAATGTGTTAACTTTGGAAGAACTATCCACACTGTTCATACGCGTTGAAGCCATCCTCAACAGTCGCCCCATTTTCGATATTTCTCCAGACACCAATGAACTAGCTTCCTTCCTCACACCAGGACATTTTCTCATCGGACGTCCGTTATTATCACCCCCTGGTGAGTTCTTTAAGGACCCACCTCTTAAATCACATTGGTCTCTCCTGCAACAAATGTCTAACCGCTTTTGGAAAACTTGGTCCACCCAGTACTTGCACACGCAAATTCAGCGTCGCAAATGGAACCAGAACTCGACTCCACTGACCGCAGGATAGTTAGTATTTATCTCCGGTGGACACACGGACCCTCTATGGGCCCATGGGCCGCATAATCGAGCTTCATCCAGGGCCTGACCACGTTAGTCGGGTCGCCACTGTACAGAGCGCCCATGCCCGTCTTAAGCGCCCGGTACATAAACTTATAGGAATCCCACACCTTTCTTAGGGTATATTTGTTAGTATATATTTGTTATTTTTTCTATTTTGTTATTGGTGTATTTATATTTTAGGTATTTTTTTATTTTTATTATTTTTGTGTTCCGGTTGTAGTGTTGTGTTGAGGTTAGGTTTTTTGTGAATTTATTGTATATATTTTTTATAAAGTGTTTGCTGTATCCATTTTCTATGACTATTTTTGTAATGTCTAATTCTTCATTTAATTTTTGTTTGTTATCTTGTGTGTCCAGGGGTGGTTAGATTTGTAGTGTATTGTGGTGTTGTTATAAGTAGGTTTCCTGTGTACTGTAGTTTCTATTTTATTATCATTTATATTTAATGTAATGTCGAGATAGTTGATTGTTCTATTTGTTTCTGTTTTGACGGTGAATTGTATGTTTTCATTATATGTATTTAGTTTGTTTAGTATTATGATGTGTTCGTTGTGAATGGTAGGTTGGTATATTACAAGTATATCGTCTACATACTTTGTCCATAGTGAAATGTTATGTGTGTTTAGTATAGGTTTAATTAGTATTTGTTCAAAGTGTTGTAAATATATTTCTGACATGAATGATGATATGGGTGATCCCATGGGGAGTCCAGTTGTATGTTTATAGTATTTATTGTTAAATTGGAAGTAATTTTGGTTACATATGTGTTTGGTTAGCGTAATGATACTATCTATTGTGTTTCTTTGTTAGTTATTGTGTATTAGTTTGTTTTTTATTATTTCTATGGTTTCTTCTATTAAGATACTAGGGTACATGTTAGTTATGTCATAACTCATTATTTTTGTGTTGCTGTTTGTTTTTATGTTTTTTATTTTATTAATTAATTCGTATCCATTTTTTACATTGTGTGTGTTGTTGATATGTATTTTAGATCTTATTATTTTGTCTAGTATGTTTGCAATTATGTAAGATGGTGAAACAACACATTATTCCTTATAGATTAGATTAGACTATAATTTATTAATGTCTTTACTTAGACTTACCAATGGTATATTCAGATTATCAATATTTGCAGTCTTCTATATCTTTCCCTCAAAAATCTGTAAAATATATCTGATGTGTATTATTTATTATATTAAGTTATACAAGCTAATTCAACCACAGTATTTGATCAATTCAATATATTTAATGGTTATGGAGTAACATGGAAATATGGTTATGGAAATATTATTGTTATATTAAGCTAATGATTGTCTCCTGTGTGTAATACTTCCAAGAGCAGGTTACTAGTTGGTATTGAAATACAGTATATTACTCTAACGATATGTAATTGTCTATGTATGTAATCCTAAAAAAAAAAAATTTAATGTTAAAAGTAAATCTAAATGGAAATAACTCTTACATTTCAGATGTTGTCTGTTGTGAAACATGTGGCAAAACAACAACTAAGGGACAAACTTAAAAGCACAAGGAAGTTTGTTCCAAGATTGATACGTCTGTAATGTATTGGGACTCTACCAAACAGGATGAAAATATTAAATGTAACAATATGACTTCAGTTGGCTCCATTCTCTCAGTGAGAACAAAGAACTACATCAAAAAGTCATTGACATGTAAACATTGTAGTTACACAAGCTCAGAATTAAATAAGCTTATAATCCACTTCAGAAGCCATATTCGTAAAATATCTTACAAGCATGTAACATGGGATTTTTCTGCAACACAGACAAAAGATATTAAACACTTCTTGAAACCCATTTCTATGTTGAAGCCTTACAAAAGACCACAATGTGATTTTTTATCTGCACATTCCAGTCACTTTATAGCCCTTATGAAAAACCATTCCAGAGAAAAACCTTACAAATATTTACAGTGTGATTTTTCAGCAGCCCAATCAAGTCATTTAAAAAGATATATGAGAAGACATTCTGAAGAAAACCCTTACAAATGTCCAGAATGTGATTTTTCTGCAACTCGTACAAGTAGCTTGAAAGTACACATGAGAATACATTCCGGAGAAAAACCTTACAAATGTTTACAGTGTGATTTTTCAACAGCTCATATAAATAGCTTGAGAGTACACATGAGAATACATTCCGGAGAAAAACCTTATAAATGTTTACAGTGTGATTTTTCAGCAGTTAATACAAGTAGCTTGAAAGTACACATGGGAATACATTCCGGAGAAAAACCTTACAAATGTTCACAGTGTGATTTTTCAACAGCTCATACAAGTAGCTTGAGAGTACACATGAGAATACATTCCAGAGAAAAACCTTACAAATGTTTACAGTGTGATTTTTCAGCAGTTAATACAAGTAGCTTGAAAGTACACATGAGAATACATTCTGGAGAAAAACCTTACAAATGTTCACAGTGTGATTTTTCAACAGCTCATACAAGTAGCTTGAAAGTACACATGAGAATACATTCTGGAGAAAAACCTTACAAATGTTCACAGTGTGATTTTCAACAGCTCATACAAGTAGCTTGAAAGTACACATGAGAATACATTCTGGAGAAAAACCTTACAAATGTTCACAGTGTGGTTTTTCTGCAGCCCGATCAGGTGTTTTGAAAGTACACATGAGAATACATTCCGGAGAAAAGCTTACAAATGTTCACAGTGTGATTTTTCTGCAGCCCAATCAGGTCATTTGAAAGGGCATATGAGATAACATTCTGGAGAAATCCCTTACAAATGTTCACAATGTGATTTTTCAGTAACTCAAACGCTGCAAGTAACTTGAAAGTAAACATGAGAATACATTCCGGAGAAAAACCTTACAAATCTTTACAGTGTGATTTTTCAGCAGCTTATACAGTTAACTTGAAAATCTATATGAGAAGACATTTGGAGAAAAACCCTACAAAAGTATATTTTATAGCAACACAACTAAGCAGTCTTAGAAGCCATATGAAAACACATTCTGTAGATAAACCTTACAAATGTTCACTATGTGATTTTGGATCTACATGTTCAGGTTCATTTAAAATACATATAAGAATCCATTCTAGAGAATAATCCTACAAACTTTTATTATACAACAACACAACTAAGCAATCCTAATAACCATATGAGAAAAAATTGTGGCTCAAATGCTATCACATTGCAGAATGCACAGGATTGTATATCCCCAGTGTATAGTTGTGTAAATACTAATAGTGTTTATTGCTCCAGATCTCCTATTTAATGGACCCTATCCTGAATATATCGATTCATATCTTGGACTCGGTTTTACTGATTTTCCGTTAATCATGTCACCCTTTAATTGGATGTTATTACTAGGATTTATATATTTTTATATTTACTGTAAGCCACGAACCTGATTACAAATCGTACTGGACTAACATAGCCTTATATGTTACTCGCCCTGGAGCTCATAAAGATCTGATATGACTTATTTATTCTTTACTTTCGTGTAGAACAACTGATAACTTACCTTCCCATGAGGTGCTGCACTCTTATACAGGTATCGGAACTAGTTCTGTATTATTTCAGATAACTCCTAATTGTGATTTTTTTATACATGTACTTTATTGTTTTTTTTTAATGTATCATGTTGTTTATGTTTCTTTTTCTTCATCATGATACAAAATTACAGCATACGTAAGAGGGGGGGGGGAAACAAATTATGGTAAAACAACAGGTTACAAATAGTTAAGAGTAATTGTTACGTGCTATTGTGGTTGGCAATAAGTTTTGATTCTGAACAGGAAAACTGTACAAGAATATACCTTGGAATGACAAGCCACAGCCCCTTGATGCATGGGTTAAACATAAATATTAAAACAATAAGGATAAATGAACCACAAGTTTAAGTCTCCAGTTGTTGGAAGAATCTTGTCTTGTCCATATCAGATTATATAATTAATTGCTATGTTGAACAGTTCTGACAAAGACCTATCTTTCATTCTTAACACTTGTTCTTCAAGAAAGAGAAAGAATATCTACTGTGTGCCGCGAACTGATTACAAATCGTACTGGGCTAACATAGCCTTGTATGTTACTTGTCCAGTAGCTCATAAAGATCTGATATGACTTATTTATTCTTTACTTTTGTGTAGAACAACTGATAACTTACCTTCTGAGGTGGTGCACTCTTAAGCAGATATCGGAACACAGGTTTCAGATAACTCTTAATTCTGATTTTTAAAATATCTGTAATTTATATATGGATTTTTTAAAAATGTATCATGCTATTGATGTTTGTTTTCATCATGATACAAAATTACAGCATAAGTAAGAAGGAGCAAAATCAAATTATGGTAAAAACAACTGGTAACAAAAGTTAAGAGTAACTGTTGTATTAAGTGCTACTGTGGTTGGCAATAAGTTTTATTCTGAACAGGAAAACTAGAAAACTCCTGTGATGATATTATTGTTTGAACACAAATTTATCACGATGAAGAATGAACTTAGGGCAAGATCCATTTGGTTGGATAAGGGAGCGTAGATCAGTTGGACTTCTGAAGAGACACAGTAGACCTATTTTAGTGATTAATACCCACTGTGGTCTTTTGACTTATTAAAAAAAGAATCAAATTGATGACATGATTTAGTAGTCATTCTTGGAGGTATGACAAACTAGCCGCTTGATGTTTGGGTCAAAATAATATTATAACAATAAGGATAAAAAAACCACAAATACGACTTTCCAGTTGTTGGAAGAATCTCGTCTTGTCAACATCAACTTGAAGATTATATAATTGCTATGTTGAGCAGTTCTGAAAAAGACCTACCTCTCATTCTTAAAACTTAATTCTTCAAGAAAGAAATGAACTAATTTTATGAAAAAATTGTTGGTTGCTTAATTATTTAAATTTTTGATATTTTTATAAATTCTTTAATATTATTACCATAGAGAGAATAAAATTAATTGATTACTTACTTAGCTAATGATATTTGTGTCACTATAACAGTGTCTATGTTTGTGCTGCAATGTAAACAGAAAGCATGGATTAAAATGCAAGACTATTATTGCAGCACTTTAAGACATTGTGTGTGCATGGATAAAATTTGTTCTACACCCAGTAGCTGAATATCAGTAGTTATAAATTTAATCAATATTACTGGCAGTAATCCAAATAATGTCAAATAAAGTTAGACAGTAATGACTGCCATTGATGATGTCGTGAATGTTGCATCTATCCAAGACATCAGCATCTAGTGCTAGTTGCCCATATATTGTTTATCAGAACTGGCATCAGTACATAGGGAAAGTCATGTTTATAGTCATCAGAATGTCTACACTAAAAATATTATTGAATCAGAGATACTATGTATTAACAGTTTAGTTTTGTATACAAAATATTTATAAACCCTAACATCATTGACTCACTTATGACTTGATTTCATGTCTCTATGGTTATAGAAAAGTATTGAGTAGAAAGAGGATTGATTAAAACTGATTGTATTATAGAGAAAGTATATTATTAAAAAAATATGAATTTACTACCAGCAGAATGGAAGAACATAATTCAAAGATTGGCAAGGCAATTTAAATACAGAATACAGTTTGCTAGAAGGATCCAGAACGTGTACACTATTTAGCCAATGGAAATACTAAAACAGGAAGATATGAGAATATTAACTAGAGGGTATAGGAGGGGTAAGGAAGAAACTATGAAGATTATCAAGCCGAAGCCAGTAAGGTGACATTAGATATATAGAATCAGAACCATAACATAACTGGTATTTGTATTACTTCTGTGGGCATTTTTTGACATCAAAGAGCACCATCCAAATGATAACAAAACTAATGAGACTCTCAGACCAGATTGAAAAAAATATTCAAATTTGTGAAGACCAGAAATCTATAAATAGATGTGTGGTAATAAATTAAAATTACAGGCAGAAAAGTATAAAAACCCAATCAGAGTACTAAACAAAGGTATAGATTGTATCAAATGATGTTTGAAATCCTTGTTGATCCTTTGGTTGTTGATGCAAATCATTCCTGACAGAGACTTTCTTTAACATTATATGGTTTAAAGAGTTAAAATTTAGTTTCACTTATTTTGAACTACAGAAAATTTTTAATTTTAAATAAGTAAAGTAAAAGTACTTCTGAAGAAGCTATTACAGTGTTTAACTGTGGGAAATTTACGATTAGGTATAAAATACCCATTCTAATGATAGGAAAGTCAAATATGCCAAGAGCATTTAAAAAGATGAAACAGCTTCCCTATCTTTTGTAAAATTCAAACAAAGGCTTGGATGACTGCAGCATTGTTTACAGAGTGGTGTGGTAAAATTTTCATTCCTGATGTAAAAAATCACCAAAATTTCCTGGAAAATAAGACAGCAAAGCTCCTTTAATTGTTGGTAACACACCAAATCATCCCACCAAAAAACTGTTGGTAAGAGGGAATGGACAGATTAAAACCTAACAAATGTATGTGATATACTGTTTTATTATTATTCAGCTACAGGATCAAGAACATTTAAAATTCATATAAGAACCCATTCTGGAGAAATATCTTACAAATGTAATTATTCAGCTTCACGATTAGGTGCATTTAAATTGCATAGGGGTAGCCATTCAAAGGAAAGGCCCTATTAATGTTAAACTAAATAAATGTTAAAGGTGTCACTATGTAAATTATTCAGCGTCAGAATCATAATGAATTCTAATACACAGGAGGACTCATTTGACAAAACCCAGTAAGTGTTCATAATATGAAATTATTAATATACTTATCTTCATTTCTGTTAGGAAAATCTCTATATGTTTGAGTATATTTTTCTGCCATTCCTAACTTTTCAATATTCTTCTCTGTTGACGCATTTCGGGGTAACTCCATTTTCAAAACCTAATTCGTACTATTTGCTCAAACTTTGAGTTTGTCTTTATATACCGTTAACCACTTCCAAACCTCTCTTCCTATTGGGCCACTCCTACGCTTGGTTCTTGCATCCAACAGCTTTATAAATTTAAATTGCAACTTCTATATTATATAACTTGAAAAAATGTTTCAATTTATAGACCTCCTCCTGTATATACAAATTTAGAACCTTTCTTTCTCTCTATTTCCTTTGTGTGACTTTCTATTTGATTTCTTCTTGCTCTAATTTTTCTAAATAACTTTCTTATTGCTTTGTTGTATATATTATTCTTAGAAATTTGAAATATTATATTAAGTTCTTCTTTATATTCTTTTTTTTTTTTAGCGGTGTATCTAATAATCTGTTAGAAAAATGCCTCTAATTTATGTTCTAGTGGGCAGTTCGATTTTTGCGTTAATAACATTATCAGTGTATGTATCTTCTGAAAATTCCAAATTCTATTTATTCCCCTCTTCTTTTTAGTTTTATATCTAGGAAATTTAAACTACCATTATTCTCTTTTTTCATCGTGAATTTTAAATTATGTATATTGTTGGTTTCTTTTAATATAGAATCTCCTTTTTTTCTTTCAGAGTCTTTTACTATTAGTAGCAAATCACCTACATACCTCATATATTCTAAACAATCGAATTTCTCTAATATTTTTGTTATTATTCTTTCTTCTAATTCTTGAATGAAAAACTCGCTTAATATTCCAGATAATGGGTTACCCATCCCTAGGCCGTCTTTCGGCTTATATAATTCATTGTTAAACTTAAATTGGTTTAGGTTTAAAATTATCTTCAGTGATTTAACAATTTCATTATTCAAATCCTTATTTTGGCTCTGTTCTTGTAATTTTTCTTTAATAATTGTATAGTCTCTCCAATTGGTACTGATGTGTATAGATTTTCTATATCGAATGAAATCATTCTGCAATCGTTAGTGATCTTTCTTTATTGTATTCTTTTAACAACCTTGGTTGAATTTTTCACAGTAAATTTATTATTTAGCAGATCCATTTATTTTATTAGATTTTTCTTAAATATTTTGCTAATTTATAGGCGAGTGGCATTCTATAATTAATTATAGGTCTAATCGGGTATTCTTTTTTATGAATTTTTACTTGAGCTCTCATTATTGGCACATTCAGATTCATATTTATATTTCTCTTCTTGAGTTATATATTAGGAGTTTTCAACTATTTCTTTAATTTTCTTTTGATATGTTTCAGTCTTATCTTTAAACTCCTTTTTACTTGCCTTTTTCAAAAATTTTCAGTTTTATTTACATATTCTTCCTTACTAATTAAAACAGTAGCGTTTCCTTTATCCGCTTTTGTAACCATAACCTCTTTTTATCTTAACATTTTTTCTAAATTTTTAACAACTCTTTTTTCCTGAAATCCCTCTTCTCTTCCAATCTTTGTTTAATAATTTTATGCAAAATTTCCAAGTAAATAATTTTGTTTTTATTTATTATTTAAAAAAGTGTCTAGCGTGATCTTGTTCTTCTTTAGCTATAAGACCAATTGCATTTTCTCTGTCTACTATATTTTCTTCTGCATGGTTTTTTTTGTATTATTATTTCTTACATTATGTTTTAAACCCTTTGCTAGAATCTCATACTCCTCTTCTGTCAAATCCACCTCAGTTAAGTTCATCAGCCTTTCGAGCATTATATTTAAAAGTTACAAACTATTAAGTAGTAGGATGCAAGAAGCAAGAGTAGGTGTGTACCAATAGGAAGTGAGGTCTGGAATTGGGGGGTGGGGCGTCTCTAATGGTATATAAAGACAAACTCAAAAGTTTGGTCGAACTGTAGGATTTAAGTTTTGGAAATGGAGTTTTTCCAAAACGCATCAACGAAGAAAAATATTGAAATGTTGGGAATGGCAAAAAAATGTACTCAAACATACAATATTCACTACATATTGTAGTGATGTTAGGAGCTGACGCAGTGCCATTTGTTTTCGAGACGTAAGTAACATGATTGTTGTTTAAGACTGAGAAGTTTATGTCGATGAGAACATTTTCAACTTGAGAGCCTCTTTGATCTAGAGTAGAAATACCCTATGAGAAACCTTGTAACATTGAAATCTCCGAGCATAATTTTTGAATAGTTCATTGTGTTCACACGATCATGTAGAAGGTTGACATCGATTTCCGTTAAGCAACACAGTACACCACTGCGCTTTATTGTACATATTTTACATTGGAATGAAAATAAATATTACATGTTATATATCGTTTTAAAGCTAAAAGAAAATGTAATTTAGAAATATTTCTTTTAAAATTTAGAAAATTTTCTAAAATAGGTTAATTACAATTCCATTCAGTTCATCTTCAGTTCATATCTTTAATTTAAGATATGCCGATTGTACCTCATTGTACATTTTTAAACCATTGAGGATTAAGTTATTCATAATATGTCCGATTTAGCCGCATGAATTATTTGTTTATGCAAGTGACACGTTAACCAAATTTTGTGGCGCTAATTTATACATTTTTTTATTGATTATGCGTAATCATTATTATTTGTAACAAAATAATTTTTAAATAATATATGTCAAATAATAAATCAAATCGGCGTATATGGTTATAATGAATAGCCATTATGCCCATTATAGCCATATATGCTACTTTATAAATAGCCATTATAGCTATTTGATACACACACACACACACACACACACACACATATATATATATATATATATATATATATATATATATATATATATATATATATATGTATGTGTATGTATATTTCACGTTGTCCATATTTTTCCGTTGCACTGACTTTATGAAGTTATTATTATTACTTGTAAATAATTTTTCCACCACTAAGTGCAACAATTTTACCTTTTTTAATGAGGCACCTTTTGGTTACTTGACCATTGTCGAATCACTGATTTATTTTTCTGGTGTGGATGTTCGGTCCATGATGTTGGTATTTGTTTGTTGAACTAGAAAAGTTTAGAAGTATTTTAAACTAATTGAACATTTTATATAACATGATGTTACAAATAAACACAGATTTGGAAAGCTCTCTTACATTTCGTAAACTAGGTGTTGTACATCCTAGTGTTATATCAACTCAAGAGCTATATGAGGAAATAAGCAAAATATTATAATAAAAGATTACCTGTAGAACCTGAAATAAAAAATATGTGGGAATTATAGAACCAGATTAAAGTTAATTGTAAATTAGATTCTGAAAAAATTGTATATTTTATAAACTTATTACTTGCGACCAGACTTTTTGTTAACTAAAGGTTGTTAACTTACACTTGGAGGAAATGTTTTCGTCTTACGACTTCTTTAGCCTCGTGTAATAAGTGCCAATAGCAAAAGTGTAGTAAGTAATTAATCATGAACAGCAACAAGATTTTGATATTTTATAAACTTACCTATTGTTGAAAACACTTATTTTAAATTGTATAAATTACATTCTATACTTACAAAAGATGAAACAGTTTATGTAACAATAATACCAAAAGTAAGGTAAATATTAGTATCTAAATCTGTATTTTTAGGTTTAGACAATAATTGTAATGGTAAAATAGATTCCAAATAATTTTGCTCATTTGACCTTTTAACGCACCCCAAATAAGATTGTGAAATGTCCATCATTAGAAATATTAACGCCAAAAACTGAAAGTATACTACATTGGAAGTCACGGTCAACCTCATCAACTCAAGCCCAGAAATAAACCATTACCTGACGACCTTCCCCAATAAAGAGACTCTAGAAATTACCAGCCAAAAGGCAACTAGGCCTACCACAGTCGCATTTCAAGGCATATTCCTAATAAAAACTAATAATGATTCAGTCTTTTTCAACGACATAAAACTAAGCCACACGTCGTTAACATCTTAAGGTCACCCTATTCTCATGGACATGCCCAAATAAAACTTATGATGAATAAAAGGCCAGAGTTTTCGGTAAAAGTTTCGGCCGGAATTTTACAAAACCGACACTGAAGCCATGTCTAAAATTAATCCAACTATGGGAATAACCCATCATATGAATGTAAGGACTATCGGCCTTATAGTGCCCTATTCAGCAGCTTGATATACTTTGTCATCATCTAGATAATAAAGAGGGCAAAACTTCTCCACCCCTCGAAGTTTTATTTAGGGATGTTGGAGTTATATAACTCAGTATTGTAGATGTAGTTAATATAAAGATGACCTTAAATATAAATATATGTATAAAAAATAAGCCAAAACGTTGTTTCTCAAATATCTACACACGTAAGGTTGCGTGACGTACCGCGGCCGATGCGTACAACCTTATACGCAGCACTGTGACGTATCGAAACATTTTATATCACGCCGCGCTCATTCACCACTTCTACATTCGCGCTGAATTTTTTACTCTATTTTAAATTGAAAAAAAGTAACTTTCCGAGGTCAATAAAAAAAAAATTCTTGTGGATATCGTCCTATATGGTGGTGTTAAATAATTTCTCAAAATACCGAGCTTCAGCATTTTAACCAAAAAAAAAAAATTTTTATTTTAGGAAAGTTACTTTTTTTTAGTTTAAAATAGGGAAAATTTTGTTTGGCGGAAGCGTAACTTGAAAATAACGTGGAGTGATACAAACGTCTGTGACGTCACGCGAACTACATTTATACCTGTCTTGGTTCTCCGAGAAGAAAACATTTTGCAATAATTTTTATGCTTTGACTAATTATTTCGCGTGTATATCGTATTTTTTCGTGGTTTTGAACAATATTCCAAAATATCGTAGTTGACAGAAATAGCAAAATTCAACGTTAACTAACCCTCCACCACAAAAAGATTTATTAAAATTTCGCAAAACTACTTACCAGGAGCAAACAATCACTTACACACACTATTTCATGCACAAAACTGAAATTATTGCACTTAAATTCTACACACACCTAATTACATACAACCTGCATTCTGCCGCTAAAATAAGAACATGTAGCCAACCTTCCAAATGAAAACTAATACGTACAAAACATCTGGTCGTACACTGGTTTCCCACTAATTAAGAAATAAACATAGAGGTAAAGTTTGGAATATGCACGCGAATAATATTTTTCGCACTATGGTACTTATACATGCACATATAACTAAGCTAATGTACATATAACTACGCAAATAATTAAAAATAGACCGACTCTTATCTTCAGCTAGTATTACACAACAACCTTCAAAATTTAAAACATAAACGGGGAGTATTAAAAATATAATACTTCATGTTGTTTTAATAAATTGATGAAAGAATAGTAATACTTTATAAAGTTCAAAAATGTTATTAAAGCACAATAGCAGCTGTAGAGAAGTTACAAATATACAGACTTATAACTTCAATTAGTATTACAAAACTACCATTGATATTGACAAATACAAAACATTGAATATTTTAATCACTTGAACAATAGTTTATGAATATCCTAACTTTATATTTAGTAAATTTGTTAAAACGTACTTAAAATTTACTAAATATAAAGTCCGGATAGTCATAAACTATTGTTTAAATGATTAATAAGATTCACCGAACGTAATGGACTACAAAATTCAAGAATTGAATATTTACTGTAACAGAGGTAAACTGTAAAAGTTTTAATTTAAGTATTATATAACCTCTCCTACATATATATTTAATAAGTTAAAAAAGTACAACTAATAATTTATACTAATATCAAGAATTATTGTTCTATGTATAAGTTTCATAGAGTAGACAAATAGTAATAAATTTTGCTGGCAGTGAACAAATTCATGGCAGTAATTTTGAATGAATTACTTCACCTGCAATAACACATTCTACAACCAGAAATATTTGGGCTACCTATGGGCTCCCCCATAGCTAGCATCTTAGCAGAAATATTCATACACCATATTGAACAAAACCACATTTTACACAACAATAAACACTCAGATAACATAATTTACTGGTACAGATACGTCGACGACATCATAACATTATATAAAGCCAAAGCACGCAGAGCACACATATTTCTAAAACACCTAAATTCCATACACCATAGAAACAGAACAACAACACTCCGTCAACTTCTTAGACTTCTCAATTAAACGAACAGACAAACAAACACATAAATTCAACGTATACCGAAACCCACCAGTACTAATACGACCATACACAGTTCCTCAAACCACCCACACCAACATAAACTAGCTGCTTACAACACCATGATATATCGCCTGCTTAAAACACCGCTAGACAAAGATGAACACTACCAGGAGTTAAACACCATAAAATATATAGCACCGACGAACGGATACAACCCAACAATGATTGACAAATTATACAACCGCCTAAAAAATAAACATAACCCAAATACAAACACACAAGATGACAATCCCATAAAATACTTATCAATACCATACAGATCATCCAAAACCCACAATCTAACCAACACATTACGAAAATACAACTACAAAATAGCTTACTCCAAACACAACACTCTCAACACACAATTTAAACCCAACAACAAAATCAACGACATTTACAACACCACTGGAGTTTACAAACTAACATGCAGTTCATGCCCCAAGTTTTACATGGGCCAGACAGGGAGGTCATTCTACACACGTCACCAAGAACATGTAAAAGCACTAAAAACCTATAACTAGCAATCAAACTTCGCCGATCATCTCAACTCCACAAACCATGACTACATAGACATAACATCTAACCTACAAATTCTTCATAAACAACACAGAAATAACCAACGCTACACAACCGAACAATACGAAATATATAGGCATTTCAAACTACAACCTACACACATACTCAATACACAATTACATTACAACTCACACGCACCTTTTGACATCATAACTCCTAATACACACAAAATACACGCACACCACCAATATATCCCACCCCACCCTAATACCCTAACTACAAAACCTTGAGATCAGTTACGGTCTCAGTTGACAAAGGGACAAATCTCCCGAAACGGCCGTCATCAACAAGCAAAGTAAGTGCTACTATAGCCAAGTTTAAAACATTTAAAAGTGTTTAGTGACTACTAGTAGCTCAAGCGAAGATGGAATCAACAAATGTTATAACTTATTGTTTAAGTAATAAATAGTAATAGGTTTTGCTAGCAGTGAACGTATGTTATGCAAGCCAATGTTTTTACCATTTTTATTTCCTGGGGATATTGTACGGTAGGGAATAAGAACATTCCTTGGCATATAAACAATTTTTTTTTAATTATTATTTTGGTCTTTGAAATTACACGATTACCTTCAAAATTTAAAACATAAACAGCGAGTATTAAAAATACAATACCTCATATTGTTGAAATAAGTTTTTAAAAGAATAATAATAGTTTATATTTTTCAAAAATGTTGACAAACGATGTTATTACAGCATAATAGAAGCTGAACTCGAAGTTACAAATATACACACTTATAACTTCTAATAGTATTACGGCTGGATATCGATTGGTTGTCACAGAGAAGAACTAGTAGGAAAATATAACTGTTCCTACGTTACTTAGCACTTTTGATGTTTTAGACATAGTTCCGCGGAAGAATACATACTTCTCTGCGCGCCAGACAATAGTCCTACATAAAAGGTAATAAACAGGTACCTTTCACAGCTTCAAAAACCAATATAATATTATATAGAAAAAGTTTTTTTATGTGCCAAGGAATGTCCTCATTCCCTATCGCACAATATTCCCAGGAAATGAAAATGGTAAAAACATTGGCTTATAAACACGCGTTTACTGCCAGCAAAATCTATTACTATTTGTCTACTGTATGACACTTATACATAGAACAATAATTCTTGACATTAGTATAAATTAATAATTGTACTTTTATAACTTATTAAATATATAAATTTAGGAGAGATTATATATTTAAATTAAAACTTTTACAGTTTACCTCTGTTACAGTAAATATTCAATATTTTGGTATGTCAATCTCAATGGTAGTTTTGTAATACTAATTGAAGCTATTAGTCTGTATATTTGGAACTTCTAACATCGTTTGTAACATTTTTGAACTTTATAAGGTATTACTATTCTTTCATCAATTTATTACAACATGAAGTATTATATTTTTAATACTCCCCGTTTATGTTTTAAATTTTGAAGGTTGTTGTGTAATACTAGCTAAAGATAAGAGTCGGTCTATTTTTAATTATTTGCGTAGTTATATGTACATTAGCTTAGTTATAGGTAAATGTACAAGTACCATAGTGCGAAAAATATTATTCGCGTGCATTTTCCAAACTTTACCTCTATGTTGATTTCTTTAATTATTGGGAAACCCGTGTACGACCAGATTTTTTGTACGTAAGGGGCCTATAGTTTTCATTTGGAAGGTTGGCTACATGATCTTATTTTAGCGGAGAACGCAGGTTGTCTGTAATTAGGTGTGTGTAGAATTCAAGTGCAATAATTTCTGTTTTGTGCGTGAAATAATGTGTGTAAGTGAATTTCGTGCGTGAAATAGTGTCTGTAAGTGATTGTTTGCTCCTGGTAAGTAGTTTTGCGAAATTTTAATAAATCTTTGTGTATGGTGGAGTGTTAGTTAACGTTGAATTTTGCTATTTCTGCCAACTACGATATTTTGGAATATTGTTCAAAACCACGAAAAAATACGATATCCACGCGAAACAATTATTCAAAGCATAAAAATTATTGCAAAATGTTTTCTTCTCGGAGCCCCAAGATATGTATAAATGTAGTTTGCGTGACGTGACAAACGTTTGTATCACTCCGCAACAATTCACAACTTGTGCTTCCGCCCAAAAGAAATTCCCCTAATTTAAACTTTAAAAAAGTAACTTTCCTAAAACAAAATAAATTTTTTTTTGTGGATATCGTACCTTTTCGTGCTATGTTTTCTTCTCGGAGCCCCAAGATAGGTATAAATGTAGTTCGCGTGACGTCACAGACGTTTGTATCACTCTGCGCCTATTCACAACTTGTGCTTCCGCCAAAAAAAATTTCCCCTACTTTAAACTCAAAAAAACTAACTTTCCTCAAAGCTAAAAAAATTTGTTTGGTAGTTTTTTATTGTGGCGGCCCCATACGATATTTTGGATTATTGTTCAAAAGCACGAAAAGGTACGATATCCAAAAAAAAAAAAATTTTTTTTGCTCTAAGGAAAGTTACTTTTTTTTAAAATTTAAAGTAGGGGTAATTTGTTTTGGCGGAAGCACAAGTTGTGAATAGGCGCGGAGTGATACAAACGTCTGTGACGTCAAGCGAACTACATTTATACCTGTCTTGGGGCTCCGAGAAGAAAACATTTTGCAATAATTTTTATGCTTTGACTAATTATTTCGCGTGGATAACGTATTTTTTCGTGGTTTTGAACAATATTCCGAAATATCGTAGTTGGCAGAAATATCAAAATTCAACGTTAACTAACCCTCCACCACACACAAAGATTTATTAAAATCCCGCATTAAAACTACTTACCAGAAGCAAACAATCACTTACAGGCACTATTTCACACACGAAATTCACTTACACACACTATTTCACGCACAAAACAGAAATTATTGCACTTAAATTCTACACACACCTATTTACAGACAACCTGCAGATATAGGATTCTGCCGCTAAAATAAGAACATGTAGCCAACCTTCCAAATGAAAATTATTACGTACAAAACATCTGGTCGTACACTGGTTTCCCAATCATTAAGAAACAGACTAAAAAGTAAATACTTGTTATCCTATATTGCACAGCAACCTTAATAATTCAAAACATTAACAATTAGTATTTCTTTCATAACTAAGTATAATTTTGTAATTTTTCAACATAGAAGTAAAGTAATATTTTTCGAACTATGTTACTTATAATTGTATTTCATTTTAAAGGACTTTAAAAAATACTTGAAAAAGGTTCCCAGCAAACTATTAAAATGTCAGTTATGAGTACTAAATTTGCAAATGGGAAAATACTTTTAAAATATTGGTATGGCACAACACTTATCCAACCAAAATATTATATCCCAGATTATCGGTAAACATTATTTATATGAAATATTTTAAAATAAATCCACAAATAAAAAAACTATTTACATCGATTAATAAGATCTACTACTTAACGAATGTTAATAAGTCATCAAGTTAAGGTAAATTCCTTTGTGTGTCGAAGGATATTTGTTAAGGTTAAAAGAGTTGCTAATTAATTGCGTTATATATATATATATATATATACTGTAATATTTTTTTATATATATATTTTTAAATAATTTTGAATAATTTAAATAATTTCTTTATAATAAAACAAAATTTAATAATAATAATCCTTAGAAAATAATAAATTGCAGGGCGCCAGTTAGAATTACAAAATAATTGTAATCCTAACAGTAAAATTTAGATTCCTATTACTTTTATTTTTTATTACTTACCATTTATAGTAATAAATAAAACACTTTCTTATAATTCGATTAATTTTTGTTTAATTTAGATTTTTAAAATCTTATTCTAGAGACAATATTTCTTTTAATACACTTCCTCTATTTCCTAATTTCGTTAAATAAATAATAATATTGTAATAATATAATAGTAAAATTCAGAATAAATAAATAATACCTCTCTCTCTCTCTCTCTCTCTCTCTCTCTCTCTCTCTATATATATATATATATATATATATATATATATATATATATATATATATATATTGGCTGGATATAGATTGGTTGGCACAGAGAAGAACTAATAGGAAAATATAACTGTTCCTACGTTTTTTAATCTCTTTTGATGATAGAGATATTGATCCGCGGAAGAATCGACTTCTCTGCGCGCCAGAAAATAGTCCTACATAAAAGTTAATAAACAGGTATCTTCCACAGCCTCAAAAACAAATATAATATTATACAGAAAAACGTTTTTATATGCCAAGGAATGTTCTAATTCCCTATCGCACAATATCCCCAAGAAATGAAAATGGTAAAAATATTGGCTTATAAACACACGTTCGCTGCCAGCAAAATCTATTACTATATTTTTACTCTATGAAACTTATAGATATAACAATAATTTTTGATATTAGTATAAATTATTAATTGTACTTTTATAACTTATTAAATATATAAATCCAGGATAGATTATATAATATTTCAATTAAAACTTGTACAGTTTACCTCTGTTAGAGTAAATATTCAATATTTTGGTTTTGTCAATATCAATGGTAGTTGTGTAATACTAATTGAAGTTATAAGTCTGTATATTTGTAACTTCTCTACAGCTGCTATTGTGCTTTAATAACATTTTTGAACTTTATAAAGTATTACTATTCTTTCATCAATATATCTCAAGAAAATGAAGTATAATATTTTCAATACTCGCCGTTTATGTTTTAGATTTTGAAGGTAGTTTTGTTATACTAACTGAAGATGAAAGTCGGTCTATTTTTAATTATTTGTGTAGTATATGTACATTAGCTTAGTTATATGTACAATTATAAGTAACATAGTTCGAAAAATATTACTTGCGTGCATATTCGAAACTTTACTTCTATGTTGAAAAATTACAAAATTACTTAGTTATGAAAGAAATACTAATTGTTAATGTTTTGAATTATTAAGGTTGCTGTTCAATATTAATTGAATATATAATATTTATTTACTTTCAGTCTGTTTCTTAATGACTAGGAAACCAGTGTACGACCAGATGTTTTGTACGTAATAATTTTCATTTGGAAGGTTGGCTACATGTTCTTATTTTAGCGGCAGAATCCTATATCTGGAGGTTGTCTGTAAATAGGTGTGTGTAGAATTTAAGTGCAATAATTTCTGTTTTGTGCGTGAAATAGTGTGTGTAAGTGAATTTCGTGTGTGAAATAGTGTCTGTAAGTGATTGTTTGCTTCTGTTAAGTAGTTTTAATGCGGGATTTTAATAAATCTTTGGTGTGGTGGAGGGTTAGTTAACGTTGATTTTTGCTATTTCTGCCACCTACGATATTTCGAAATATTTTTTAAAATCACGAAAAAATATGATATCTACGCGAAATAATTAGTCAAAGCATAAAAATTAGTGCAAAATGTTTTCTTCTCGGAGCCCTAAGATAGGTATAAATATTGTGTACCGTGACGTCAGAGACATTTGTATCACTCCGCGTCTATCACAACTTGTGCTTCCGCCAAAAAAATTTCCCCTACTTTAAACTAAAAAAAAAATAACTTTCCCCAAAGCAAAAAAAAATTTTTTTGTGGATATCGTATCTTTTCGTGCTTTTGAACAATAATCCAAAATATCGTATGGGGCCGCCCTAATAAAAAACTACCAAAGATTCTTGTGGTTATCGTCCAATTTGGTGGTTTTGAACAATTTCCCAAAATATCGTATGGTGCCGAGCTACTGCATTTCAACCTAAATAACATATAATTAAATATAGATCAGGTAAAAATTTAAAGCGGGTGTAGTATGAAGTACGGTAATTTTTTACGGAAGCCCCATACGATATTTAGGATTATTGTTCAAAAGCACAAAAAGGTACGATATCAAAAAAAAAAAAATTTCTTGCCGTGATTAAATTTACTTTTTTTGAGTTTAAAGTAGTGGAAATGTTTTTTGGCGGTAGCACAAGTTGTGAATAGGTTCGGAGTGATACAAACGTCTGTGACGTCACCGTACACACTATTTATACCTATCTTAGGGCTCCGAGAAGAAAACATTTTGCAATAATTTTTATGCTTTGATTAATTATTTCGCGTGGATATCGTATTTTTCCGTATTTTGAACAATATTCCGAAATATCGTAGTTAGCAGAAATAGCAAAAATCAACGTTAACTAACCCTCCACCACACACAAAGATTTATTAAAATTTCGCAAAACTACTTACCAGGAGCAAACAATCACTTACACACACCTAATTACATACAACCTGCAGATATAGGATTCTGCCGCTAAAAATAAGAACATGTAGCCAACCTTCCAAATGAAAATTATTACGTACAAAACATCTGGTCGTACACTGGTTTCCCAATCATTAAGAAACAGACTAAAAAGTAAATACTTGTTATCCTATATTGCACAGCAATCTTAATAATTCAAAACATTAACAATTAGTATTTCTTTCATAACTAAGTATAATTTTGTAATTTTTCAACATAGAAGTAAAGTAATATTTTTCGAACTATGTTACTTATAATTGTATTTCATTTTAAAGGACTTTAAAAAATACTTGAAAAAGGTTCCCAGCAAACTATTAAAATGTCAGTTATGAGTACTAAATTTGCAAATGGGAAAATACTTTTAAAATATTGGTATGGCACAACACTTATCCAACCAAAATATTATATCCCAGATTATCGGTAAACATTATTTATATGAAATATTTTAAAATAAATCCACAAATAAAAAAACTATTTACATCGATTAATAAGATCTACTACTTAACGAATGTTAATAAGTCATCAAGTTAAGGTGAATTCCTTTGTGTGTCGAAGGATATTTGTTAAGGTTAAAAGAGTTGCTAATTAATTGCGTTATATATATATATATATATATATATATATATATATATATATATATATACTGTAATATTTTTTTATATATTTTTTTAAAAATAATTTTGAATAATTTAAATAATTTCTTTATAATAAAACAAAATTTAATAATAATAATCCTTAGAAAATAATAAATTGCAGGGCGCCAGTTAGAATTACAAAATAATTGTAATCCTAACAGTAAAATTTAGATTCCTATTACTTTTATTTTTTATTACTTACCATTTATAGTAATAAATAAAACACTTTCTTATAATTCGATTAATTTTTGTTTAATTTAGATTTTTAAAATCTTATTCTAGAGACAATATTTCTTTTAATACACTTCCTCTATTTCCTAATTTCGTTAAATAAATAATAATATTGTAATAATATAATAGTAAAATTCAGAATAAATAAATAATAACTCTCTCTCTCTCTCTCTCTCTCTCTCTCTCTCTCTCTATATATATATATATATATATATATATATATATATATATATATATATATATTGGCTGGATATCGATTGGTTGGCACAGAGAAGAACTAATAGGAAAATATAACTGTTCCTACGTTTTTTAATCTCTTTTGATGATAGAGATATTGATCCGCGGAAGAATTAATGACTTCTTGTGCTTCCGCCAAAAACAATTTCCCCCCCTTTAAACTCAAAAAAAAGTAACTTTCCTCAGTGCAAAATTTTTTTTTTTTTGTTGATATCGAACCTTTTTGTGCTTTTGAACAATAATCCAAAATATCGTATGGGGCCGCCCTAATAAGAAACTACCGATTTTTTTTTAATTGAAGTAGGAAAGTTACTTTTTTTCAATTTAAAGTAGGGTAATAAATTCAGCGCGAATGTAGAAGTTGTGAATAGGTGCGGAGTGATACTTACGTCACAGTGCTGTGCACAGGTTGTACGCATTGTCCGCGGTACGTCATGCAACCTTACCTGTGTAGATATTTGAGAAACAACTTCTCTAGTTAGGATAGATTTGTTTTTAAATTTATACAATACTGTATACCTATATTAAAATATACCGATATATAGCATTTGTATAACCCTGCGCCTATTCACAACTTCTACATCCGAGCTGAATTTTGTACGCTACTTTAAATTGATATACTTTAAACAGATATAGGATTCTGCCGCTAAAATAAGAACATGTAGCCAACCTTCCAAATGAAAATTATTACGTACAAAACATCTGGTCGTACACTGGTTTCCCAATCATTAAAGCCAACCTTCCAAATGAAAATTATTACGTACAAAACATCTGGTCGTACACTGGTTTCCCAATCATTAAGAAACAGACTGAAAGAAAAAATAATTATTATATATTCAATTAATATTGCACAGCAACCTTAATAATTCAAATATTAACAATTAGTATTTCTTTCATAACTAAGTATAATTTTGTAATTTTCCAACATAGAAGTACAACACTACTTTAAATTGAAAAAAAGTATTTTCCCGAAGTCAATTTAAAAAAATTCTTGTGGATATCGTCCTATTTGGTGGTGTTAAACCATTTCCCAAAATATCGTATGGCGCCGAGCTTTTGCATTTTTTCCATATTTTAAACTACAATTACTTTTTTTTTCTTGAATATAATAGTCCATTACGTTCGGTGAATCTTGTTAATCACTTAAACAATAGTTTATGACTATCCGAACTTTGAATTTAGTAAATTTGTTAGAACTTACTGAGACAGAACGTTTTCGATCGCTATGTGCCGATCTACATCAATGTCTTCTGCTTGGAGATGTTGGGTCAAGCGGTGACGGTTTTAAATGTAGGTTTTCGATAGTATCAAAGAGTATGTGTGATTTGTATTGTGTTTGTTCGTTTAATATGTTTGTACTTTGTGTGTCTGTAAATTTCATATTGTTCTAGTGTGTTGGGATGTGGTCCTATTTTGTTGATGTGTAGGATTTCTAGGGTTTGGTAAATGTCTGTGTATTTGTGTCCTGTATCTTTTATGTGATTGTAAAATGTTGAGTTGGTGTTATGTTTGTGTTCTTCGACTCTTTGTTTAAAGCTGCGACCTGTTTGTCTAATGTAGAACTTGTTACATTCGTTGCAGTTCAGTTTGTATACGCCTGGTGCTTGTAGTTTATCCTTGTTGTTGGTGTTGTGTTGTAACTTGTTATTAGTTTTGTATGCTATTTTGTATCCTATTTTTGAAATTTGCAGGCTATTTTGTTTGTTGTTTTTTTTATGAATGGTAATGTGATGTATTTGTTTTCCCTGTCTGTAGTCTTAATTTAGATTTTTTTTGTATTTTGTACCATAGTTTGTCTATTATTGTAATGTTGTATCTATTTGTGTATGCTAAATATTTAATTGTGTCTAGTTCTTTGTTTATGTTTTCTGTGGTCATTAGGGCTTCTTTAAGTCTATGGAGCATGGATCTGAAGGCAGCGTGTATGTGTTGGATTGGGTGGTTTGAGGTGTTGTGGATAAGGGTGTCTGTTGTTATGGGTTTCCTGTAAATGTTGAAACTGTTTTTGTGTGTGGCTTTTTGTTATGGTTAGGTCGAGGAAGTTTAGGGATCGGTTGGTTTCATTTTCTGAAGTGAAGTGGAGTTTTGGGTGTATTTTATAAGTGTAGGTGAGGAGTTTTTCACATTGACGGGAGTTGCCGCTGTATAGTGTTATGATATCATCGACGTATCTGTGCCAATAAATTTTCTTTTCATTGTGAATTTAAAATCATTATGTATTTTGTTGATTTCTTTTAATATGATCTCCTTTATTTCCATGCAGGTCTTGAACTATTAATAGCGAATCATAAACATACCTCATGTATTCTACACCACTGAATTTATTCTAATCCCCGTATAAAAAACTCGATTAATACTCCGAAGGGGTGATCAATTCCTAAACTATCTTTTGGTTTATATAATTCGTTGTTAAACTTTAATTGGTTCGGTCGTAAAATGATTTTCATTGACCTGACAATTTCGTTATTTGAATCCTCATTTTGGCTCTGCTCCTATCATTAATCCTTAGTAATTTTTATAGTTGCTTCAGTCGGAACTGATGGGTATAGACTTTATATGTCAAACTAAATAATCCCATAATACTTAGTAATATTTGCTTTTTGTATTCTTCTAACAAACTCGGATAAAGTTTTCATGGTATATTTATTTTTACATGGTATCTGTACCAAAGTAAATAACATGAAGTACACAAACACCTTGAGAGCCACAGCCACCCTGGATAGACCCAGACCATGTATTTAATTGATTTTAAGCAGACAACCTTTTCACTTCAATTATCACAAATGCTGTCAAGATATACTCTACCCTTGAATATGACTAAATATAGAATGCCCACTAGATTTCTGTATGAACCTGATGGACCCATCATCATTTCGAGATAGACCAGAGAAGTGCCCCAAGGCAGCTGATTTAAGAATATAATGTCAATCCATGGTTGCAAATGGTAATAATTTTTAGATGTTGTTACGTAACCCCTATAAAAAGTGGGAAACGTACAGATACCTTGTGGTGTAATAGTGTTAATGCATATGAATTGATGGTATGTTTCTGAGTATATTTATATTTGAATCTATCTCTTGCTGTATTGAATGTTTATTTAAATGAATGAAGATATATAATTTCTATTTAAAAACATAAACTCATGAATAATTTAAATTCTTTATTATAACAATTTTTAATTCACACAATAAACAGAACAAAATACAACTTAACAAGTTTTAACACAATAGGTTAAACTCATTTCTATTAATTTTAGTTACAAAATTTTATACCCTAGGCTATTTTCTAAGATCTCTTAATATCTCGGGGTTTATATGCATGGGCTATATCTTTTAACTCTTTGGTTAATTAAATAAATTTTGATAAACAAGATTAAATTTAGAAAATAGTTTTAATAAATAGCTTCCTGATGAAAAAACATAAATTTGGAATAAGCAAAAAGGTCCCTAAACTGTTTGAACTGGATCAGGTTTCTTACTACTAACTATTATTTAATTTCAAGATATTCTAATAATGTACAATTTTAAATTTCCTTATGATTTTAAAAGTTCACTAAAGTTTATTTGTATAGCGCTATGTACTTAACTTATAAATTATCGAAGTTCCGCCGGTTGTTCACGTAGGATTCAGTTCTCTTTAAATTTTATATTTAACACGCTTAAATTCCTTTTAGTTACTTCAAATTATATTAATACAGTATTATAGATTTAAATTAACTTATCCTAGTTTTAATTTGGCCAAATTTCTTCACAAATATGTATAATTTTGACGAATTTCTTCAAATGGAATTTTGACTTCTACGGAAGCTCCGCTCCTTTTGCGACCCCACGCTATACTAACTAACGCGTCCTTCTACTTTTAAAAATGTTTAAAACATGGCGGCCTTTCCACCTCTAAACCTCATCTTGCATGTAATTTAGTTCGATTTTTTTCACTAGAGTCGACTGTAACATTGACCTACATTCTTGGCTCCAGATCTGATAATGTCAACGAACTGTTCACCCGTTTTAATTTGGTTAACACTATTTCAACTTTCCGATCCTTAACAAACCTTCCAGTGTTTATTTAATTACTTATATTTGTGTGTGCAGTGCCTTTGCGTTTTACTTTTGTAATAATTCCGAAATGTGTGTGTTTTGAGCTGGATTTTTACAAACATAACCTTTCATCTCATTGTTTACAATTGCGTTTAACCTTCTATCTCTCAAGCAACCACTTATGCCCTATGTTAACAAAGTTTACAATTTTACAAAATATAATTATTATTAGATTATCTTGTTCTAATTTTATTTGTTAGGTTGTTTGATACAACAAATTTCCTAATGCATTTTACAGGTCAAATATCTTGTTTACATGTTACAACCTTTTCCAAGCTTTTTCCTAAAATTAGTTTCAATTTAATCTAACCAATCTCTTAATGAATTTCTCTTTAAATTTTGTTGAGTTATTTCTAATCTATTCTTCCAATTCTTAAAGAACATTATATAGCCCATTCTATAAATGTTACAATGTCCCCTAATTTAATTTAAATAAAAAAATATTCTTAATATCTACATTAACACATTCTTTACATTTTACAAGCTTGATTAAATATACAATTTTTTTTAAAAATTAAATTTAATTAACATTTATTTCCTAATTGTACATTTTATTTAATAACTAATTGAACACATTTTTTATTGAGTAAGTTATACCTCAACACATTTGGCTAACTTATCGTACGTTGTCTTTACTACTTTTATAATTGTCCACTTAAATGTCATTTATACATTCATCTGTCCACTTTCGTCCACTTATAACTTAATTCTACGATACAATTTTATCTTAATTCTCTAACAATTAAATACTGAGCTGAAAATTTCAAGCTACTTGTCTTAAATGGTTTATGTCATTTTAAAACTCACATAATTAGACACTTTTGTCTATCTCCCATCCCTCAATATCTCCAAATATTTAATTAATTTTATAGGTTGTTATTTATTATTTTATTTACTATACTTTTTTAGCTTCCTCCCAACTATTCATCATAAATTTTTTCAATTAAAAATAATTTGTCTTAACCTTACCTCAACCTCACTTCAGTTATAAATCTATCCACTCAATCTGAACACAACTATATTAAATTTAACCCCAAATTTCATATTACTATTTTTTTTTTTAACTCTTTATTATATTTATATACTTTGTTACGTATATATGACGGTAATTCACCTTACCTCCACTTATTCACGTAGACATTTATTTTATTTTAACATATTATCAACGACATCAACACATTAACACCCTTATTCACGTAGACATTTATTTGATATCACTTTATTATTTTATACTTACTTTTCTCGACGCTATTTATATATTTTATTTTATTAAAAATTCCCCTTTTTCCAAATTATATTTCCCCTTTTTTTATATTGTTATGCTCATCCAGAATATACATATTTTTATTCATGCAGTGCACCCCACTTGTACTCATTCCGATTTATCTCTGATATCTATTTTTAATTGAGTTATTTAATATATTTTAATTTATTACCCTTAGTCACCACTCTGTTATGTTTTGTCAAAACCTTATATTTTTATTTTGTCTTGTTTGTGTTTATCTCCCTTGTATTTTTCACTGGTCGATTCCTTTTGTCATATCTGTATGTTATTTACTTCTTTATTAGGCCTTTCTTGGCTTTCTAAATTCCTTGGATCATCTCTGTGATCCCTGTACCCTATTTCCCTGGTCTGCGGTTGTATTCTTTCCGGTCCCCTATTCATATGTTCATCTATCCGTCGATTATAAAATTGAACGGTCAGTCTAAATCCATTTCCAAATCTATTTTTTTTTCGGTTATTCCTCCCCTATTCAATTGTCCCCCAAAACTATTTTGGTTTGGGGACCTTCTGTCCCCCTGTGGCGCTCTCCCTGTCTCTAATGTCCGCTCTCGGTATCGGCTCGGTTCTATTCTCATGGGTGGTCTTTCCCATGGTCTGCCTCTTTGCCTAATAATTCTATTTCTGTCTTCTATATCCTCCTCATTTAGGAGTCTTTCCATCTCTCTGACCGTCCTAATGTTCTGGACCCTCTTTGCGGCTTGTATTTTTTCATCAAAATGTCTGCTCATTTTTCGTACTATTTCCTCTTCGCTTAGGGAAGGTACCATATTCCTTAGTAGCATTACTCTTTCCACGAAGTAATCTGTTCTGGCTAAATCGCCTCCTTCTCTGTATCTTTCTAAATCGATCCGGTCTTTTATTCCCTCCTGGATCTCTTTTGCCCAATACCTACTTATAAAACGATCCTTCCATTCCTCATAATTTTCTATATCCTCCCTTATCGACTCCCACCATCTGGCTGCCCCAGCTTCTAATGCCTCATCCATACTACTCCGCCATTCATCCTCACCTTCCTCCATATACCTATCGCCCAATATTTTTTCCAAAAACCTCTCTAACCTTTTAATAAATTCTATAGGATTTCCATTCCTCCCATTGAACTTAGGACCCTTTTCCTGTTTTCGGCACGATACCTGAATTACCCTTATTTGCTCACCCTTATTACCATTATTACTATCGATTTTGTTAATTCTATCTCCTAACCTTCCCTGCTCTCCTAATATTTTCTCCCTATCATCTTCAACTTTCCTAAAACGCTCATCTGTTATCTCTCTTTCTCCTATCACCTTTAATTTCAACTCTCCTAACTCTTCTGTCTTTTTCTTAGTTATATTTTCTACTTTCTCTATCTCTTTTTTATTAATTTCTATCACATCAGCTATTATTTCTTTTGTTTCCTCAAAATTTTTCCTAATCTTCTCCTCTAATTCTCTATCTTTCTCCTCTAAGTCTCTTCTCACATCCTCTATTACAGTATTATTCTCTGTCCTCAACTGTCGCCTCATATCCTCTATCATTTTCCTATTTTCCTCCCTTATTTCATCTTTTATTAATTTTAGATCCTCCTTTATCTCCTTCTTTAATTCCCTTGTTTCTTCTTTACTTTCATTAAATTTTCTATCCATTTCCTGTCTCCCTTTATTTATATTTATACTCATTTCCATTAGAGTCCTTATTATCCCTTAAATCTACATTCTCATTATTTCCCCGCAAATTGTACTATTCCCTCTCATCAGACATATTTTTTCTTTTTTTAGCTATTAGTAAACTTATTATACAAAAATAAACAATTTATATATGTATACTATAAACCTAGCCTTGACTCTATTCAACTCAGTGTTTAATTTTACAAAATTTTTCCAAATCTATTTCCAGTTCAAATGTTTTTCATATAAAAAGTTCTAAATTAATTTTGTTTCAAAATCTCTAAATAAACTTTATCTCTTATTATATCGAGCCCCACGTTGTTGTGCCAATTATAATTTAATTTAAACACAACGGGGTTTATTATTATTATTTTATTGAATGATATATAATTTCTATTTCAAAAACAAAAACTCATGAATAATTTAAATTCTTTATTATAACAATTTTTAATTCACACAATAAACAGAACAAAATACAACTTAACAAGTTTTAACACAATAGGTTAAACTCATTTCTATTAATTTTAGTTACAAAATTTTATACCCTAGGCTATTTTCTAAGATCTCTTAATATCTCGGGGTTTATATGCATGGGCTATATCTTTTAACTCTTTGGTTAATTAAATAAATTTTGATAAACAAGATTAAATTTAGAAAATAGTTTTAATAAATAGCTTCCTGATGAAAAAACATAAATTTGGAATAAGCAAAAAGGTCCCTAAACTGTTTGAACTGGATCAGGTTTCTTACTACTAACTATTATTTAATTTCAAGATATTCTAATAATGTACAATTTTAAATTTCCTTATGATTTTAAAAGTTCACTAAAGTTTATTTGTATAGCGCTATGTACTTAACTTATAAATTATCGAAGTTCCGCTGGTTGTTCACGTAGGATTCAGTTCTCTTTAAATTTTATATTTAACACACTTAAATTCCTTTTAGTTACTTCAAATTATATTAATACAGTATTATAGATTTAAATTCACTTATCCTAGTTTTAATTTGGCCAAATTTCTTCACAAATATGTATAATTTTGACGAATTTCTTCAAATGGAATTTTGACTTCTACGGAAGCTCCGCTCCTTTTGCGACCCCACGCTATACTAACTAACGCGTCCTTCTACTTTTAAAAATGTTTAAAACATGGCGGCCTTTCCACCTCTAAACCTCATCTTGCATGTAATTTAGTTCGATTTTTTTCACTAGAGTCGACTGTAACATTGACCTACATTCTTGGCTCCAGATCTGATAATGTCAACGAACTGTTCACCCGTTTTAATTTGGTTAACACTGTTTCAACTTTCCGATCCTTAACAAACCTTCCAGTGTTTATTTAATTACTTATATTTGTGTGTGCAGTGCCTTTGCGTTTTACTTTTGTAATAATTCCGAAATGTGTGTGTTTTGAGCTGGATTTTTACAAACATAACCTTTCATCTCATTGTTTACAATTGCGTTTAACCTTCTATCTCTCAAGCAACCACTTATGCCCTATGTTAACAAAGTTTACAATTTTACAAAATATAATTATTATTAGATTATCTTGTTCTAATTTTATTTGTTAGGTTGTTTGATACAACAAATTTCCTAATGCATTTTACAGGTCAAATATCTTGTTTACATGTTACAACCTTTTCCAAGCTTTTTCCTAAAATTAGTTTCAATTTAATCTAACCAATCTCTTAATGAATTTCTCTTTAAATTTTGTGCGAGTTATTTCTAATTTATTCTTCCAATTCTTAAAGAACATTATATAGCCCATTCTATAAATGTTACAATATATATATATATATATATATATATATATATATATATATCAAATGGGCGTATATGGCTATAATGAATATATTCATTATAACCATATACACCCATTTGATTTATTATTTCAAAATTTCTTTTACAAATAATAATGATTTCGTATAATCAATAAAAAATTAATAAATTAGCGCAACAAAATTTGGTTAACGTGTCACTTGCATAACCAAATAATTTGTGCGGCTAAATCGCACATATTATGAATAGCTTAATCTTCAATGGTTTAAAAACGTACCTCAATGAGGTACAATCGACATAACTTAAATTAAAGATATGAACTGAATGGAATTGTAAATAACCTATTTTAGAAAGTTTTCTAAATTTTAAAAGAAATATTTATAAATTACATTTTCTTTTAGCTTTAAAACGCTATATAACATGTAATATTTATTTTCATTCCAATGTTAAATATGTACAATAAAGTGCAGTGGTGTACTGTGTTGCTTAACGGAAATCGATGTCAACCTTCTACATGATCTTGTGAACACAATGAACTATTCAAAAATTATGCTCGGAGATTTCAATGTCAAAAGTTCCTCAGAGGGTATTTCTACTATAGGTCAAAGAGGCTCTTAAGTTGAAAATCTTCTCAACGACATAAACTTCTCAGTCTTAAACAACAATCATGTTACTTACGTCTCGAAAACAAATGGCACTGCATCAGCTCCTAACATCACTACAATATGTAGTGAATATTGTATGTTTGAGTACATTTTTCTGGCATTCCCAACATTTCAATATTTTTCTACGTTGATGCGTTTTGGAAAAACTCCGTTTGCAAAACTTAAATCCTACTATTCGGCCAAACTTTTGAGTTTGTCTTCATATACCATTAGGCACGCCCTTCCCAAATTCCATACCTCGCTTCCTATTGGTACACGCCTACTCTTGTTTCTTGCATCCTACTACTTTTAAATATACTTAATATACCTTATAAACTTTTAAATATAAAGTTCGAAAGGGTGATGAACTTAACTAAGGTGAATTTGACAGAAAAGGAGTATGAGATTCTAGCAAAGGGTTTAAAACATAATGTAAGAAATAATAATACAAAAAAACAATGTAGAAGAAAATATAGTAGACAGAGAAAATGCAATTGGTCTTATACCTAAAGAAGAACAAGATCACGCTAGACACTTGTTTAAATAATAAATAAAAACAAAATTATTTACTTGGAAATTTTGAATAAAAATATTAAACAAAGATTGGAAGAGAAGAGGGATTTCAGGAAAGAAAGAGTTGTTAAAAATTTAGAAAAAATGTTAAGATAAAAAGAAGTTATGGTTACAAAAGCAGATAAAGGAAACGCTACTGTTTTAATTAGTAATTAAGAATATGTAAATAAAATTGAAAATTTTATTTTGAAAAAGGCAAGTAAAAAGGAGTTTAAACATAAGACTGAAACATATGAAAAGAAAATTAAAGAAATAGTTGAAAACTCCTAATATATAACTCAAGAAGAGAAATATAAATATCTATATTAATAGAAATCAACAATATGCATAACCATTTAAAATTCACGATGGAAAAAGATAATAATGGTAGTTTAAATATCCTAGATATAAAACTAAAAAGAAGAGGGGAATAAATAGGATTTGGAATTTTCAGAAAAGACACATACACTGATAATGTTATTAACCCAAAAATCGAACTGCCCACTAGAACACAAATTAGAGGCATTTTTCTAACAGATTATTAGATACACGGCTAAAGAAAAAAAATATAAAGAAGAACTGAATATAATATTTCAAATTTCTAAGAATAATAGATACAACAAAGAAGCAATAAGAAAGTTATTTAGAAAAAGTAGAGCAAGAAGAAATCAAATAGAAAGTCACACAAAGGAAATAGAGAGAAAGAAAGGTTCTAATTTGTATATACAGGAGGAGGTTTCTAAATTGAAACATTTTTTCAAGAAATATAATATAGAAGTTGCAATGAAAACTAACAACACATTAAAGAATAAATTAAAGTGTAATATAGAAAGTTTAAATAAGTTTAGTAAGAACAGAGTTTATAAAATGCAATGTAATTGCAAAGCAACATAGATAGGACAAAAATTTGAAACCAGACATAAAGAGCATATGAGGTCATTTAAATATGAGAAAAATTATTCAAATTGTGCTACACATTTGTTTAAAGAGGGCCATACACCGCAAGAAATAAAAATATTCTATTATGTTAATAAAGGAAAACGTTTAAATATTTTAGAAAAGTAGAAATTTATAAAGCAAAGTTAAAAAAGGAAATGTAATAAACGAGCAAATAAATACAAAGTCGAACGTTATATTGAAAAGTTTAAAGTCATAAAGTTGTTGGATGCAAGAACCAAGCTTAGGAGTGGTTAACGGTATATAAAGACAAACTCAAAGTTTGAGCAAACAGTACGAATTAGGTTTTGAAAATGGAGTTACCCCGAAATGCGTCAACAGAGAAGAATATTGAAACGTTAGGAATGGCAGAAAAATATACTCAAACATATAGAGATTTTCCTAACAGAAATGGAGATAAGTATATTAATAATTTCATATTATGAACACTTACTGGTCTTTTGTCAAATGTGTCCTCCTGGGTATTAGAATTCATTATGATTCTGACGTTGAATAATTTACATAGTGACACCTTTAACATTTATTTAGTTTAACATTAATAGGGCCTTTCCTTTGAATGACTACCCTTATGCAATTTAAATGCACCTAATCGTGGAGCTGAATAATTACATTTGTATGATATTTCTCCAGAATGGGTTCTCATATGAATTTTAAATGTTCTTGATCCTGTAGCTGAATAATAATAAAACAGTACATCACATACATTTGTTAGGTTTTAATCTGTCCATTCCCTCTTACCAACAGTTTTTTGGTGGGCTGATTTGGTGCGTTACCAACAATTAAAGGAGCTTTACTGTCTTATTTTCCAGGAAATTTTGGTGATTTTTTACATCAGGGATGAAAATTTTGTCACACCACTCTGTAAACAATGCTGCAGTCATCCAAGCCTATGGTTTAATTTTACAAAAGAGAGGGAAGCTGTTTCATCTTTTTAAATACTCTTGGCATATTTGACTTTCCTATCATTAGAATGGGCATTTTATACCTAATCGTAAATTTCCCACAGTTAAACACTGCAACAGCTTCTTCAGAAGTATTTTTACTTTACTTATTTAAAATTAAAAATTTTCTGTAGTTCAAAATAAGTGAAACTAAATTTTAACTGTTTAAACCATACAATGTTTAAGAAAGTCTCTGTCAAGAATGATTTGAATCATTAACCAAAGTATTAACAAGGATTTCAAAGATCATTTGATACAATCTGTACCTTTGTTTAGTACTCTGATTGTGTTTTTATACTTTTCTGCCTGTAATTTTAATTTACTACCACACATCTATTTATTGATTTCTGGTCTTCACAAATTTGAATATTTTCTTCAATCTGGTCTGAGAGTCTCATTAGTTTTGGTATCATTTGGATGGTGCTCTTTGATGTCAAAACATGCCCACAGAAGTAATACAGATACCAGTTGTTATGTTATCAATTCAGTCATCTGATTCTATTTATCTAATGTCACCTTACTGGCTTCAGCTTGATAATCTCTATAGTTTCTCTTCCTTACCCTCTAGTTAATATTCTCATTATCTTCCTTTTTTAGTAGTATTTCCATTGGCTAAATAGTGTACACGTTCAGGATCCTTCTAGCAAACTGTATTCTATATTTAAATTGCCTTGTCAATCTTTGGATTATGTTCTTCCATTCTGCTGGTAGTAAATTCATACTTTTTAATAACATACTTTCTCTATAATGTAATCAGTTTTAATCAAACCTCTTTCTACTAAACACTTTTCCATAACCATAGAGACATGAAATCAAGTCATAAGTGAGTCAATGATGGGAGGGTTTATAAATATTTTATATACAAAAATAAACTTTTAATACATAGTATCTCTTATTCAATAATATTTTTAGTGTAGACATTCTGATGACTATAAACATGACTTTCCCAATGTACTGATGCCAGTTCTGATAAACAATATATGGGCAACTAGCACTAGATGCTGATGTCTTGGATAGATGCAACATTCACGACATCATCAATGGCAGTCATTACTGCCTAACTTTATTTGACATTATTTGGATTACTGTCAATAATATTAATTAAATTTATAACTACTGATATTCAGCTACTGGGGGTAGAACACATTTTATCCATGCACACAAAAATGTCTTAAAGTGCTGCAATTATAGTCTTGCATTTTAATCCATGCAATTTATAAAAATATCAAAAATTTAAATAATTAAGCAACCAACAATTTGTTCATAAAATTAGTTCATTTCTTTCTCTTTCTTGAAGAATTAAGTTTTAAGAATGAGAGGTAGGTCTTTTTCAGAACTGCTCAACATAGCAATTATATAATCTTCAAGTTGATGTTGACAAGACGAGATTCTTCCAACAACTGGAAAGTCGTATTTGTGGTTTTTCTACCCTTATTGTTTTAATATTTGTTTGACCCAAACATCAAGGGGCTAGTTTGTCATACCTCCAAGAATGACTACTAAATCATGTTATCAATTTGATTTTTTTTTTAATAAGTCAAAATACCACAGTGGGTATTTATCACTAAAATAGGTCTCTTCAGAAATCCAACTGATATACGCTCCCTTATCCAACCAAATGGATCTTGCCCAACAAAAGTTCATTCATAATCGTGATAAATTTGTGTTCAAACAATAATATTATCATAGAAGTTTTCTAGTTTTCCTGTTCAGAATAAAACTTATTAACATTTGTTGATTCCATCTTCGCGTGAGCTACTAGTAATCACTTACACTTTTTAAAGATTGTTTTAACTTGCCTATAGTAGCACTTACTTTGCTTGTTGAGGACGGCCGTTTCGGGAGATGTGTCCCTTTGTCAACTCAGACCGTAACTGATCTCAAGGTTTACGTAGGTTAGGGTGGGGGTGGGATATTTTGGTGGTGTGGGTGTTACACCCACACCACCAAAATATCCCACCCCCACCCTAACCTACGTAAACCTTGAGATCAGGTACGGTCTGAGTTGACAAAGGGACACATCTCTCGAAACGGCCGTCCTCAACAAGCAAAGTAAGTGCTACTATAGGCAAGTTAAAACAATCTTTAAAAAGTGTAAGTAAAACTTATTGCCAACCACAGTAGCACTTAATAAAACAGTTACTCTTATTTTTGTTACCAGTTGTTTTTACCATAATTTGTTTTTGCTCCTTCTTACTTATGCTGTAATTTTGTATCACGATGAAAACAAACATCAATAGCATGATACATTTAAAAAAAATCCATTTATAAATTACAGATATTTTAAAAATCAGAATTAAGAGTTATCTGAAACCTGTGTTTCGATACTTGCGTAAGAGTGCAGCACCTCACAGATGGTAAGTTATCAGTTGTTCTACACAAAAGTAAAGAATAAATAAGTCATATCAGATCTTTATGAACTCCTGGACGAGTAACATACAAGGCTATGTTAGCCCAGTACGATTAGTAATGAGGTTCGCAGCATACAGTAGATATCCTTTCTCTTTCATGAAGAACAAGTGTTAAGCAATTAATTATAATTATATAATCTTCTAAATTGATATGGACAAGACAAGATTCTTGCAACAACTGGAAACTTAAACTTGTGGTTTATTTATCCTTATTGTTGTAATATTTATGTTTAACCCATGCATCAAGGGGCTGTGGCATGTCATTCCAAGGTATGTCTTGTACAGTTTTCCTGTTCAGAATCAAAACTTATTGAAAACCACAATAGCACGTAACAATTATTCTTAACTATTTGTAACCTGTTGTTTTACCATAATTTGTTTCCATCCCCTTACTTATGCTGTGATTTTGTATCATGATGAAGAAAAAGAAACATAAACAACATGATACATTAAAAAAAACAATACAGCACATGTATAAAAAAATCGCAATTAAGAGTTATCTGAAATAATACAGAACTAGTTCTGATACCTGCTTCAGAGTGCAGCACCTCACAGGAAGGTAGGTTATCAGTTGTTCTACACGAAAGTAAATAATAAATAAGTCATATTAGTTCTTTATGAGCTCCTGGATGAGTTACATACAAAGCTATGGTAGTGTAGTAATCAGGTTAGTGGCTTACAGTAGATATAAAAATATATAAATCCTAGTAATAACATCCAATTAAAGGGTGACATGATTAATGGAAAATCAGTCAAACTGAGCCCAAGATATGAATCGATATATTCAGGATAGGGTCCATTAAATAGGAGATCTGGAGCAATAAACACTATTAGTATTTACACAACTATACACTGGGGATATACAATCCTGTGCATTCTGCAATGTGATAGCATTTGAGCCACAATTTTTTCTCATATGGTTATTAGGATTGCTTAGTTGTGTTGTTGTATAATAAAAGTTTGTAGGATTATTCTCTAGAATGGATTCTTATATGTATTTTAAATGAACCTGATCATGTAGATCAAAAATCATATAGTGAACATTTGTAAGGTTTATCTACAGAATGTTTTCATATGGCTTCTAAGATTGCTTAGTTGTGTTGCTATAAAATATACGTTTGTAGGGTTTTTCTCCAGAGTGTTTCATCATATGTATTTTAATGTTATTTGAACATGCAGTTGAATAATAACATTGTGAACATTTGTAAGGTTTTTACCCAGAGTGTTTTCTCTTATGTCTTTTCAAATGACATGATTGGGCTGCAGAAAAATCACACTTTGAACATTTGTAAGGTTTTTCTCCGGAATGTATTCTCATATGCCCTTTCAAGTTACTTGTATAAGCTGCTGAAAAATTACATTGTGAACATTTGTAAGGTTTTTCTCCAGAATGTTTTCTCATGTGTACTTTCAAGTTACTTGTATAAGCTGCTGAAAAATTACATAGTGAACATTTGTAAGGTTTTTCCCCAGAATGGTTTATCATGTGTACTTTCAAGATACTTGTACAAGCTGCTGAAAAATTACATAGTGAACATTTTTAAGAGTTTTCTCCAGAATGTATTCTCATGTGTACTTTCAAGATACTGTTACAAGCTGCTGAAAAATTACATTGTGAACATTTGTAAGGTTATTCTCCAGAATGTTTTATCATGTGTACTTTCAAGATACTTGTACAAGCTGCTGAAAAATTACATAGTGAACATTTTTAAGAGTTTTCTCCAGAATGTATTCTCATGTGTACTTTCAAGATACTGTTATAAGCTGCTGAAAAATTACATTGTGAACATTTGTAAGGTTTTTCTCCAGAATGTTTTATCATGTGTACTTTCAAGATACTTGTACAAGCTGATGAAAAATTACATAGTGAACATTTTTAAGAGTTTTCTCCAGAATGTATTCTCATGTGTACTTTCAAGATACTGTTATAAGCTGCTGAAAAATTACATTGTGAACATTTGTAAGGTTTTTCTCCAGAATGTTTTATCATGTGTACTTTCAAGATACTGTTACAAGCTGCTGCAAAATTACATTGTGAACATTTGTAAGGTTTTTCTCCAGAATGTTTTATCATGTGTACTTTCAAGATACTTGTACAAGCTGCTGAAAAATTACATAGTGAACATTTTTAAGAGTTTTCTCCAGAATGTATTCTCATGTGTACTTTCAGGATACTGTTATAAGCTGCTGAAAAATTACATTGTGAACATTTGTAAGGTTTTTCTCCAGAATGTTTTATCATGTGTACTTTCAAGATACTTGTACAAGCTGCTGAAAAATTACATAGTGAACATTTTTAAGAGTTTTCTCCAGAATGTATTTTCATGTGTACTTTCAAGATACTGTTATAAGCTGCTGAAAAATTACATTGTGAACATTTGTAAGGTTTTTCTCCAGAATGTTTTATCATGTGTACTTTCAAGATACTTGTACAAGCTGCTGAAAAATTACATAGTGAACATTTTTAAGAGTTTTCTCCAGAATGTATTCTCATGTGTACTTTCAAGATACTGTTATAAGCTGCTGAAAAATTACATTGTGAACATTTGTAAGGTTTTTCTCCAGAATGTTTTATCATGTGTACTTTCAAGATACTTGTACAAGCTGCTGAAAAATTACATAGTGAACATTTTTAAGGGTTTTCTCCAGAATGCATTCTCATGTGTACTTTCAAGATACTGTTATAAGCTGCTGAAAAATTACATTGTGAACATTTGTAAGGTTTTTCTCCAGAATGTTTTATAATGTGTACTTTCAAGATACTTGTACAAGCTGCTGAAAAATTACATAGTGAACATTTTTAAGAGTTTTCTCCAGAATGTATTCTCATGTGTACTTTCAAGATACTGTTATAAGCTGCTGAAAAATTACATTGTGAACATTTGTAAGGTTTTTCTCCAGAATGTTTTATCATGTGTACTTTCAAGATACTTGTACAAGCTGCTGAAAAATTACATAGTGAACATTTTTAAGAGTTTTCTCCAGAATGCATTCTCATGTGTACTTTCAAGATACTGTTATAAGCTGCTGAAAAATTACATTGTGAACATTTGTAAGGTTTTTCTCCAGAATGTTTTATCATGTGTACTTTCAAGATACTTGTACAAGCTGCTGAAAAATTACATAGTGAACATTTTTAAGAGTTTTCTCCAGAATGTATTCTCATGTGTACTTTCAAGATACTGTTACAAGCTGCTGAAAAATTACATTGTGAACATTTGTAAGGGTTTTCTCCAGAATGTTTTATCATGTGTACTTTCAAGATACTTGTACAAGCTGCTGAAAAATTACTTAGTGAACATTTTTAAGAGTTTTCTCCAGAATGTATTCTCATGTGTACTTTCAAGATATTGTTATAAGCTGCTGAAAAATTACATAGTGAATATTTGTAAGGTTTTTCTCCAGAATGTATTATCATGTGTACTTTCAAGAAACTTGTACAAGCTGCTGAAAAATTACATAGTGAACATTTTTAAGAGTTTTCTCCAGAATGTATTCTCATGTGTAGTTTCAAAACACCTGATTGGGCTGCAGAAAAATCACACTGTGAACATTTGTAAGGTTTTTCTCCGGAATGTATTCTCATGTGTACTCTCAAGCTACTTCTATGAGCTGTTGAAAAATCGCACTGTGAACATTTGTAAGGTTTTTCTCCAGAATGTTTTCTCATGTGTACTTTCAAGTTACTTGTATAAGCTGCTGAAAAAGTACATTGTGAACATTTGTAAGGGTTTTCTCCAGAATGTTTTCTCATGTGTACTTTCAAGATACTTGTACAAGCTGCTGAAAAATTACATAGTGAACATTTTTAAGAGTTTTCTCCAGAATGTTTTATCATGTGTACTTTCAAGATACTGTTATAAGCTGCTGAAAAATTACATTGTGAACATTTGTTAGGTTTTTCTCCAGAATATTTTATCATGTGTACTTTCAAGATACTTGTACAAGCTGCTGAAAAATTACATAGTGAACATTTTTAGGAGTTTTCTCCAGAATGTATTCTCATGTGTACTTTCAAGATACTGTTATAAGCTGCTGAAAAATTACATTGTGAACATTTGTAAGGTTTTTCTCCAGAATGTTTTATCATGTGTACTTTCAAGATACTTGTACAAGCTGCTGAAAAATTACATAGTGAACATTTTTAAGAGTTTTCTTCAGAATGTATTCTCATGTGTACTTTCAAGATACTGTTATAAGCTGCTGAAAAATTACATTGTGAACATTTGTAAGGTTTTTCTCCAGAATGTATTCTCATGTGTAGTTTCAAAACAACTGATTGGGCTGCAGAAAAATCACACTGTGAACATTTGTAAGGTTTTTCTCCGGAATGTATTCTCATGTGTACTCTCAAGCTACTTCTATGAGCTGTTGAAAAATCGCACTGTGAACATTTGTAAGGTTTTTCTCCAGAATGTTTTCTCATGTGTACTTTCAAGTTACTTGTATAAGCTGCTGAAAAATTACATTGTGAACATTTGTAAGGTTTTTCTCCAGAATGTTTCCTCATGTGTACTTTCAAGATACTTGTACAAGCTGCTGAAAAATTACATAGTGAACATTTTTAAGAGTTTTCTCCAGAATGTATTCTCATGTGTACTTTCAAGATACTGTTATAAGCTGCTGAAAAATTACATTGTGAACATTTGTAAGGTTTTTCTCCAGAATGTTTTATCATGTGCACTTTCAAGATACTTGTACAAGCTGCTGAAAAATTACATAGTGAACATTTGTAAGCTTTTTCTCCAGAATGTATTCTCATGTGTACTTTCAAGATACTGTTATAAGCTGCTGAAAAATTACATTGTGAACATTTGTAAGGTTTTTCTCCAGAATGTTTTATCATGTGTACTTTCAAGTTACTTGTATAAGCTGCTGAAAAATTACATTGTGAACATTTGTAAGGTTTTTCTCCAGAATGTTTTATCATGTGTACTTTCAAGATACTTGTACAAGCTGCTGAAAAATTACATAGTGAACATTTGTAAGCTTTTTCTCCAGAATGTATTCTCATGTGTACTTTCAAGATACTGTTATAAGCTGCTGAAAAATTACACTGTGAACATTTGTAAGGTTTTTCTCCAGAATGTTTTATCATGTGTACTTTCAAGATACTTGTACAAGCTGCTGCGAAAATTACATAGTGAACATTTTTAAGTTTTCTCCAGAATGTATTCTCATGTGTACTTTCAAAACAACTGATTGGGCTGCAGAAAAATCACACTGTGAACATTTGAAAGGTTTTTCTCCGGAATGTATTCTCATGTGTACTCTCAAGCTACTTCTATGAGCTGTTGAAAAATCGCACTGTGAACATTTGTAAGGTTTTTCTCCAGAATGTTTTCTCATGTGTACTTTCAAGTTACTTGTATAAGCTGCTGAAAAATTACATAGTGAACATTTGTAAGGTTTTTCTCCAGAATGTTTTCTCATGTGTACTTTCAAGATACTTGTACAAGCTGCTGAAAAATTACTTAGTGAACATTTTTAAGAGTTTTCTCCAGAATGTATTCTCATGTGTACTTTCAAGATATTGTTATAAGCTGCTGAAAAATTACATTGTGAACATTTGTAAGGTTTTTCTCCAGAATGTTTTATCATGTGTACTTTCAAGATACTTGTACAAGCTGCTGAAAAATTACATAGTGAACATTTTTAAGAGTTTTCTTCAGAATGTATTCTCATGTGTACTTTCAAGATACTGTTATAAGCTGCTGAAAAATTACATTGTGAACATTTGTAAGGTTTTTCTCCAGAATGTATTCTCATGTGTAGTTTCAAAACAACTGATTGGGCTGCAGAAAAATCACACTGTGAACATTTGTAAGGTTTTTCTCCGGAATGTATTCTCATGTGTACTCTCAAGCTACTTCTATGAGCTGTTGAAAAATCGCACTGTGAACATTTGTAAGGTTTTTCTCCAGAATGTTTTCTCATGTGTACTTTCAAGTTACTTGTATAAGCTGCTGAAAAATTACATTGTGAACATTTGTAAGGTTTTTCTCCAGAATGTTTCCTCATGTGTACTTTCAAGATACTTGTACAAGCTGCTGAAAAATTACATAGTGAACATTTTTAAGAGTTTTCTCCAGAATGTATTCTCATGTGTACTTTCAAGATACTGTTATAAGCTGCTGAAAAATTACATTGTGAACATTTGTAAGGTTTTTCTCCAGAATGTTTTATCATGTGCACTTTCAAGATACTTGTACAAGCTGCTGAAAAATTACATAGTGAACATTTGTAAGCTTTTTCTCCAGAATGTATTCTCATGTGTACTTTCAAGATACTGTTATAAGCTGCTGAAAAATTACATTGTGAACATTTGTAAGGTTTTTCTCCAGAATGTTTTATCATGTGTACTTTCAAGTTACTTGTATAAGCTGCTGAAAAATTACATTGTGAACATTTGTAAGGTTTTTCTCCAGAATGTTTTATCATGTGTACTTTCAAGATACTTGTACAAGCTGCTGAAAAATTACATAGTGAACATTTGTAAGCTTTTTCTCCAGAATGTATTCTCATGTGTACTTTCAAGATACTGTTATAAGCTGCTGAAAAATTACACTGTGAACATTTGTAAGGTTTTTCTCCAGAATGTTTTATCATGTGTACTTTCAAGATACTTGTACAAGCTGCTGCGAAAATTACATAGTGAACATTTTTAAGTTTTCTCCAGAATGCATTCTCATGTGTACTTTCAAAACAACTGATTGGGCTGCAGAAAAATCACACTGTGAACATTTGAAAGGTTTTTTTCCGGAATGTATTCTCATGTGTACTCTCAAGCTACTTCTATGAGCTGTTGAAAAATCGCACTGTGAATATTTGTAAGGTTTTTCTCCAGAATGTTTTCTCATGTGTACTTTCAAGTTACTTGTATAAGCTGCTGAAAAATTACATAGTGAACATTTGTAAGGTTTTTCTCCAGAATGTTTTCTCATGTGTACTTTCAAGATACTTGTACAAGCTGCTGAAAAATTACTTAGTGAACATTTTTAAGAGTTTTCTCCAGAATGTATTCTCATGTGTACTTTCAAGATATTGTTATAAGCTGCTGAAAAATTACATTGTGAACATTTGTAAGGTTTTTCTCCAGAATGTTTTATCATGTGTACTTTCAAGATACTTGTACAAGCTGCTGAAAAATTACATAGTGAACATTTTTAAGAGTTTTCTCCAGAATGTATTCTCATGTGTAGTTTCAAAACACCTGATTGGGCTGCAGAAAAATCACACTGTGAACATTTGTAAGGTTTTTCTCCGGAATGTATTCTCATGTGTACTCTCAAGCTACTTCTATGAGCTGTTGAAAAATCGCACTGTGAACATTTGTAAGGTTTTTCTCCAGAATGTTTTCTCATGTGTACTTTCAAGTTACTTGTATAAGCTGCTGAAAAATTACATTGTGAACATTTGTAAGGGTTTTCTCCAGAATGTTTTCTCATGTGTACTTTCAAGATACTTGTACAAGCTGCTGAAAAATTACATAGTGAACATTTTTAAGAGTTTTCTCCAGAATGTTTTATCATGTGTACTTTCAAGATACTGTTATAAGCTGCTGAAAAATTACATTGTGAACATTTGTTAGGTTTTTCTCCAGAATATTTTATCATGTGTACTTTCAAGATACTTGTACAAGCTGCTGAAAAATTACATAGTGAACATTTTTAGGAGTTTTCTCCAGAATGTTTTATCATGTGTACTTTCAAGATACTTGTACAAGCTGCTGAAAAATTACATAGTGAACATTTTTAAGAGTTTTCTTCAGAATGTATTCTCATGTGTACTTTCAAGATACTGTTATAAGCTGCTGAAAAATTACATTGTGAACATTTGTAAGGTTTTTCTCCAGAATGTATTCTCATGTGTAGTTTCAAAACAACTGATTGGGCTGCAGAAAAATCACACTGTGAACATTTGTAAGGTTTTTCTCCGGAATGTATTCTCATGTGTACTCTCAAGCTACTTCTATGAGCTGTTGAAAAATCGCACTGTGAACATTTGTAAGGTTTTTCTCCAGAATGTTTTCTCATGTGTACTTTCAAGTTACTTGTATAAGCTGCTGAAAAATTACATTGTGAACATTTGTAAGGTTTTTCTCCAGAATGTTTCCTCATGTGTACTTTCAAGATACTTGTACAAGCTGCTGAAAAATTACATTGTGAACATTTGTAAGGTTTTTCTCCAGAATGTTTCCTCATGTGTACTTTCAAGATACTTGTACAAGCTGCTGAAAAATTACATAGTGAACATTTTTAAGAGTTTTCTCCAGAATGTATTCTCATGTGTACTTTCAAGATACTGTTATAAGTTGCTGAAAAATTACATTGTGAACATTTGTAAGGTTTTTCTCCAGAATGTTTTATCATGTGCACTTTCAAGATACTTGTACAAGCTGCTGAAAAATTACATAGTGAACATTTGTAAGCTTTTTCTCCAGAATGTATTCTCATGTGTACTTTCAAGATACTGTTATAAGCTGCTGAAAAATTACATTGTGAACATTTGTAAGGTTTTTCTCCAGAATGTTTTATCATGTGTACTTTCAAGTTACTTGTATAAGCTGCTGAAAAATTACATTGTGAACATTTGTAAGGTTTTTCTCCAGAATGTTTTATCATGTGTACTTTCAAGATACTTGTACAAGCTGCTGAAAAATTACATAGTGAACATTTGTAAGCTTTTTCTCCAGAATGTATTCTCATGTGTACTTTCAAGATACTGTTATAAGCTGCTGAAAAATTACACTGTGAACATTTGTAAGGTTTTTCTCCAGAATGTTTTATCTTGTGTACTTTCAAGATACTTGTACAAGCTGCTGCGAAAATTACATAGTGAACATTTTTAAGTTTTCTCCAGAATGTATTCTCATGTGTACTTTCAAAACAACTGATTGGGCTGCAGAAAAATCACACTGTGAACATTTGAAAGGTTTTTCTCCGGAATGTATTCTCATGTGTACTCTCAAGCTACTTCTATGAGCTGTTGAAAAATCGCACTGTGAACATTTGTAAGGTTTTTCTCCAGAATGTTTTCTCATGTGTACTTTCAAGTTACTTGTATAAGCTGCTGAAAAATTACATAGTGAACATTTGTAAGGTTTTTCTCCAGAATGTTTTCTCATGTGTACTTTCAAGATACTTGTACAAGCTGCTGAAAAATTACATATTGAACATTTGTAAGGTTTTTCTCCAGAATGTTTTCTCATGTGTACTTTCAAGATACTTGTACAAGCTGCTGAAAAATTACATAGTGAACATTTGTAAGAGTTTTCTCCAGAATGTATTCTCATGTGTACTTTCAAGATACTGTTATAAGCTGCTGAAAAATTACATTGTGAACATTTGTAAGGTTTTTCTCCAGAATGTTTTCTCATGTGTACTTTCAAGATACTTGTATGAACTGCAGAAAAATCACACTGTGAACATTTGTAAGGCTTTTCTCCGGAATGTATGCTCATGTGTACTTTCAAGCTACTTGTATGAGCTGCTGAAAAATTACACTGTGAACATTTGTAAGGTTTTTCTCCGGAATGTATTCTCATGTGTACTTTCAAGCTGCTTGTATGAGCTGTTGAAAAATCACACTGTGAACATTTGTAAGGTTTTTCTCCGGAATGTATTCTCATGTGTACTTTCAAATCACCTGATCGGGCTGCAGAAAAATCACACTGTGAACATTTGTAAGGTTTTTCTCCAGAATGTATTCTCATGTGTAGTTTCAAAACACCTGATTGGGCTGCAGAAAAATCACACTGTGAACATTTGTACGGTTTTTCTCCGGAATGTATTCTCATGTGTACTTTCAAGCTACTTGTATTAAATACTGAAAAATCACATTGTAAACATTTGTAAGGTTTTTCTCCGGAATGTATTCTCATGTGTACTCTCAAGCTACTTCTATGAGCTGTTGAAAAATCGCACTGTGTACATTTGTAAGGTTTTTCTCCAGAATGTTTTCTCATGTGTACTTTCAAGTTACTTGTATAAGCTGCTGAAAAATTACATTGTGAACATTTGTAAGGTTTTTCTCCAGAATGTTTTCTCATGTGTACTTTCAAGATACTTGTACAAGCTGCTGAAAAATTACATAGTGAACATTTGTAAGGTTTTTCTCCAGAATGTTTTCTCATGTGTACTTTCAAGATACTTGTACAAGCTGCTGAAAAATTACATATTGAACATTTGTAAGGTTTTTCTCCGGAATGTATTCCCATGTGTACTTTCAAGCTACTTGTATTAACTGCTGAAAAATCACACTGTAAACATTTATAAGGTTTTTCTCCGGAATGTATTCTCATGTGTACTCTCAAGCTATTTATATGAGCTGTTGAAAAATCACACTGTAAACATTTGTAATATTTTTCTCCAGAATGTATTCTCATGTGTACTTTCAAGCTACTTGTACGAGTTGCAGAAAAATCACATTCTGGACATTTGTAAGGGTTTTCTTCAGAATGTCTTCTCACATGTCTTTTTAAATAATTTGATTGGGCTGCTGAAAAATCACACTGTAAACATTTGTAAGGTTTTTCTCTGGAATGGTTTTTCATAACGGCTATAAAGTGACTGGAATGTGCAGATGAATAATCACATTGTGGTCTTTTGTAAGGCTTAAATATAGAAATGGGTTTCAAGAAGTGTTTAATATCTTTTGTCTGTGTTGCAGAAAAATCCCATGTTACATGCTTGTAAGGTATTTTACGAATATGGCTTCTGAAGTGGATTATAAGCTTAGTTAATTCTGAGCTTGTGTAACTACAATTTTTACATGTCAATGACTTTTTGATGTAGTTCTTTGTTCTCACTGAGAGAATGGAGCCAACTGAAGTCATATTGTTACATTTAATATTTTCATCCTGTTTGGTAGAGTTCCAATACATTACAGACGTGTCAATCTTGGAACAAACTCCCCTGTGCTCTTCAGTTTGTCCCTTAGTTGTTGTTTTGCCACATGTTTCACAGCAGACAATATCTGAAATGTAAGAGTTACTTCCATTTAAATTTACTTTAAACACATTAATTTTATATTTAGGATTACATACATAGACGAATACATATCGTTAGAGTAATATACTATTTCTATACCAACTAGTAACCTGCTCTTGGAAATATTACACACTGGAGACAATCATTAGCTTAATATAACAATAATATTTCCATGTTACTCCATAACCATTAAATATATTGAATTGATCAAATACTATGGTTAAATTAGCTTGTATAACTTAATATAATAAATAATATACATCAGACATATTTTACAGATTTTTGAGTGAAAGATATAGAAGACTGCAAATATTGATAACCTGAATATATCATTGGTAAGTCTAAGTAAAGACATTAATAAATTATAGTCTAATCTAATCTATAAGGAATACTGTGTTGTTTCACCATCTTACATAATCGCAAACATACTAGACAAAATAATAAGATCTAAAATGCATATCAACAACACATACAATATAAAAAATGGATACGAATTGATTAATAAAATAAAAAACATAAAAAACAAACAGCAACACAAAAATAATAAGTTATGACATAACTAACATGTACCCTAGCATCCCAATAGAAGAAACCATAGAAATAATAAAAAACAAACTAATACACAATAACGAAAAGAAAAACACAATAGATAGTATCATTACGCTAACCAAACACATATGCAACCAAAATTACTTCCAATTTAACAATAAATAATATAAACAAACAACTGGACTCCCCATGGGATCACCCATATCATCAGTCATGTCAGAAATATATTTACAACACTTTGAACAAATAATAATTAAACCTATACTAAACACACATAATATTTCACTATGGACAAAGTATGTAGACGATATACTTGTAATATACCAACCTACCATTCACAACGAATACATCATAATACTAAACAAACTAAATACATACAACAAAAACATACAATTCACCGTCGAAACAGAAACATATAGAACAATCAACTATCTCGACATTACATTAAATATAAATGATAATAAAATAGAAACTACGGTACACAGGAAACCTACTTCCAACAACACCACAATACACTACATATCTAACCACCCCTGGACACACAAAATTTACTCTTACAGTAACATGATAAATAAAGCAATAAAATACACACAAGATAACAAACAAAAATTAAATGAAGAATTAGACAACATTACAAAAATAGCCATAAAAAATGGATACAACAAACAACTTATAAAAAATATATACAATAAATTCACAAAAAACCTAACCTCAATACAACACTACAACCAGAACACAAAAATAATAAAAATAAAAAAATACCTAAAATATAAATACACCAATAACAAAATAGAAAAAGTAACAAATATATACAACAAAGAATACTACACTCCAACATACAAACCAAACAACAAAATAGTAAAATATCTTAATAACACAAACCACAAAACAAATTCAGAAAAACATAACCTATCAGGAATTTACAAAATTACATGTAACGTATTTTACATAGGGAAAACAATCAGATCATTTAAAATAACATTTGAAGAACATTATAGAGCATACAAAAACAAAAATTACAAAAATAACTAACCATACTTGAAATAAATAATAACCCAATAGAACTAAACTCACTAGAAAAATACCACATTTATAAAAACATACACAACAATTTAATGAATCTACAAACAACATATACAGAAGACATACTATTCAAAAACATTATATACGAGACTCAAGAGGAAACGTGTATGACGTCAACAAGTACCAACACCACGGAACGAACATCCATACCAGAAAAATTGAGAAAAAGTAATCAGTGATTCGACAATGGTCAAGTGACCGAAAGGCGCCTCATCACACAAGGTAAAATCATTGCACTTAATGGTGGAAAAATTACTCACAATAGTAATATATTAACTTCATAAAGTCAGTGCAACGGAAAAACAACGGATAACGTAAAATATCAATATATATATATATATATAGATTTTTTGGACTAGGAGACTTTTTTTTTTCCAAATAGCCTTATCTCTTTTCCCCTGACAGACTTATATAAACTAATAATCACTCATATGCTCATGGAAACAATATATATATATATATATATATATATATATATATGTTTAATCTGTGCATCTGTGACATCTGATTTCTACTCTACACAATCTGTGATAACAATTATTTTATTTCATTTTCTCATATTTCTTTTTGTGTTTTCTCTTCGATTGACAAAGACTACTGTGTAGTTGAAATATATCATTGTTTAAGTGCTTTTATGTGTTTCTATTTCAAGACTACAGAGTGGACTCTTACCAAGGTAAGTCTGTCAGTCTCCTAGTCCAAAAAATCTAAATAATCTTTACCAACCAAAACTAACCTAAAAATATATATATATATAGATTTTTTGGACTAGGAGACTGACAGACTTACCTTGGTAAGAGTCCACTCTGTAGTCTTGAAATAGAAACACATAAAAGCACTTAAAAAATGATATATTTCAACCACACAGTGGTCTTTGTCATAGATCTTTGTCTATATATATATAAACATAAAAAGAACAGCGAACTTCATGTCCATGCTTTCTATTGCTACAGTTGGTTTATTATTATTAAACGTACACGTTTCTATACCGCATCACTTATGTTGTGTTTGGTCATTTGTATTTTATTATTTATTGATCCCACCCATTTGCCTACATCTTTGACATGGATTTGCATTGATTCCATAAATTCCCCTTTTACCTCTACAGTTTTTTATTCTAGTAAGATTGCAATGTTATCTACGTTTTTTAATTCTCATCCAACTTATTATTTAGTTTCTTATTCGATTCCTTCATTTTTTTTTACTGAGCTCCTCCTTTGGTTCATAAACCTTTTTATTTGACTCCTCCATTTGGTTCTTAAGATTTTAATTTGACTCCTCCATTGGCTGAAGTATATCTTAAGGATGAGTATTACGCCTGATTCAGAACTTGGCCTTTCATTTTTATTGTGAATCGTGTTTTTTACTGTGCCTGTCTCAAGCTCCCTATTTTCGGTATCAAGCTCGATTTCCACCCATGTATTTACGTTCCTATCAGTTATTTCCCGCAATAAATTGCCCGAACTTTACTACTTGTTCTGAAACTTGACTCATTTTTACTTTCCTATTTGCAAATTGACTACTTCTCTTTAATATATATTTTGTAAACACTCCTTCGGCTAATTTCAGTTCAAGTATAAATGTTTTTATAAATTCAGAATCCCTCAATTATCTTATATTTACTTAATTCTATGCTAACTTAGTGAAATTATAACACACACAATTTAAATTTGAAAAACAAAATAATTTTTACAAAGTTCCAAATTTTACAAGCCAAAGTAGCCACATGTTAATGGTGCCAACTATAACATAAAAAGAAAATCGGACTTCACATTGACGACAACTATATCATCACCTCGCTTCCTTTATGTTAAGAAATAAAAAGGTATATTTAAATTTATTATTATTAATATGAAATATTAATATCAAATAATTTATGTTGGGCGCCAAATCTATATTCTAAATAGATCACAATTAAAGATTTTCTGGATTTAACTAAAAAAAATCAATGAATTATTTATGATATTTACTTTAATTTACTAAAAGTTTAACTAATTTACATTTAAATATTCACACAAACAGCAAAAACTCTTTCCAATTTAACAGTTATCCTAAATATAATATTATCCTACATACAACCTATGTTAAATGTTAATAGAATAAATTATTCTTTTCTTTAAGTTAAATGTATTTATCTCTAGGCACGAGGTTACTGTCTAATGGGCACTTTAATTTGTCGAAAGGGTCCTGTGTATTTTAATTAGTTTTGATACTGTAAATGAACCATTTACATAGTGACACAAGGTATTGTCTCATTTATAAGGTACATTTATACGGAATTTCTCTGGAAAAGATTCTCATATGTATTTTTTCTCAGATCATTGTGCAGCTGGATAATTATATTATAAATATTCGTAAGGCTTTTGTTGACAATGGGTTCTCATTTGTATTGCAATTCCTCTGGATTCTGCAGCTGAATAATTACACAGTGAACATTTATAGGACCTTTCTCTTGAACGACTACTCCTATGTAGTTCAAAGGCATTTAATTGTCGAGGCGAATAATTACATAGCGAACATTTGTAATTTTTTCCCCTAAATGGATTCTCATATGATTTTTAAATGTATTTAATCTTGTAGGTGAATAATAATAAAACAGTACATTTGTAAGGTTTTTTCTGGAATGGATTGTTTTAAATGGCCCTTACCCTCTTTCCAACAGTTCTTCGGTGGGACAATATGGCATATTATCAACAATTAAAAGAACTTTACCAACTTCTTTTCCATGAGCTTTTTTACTTTAGGGATGAAAATTTTGTCATACCACTCTGTAAACAATGCAGGAGTCTTCCAAGCTTTTGCAAAAGAGGGGGAAGCTGTTTCACCTTTTTAATTGCTCCTGGCCTGTTTGACTTTCCTATCATCAGAATGGGTATTTTACAACTCCTCGTAAATTTGCCACAGTTAAGCACTGCAACAGCTTCTTCAGAAGTATCTTTACCTTACTTATTTCAAATTAAAATTTTTCTGTTGTTCAAAATAATTAAATCTAAATTTAACTCTTCAAACCATATAATGTTAAAGAAAGTCTCTGACAATAATGATTTGCTTCAACATCCAAAGTATCAACAAGGATTTCAAACATCATTTGATACAATCTATACCTTTGTTTAGTACTCTGATTGTGTTTTTATACTTTTCTGCCTGTAATTTTAATTTATTACCACACATCTATTTATAGATTCTGGTCTTCACAAATTTGAATATTTTCTTTAATCTGGTCTAAGAGTCTCATTAGTTTTTGTATCATTTGGATGGTGCTCTTTGATGTCAAAACTTGTGCAGAGAAGTAATACAAATAGCAATTGTTATGTTATTAGTTCAGTCCTCTGGTTCTATAAATCTGTTCTCACTTAATAACTTTAAACAATTTGTAAAAATATCATTAATTTAAATAATTGAAGTAACTAACAAATTGTTCATAAAATTAGTCCATTTCTTTCTCTTTTTTTGAAGAACAAGTGTTAAGAGTGAGTGATAGGTTGTTTTCAGAACTGCTCAACATAGAAATTATATAATCTTCAAGTTGATGTGGACAAGACAAGATTCTTCCAACAACTGGAAAGTTGTACTTTTGGTTTATTTATCCTTATTGTTGTAATATTTATGTTTAACCCATGCATCAAGGGGCTGTGGCTTGTCATTCCAAGGTATGTCTTGTACAGTTTTCCTGTTCAGAATCAAAACTTATTGGCAACCACAATAGGTTAAGCGCTAGCTTAACAATTATTCTTAACTACAGTCGGCGCCGCTTATTGTGATCATGGTTAATGTTATCATTCGGTTATTGTTATCGTTTCATTGAAAAACAAACACGGACGTATATTAATACATTGTAATTAGGCCGCCTATTGTAATCATCTGTTCGCTTATTATTATCATTTAATTTGCTATTCAAAATTATATGTGTCAACATATACTAGCATGGACCAAGTAAAAATGTCTACAAAGTAGTGTAAACAGCACATGCAACACACAATGAAGCCCAATTCATAGAATGTTTATTTTTAGAATGACAGAAATACTTTATAACGGTTTCAGCACTTAGCACAGTTCTCAAAATGTCTCCCTTACTCTTTGTTTACGCAAACACCCTAGCCTCGCTTGAGTTGACTTTAGTTGTTTGTTAACATTAGTTGATGTTACTACTGAACCATTTACAGTACAGTCCTACTGTATTTTTTAACAGTGAATTTTTATGAACGTTTATTACAGTATTTCAGTGTGATTTTACATAACTTAATTTTTAAAGTTTTTTTTCGTTTGTTTTGTAGAGTTTAGTGTCACTTGAAGTTTCAAAGGACAGTATAGCAAGATGTCCGAATCTCAAAAGAAACGACGCGATTTAAGTCTTAAACAAAAACTTAATATTCTAGATAGGTACAGTAAATTACCAAAAATGAGTAAAGAAACGCTGCTTCTCAACTTGGCGTTTCTCAACCTCTCTTATGTAAAATATTGAACAACAAAGAAAAAATCTTGTCATTATCAAAGTGTAATGCAAATGTTGACAACAAAAGACATCGTTCTGGGAAGGATCCGCAAGTGGAATCAGCTTTGAAATTGTGGTTTAAAAATGTTTGCGAAAAAGATGCTCGAGTTGACGGCCCACTAATGCGTCTAAAAGCTGAGGATCTTGCCAAAAAATAGGAAAACAGGATTTTAAAGCCACAGATGGATGGTTCAATCGATGGAAGAAAAGGGAAATCATTGTTTACAAGAAAACGTGTGGTGAAAAAAAAAATGCTGATTTTGTTGGAGCTGAGGACTGGTTACAATACGAATGGCCAAAGATTTTGGCCGAGGATTCTCCTAGCTGCATATACAATGCAGATGAAACAGGACTTTATTATCGTGCTTTACCCGAACATACTTACTTATTTAAAAATGAAATTGCTAACGGCTGTAAAATATGTAAACAAAGAATAACTGTTTTGTGTTGTGTTAACATGGTTGGCCATAAAGAAAAACTCTTAATTATCGGTAAATCTAAAAATCCACATTGTTTTCAAGGTATCAAAAGGCTACCGGTTGAATATCATTCAAACTCCAATGCTTGGATGACATCAAAAATTTTTAATGAATGGCTGACTAATTGGGATACCAGCCTCAAACGCAACATTGTCCTTCTACTAGACAACTGCACTGCACATAATGACATAAGCACTACGCTAAAACACATCAAAGTGATTTACCTTTCGGCCAATACTACATCAATTATTCAGCCATGTGACCAAGGCATAATTAAAAATCTCAAAAGTTTTTATCGACGAGAGATGCGTGCTAGAATTATAGAAAATATGGATGAATTTCAAACCCTTACCTCAAATGAATTGGCTAAAAAAACTTCTTTAGTCGATGCTATTCATCTGATAGCAAAATCTTGGAATGAAGTTTCTGGAAAAACTGTGAAAAATTGCTTTAGAAAAGGTGGTTTTTTTGTTGAAGAAAATCAAGAGCAAGCTACATCTGAGGAAGACTCTGAAGAGAACTTGAAGCCTTTCGATTTGTCCTTAAAAGAATATACCGAGTGGATGGAAGTTGACGATAGTATTGAAACAGCAGCGGAAATGACTGAAGACGATATTTGTGAGGTAGTTGCTTCACCATCAAAAGTTACTGAAGAAGAAGAAGGCACCGATGATGACGAAAATGATAAATGTGTACCGCAAAGATCTAAGCAGGAAGTTCACCAAGCTCTTTAGATTCTAAGGCAGTTTGTTCAACAAAAAGCAGAAAATTTCAACAAACATTATGAATATGAACAATTTATATACAATATTTTACGAGAAGACTACAGACAGTCACATATAGAGGAATTCTTCGAGAAAAAGTAAATGTAAATTTGAAGTGTAAATAAGATTGAAGTGTTTTATAATGAAGTTTTATGTGTTAAAATGTTTTGATCAAGTGTTTTACGTAGTTCTATATACTGTATTTTTTTTCAATTATGCTAGATTCAGTGTTTTAAAAAAATCTACATTCGAATAAAATAAACTGACATGAAATATGCCCACTAATTTTAACAAGTAGAAAACTAAATTACAGAAATTCTACTACTGTACATAAAACTGTCCGGAATAGCATCAAAATTTGGTAAGTACAGTTTAATTATAGTGTTACAGAATTAGAATTACTTGATGTAATGATAGGCTTAAAGGTAGGATTGTTCAGAACAAACAGTTGTTTCAATAATACAGTGAGTTCAATGCAGTACGGCTGTAGACTACATCGTGATTAAGCGTTCGGTTATTGTTATCGTTCGGTTAATGTTATCAAATATGCTTCTGACAAATATGATCACAATAAGCGGCGCCAACTGATTTGTAACCAATTGTTTTTACCATAATTTGTTTTCCCCCTTCTTACTTATGCTGTAATTTTGTATCATGATGAAGAAAAAAAAACATAAACAGCATGATACATTTTAAAAAAATCCATATATAAAGTACATATATAAAAAAAATCACAATCAAGAGTTATCTGAAATAATACAGGACTAGTTCCGATACCTGTGTAAGAGTGCAGCCCCTCATGGGAAAGTAAGTTATGAGTTGTTCTACACGAAAGTAAAGTATAAATAAGTCATATCAGTTCTTTATGAGCTTCTGGATGAGTAACATACAAGGCTATGTTAGTCCAGTACGATTTGTAATCAGGTTCATGGCTTACAGTAGATATAAAAATTTATAAATCCTAGTAATAATATCCATCCAAAGGGTGATATGATTAACGGAAAATCAGTAAAACTGAGTTCAAGATATGGATCGATATATTCAGGGTAGGGGCCATTAAATACGAGATCTGGATCAATAAACACTCTTAGTATTTACACAACTATACACTGGGGATATACAATCCTGTGCATTCTGAAAAGTGATTGCATTTGAGCCACAATGTGTTCTCATATGGTTATTAGGATTGCTTAGTTGTGTTGTTGTATAATACATGTTTGTAGGATTTTTCTCCAGAATGGATTCTTATATGCATTTTAAATGAACTTGAACATGTAGCTGAATAATCACATAGTGAACATTTGTAAGGTTTATGTACAGAATGTTTTCATATGGCTTCTAAGATTGCTTAGTTGTGTTGCTATAAAATATACTTTTGTAGGGTTTTTCTCCAAATGTCTTCTCATATACATTTTCAAGTCAACTGTATGAGCTGCTGAAAAATCACACTGTGTAAGGTTTTTCTCCGGAATGTATTCTCATGTTTACTTTCAAGTTACTTGCAGCGTTTGAGTTGCTGAAAAATCACATTGTGAACTTTTGTAAAGGATTTGTTCAGAATGTTATCTCATATGCCCTTTCAAATGACCTGATCCGGCTGCAGAATAATCACATTGTGAACATTTGTAAGGTTTTTCTCCAGAATGTTTTCTAATATGTATTTTCAAATGACCTGATTGTGCTGCTGAAAAATCACACTGTGTACATTTATAAGGTTTTTCTCCTGAGTGTTTTCTCATATGTCTTTTAAAATTAGCTAAATAAGTAGTTGAATAATCACATTGTAAACATTTGTAAGGTTTTTCTCCAAAATGGTGTTTCATATGTACTTTCAAGTTACTTGTTCGAGCTGATGAAATTCACATTGTGAACATTCATAAGATATTTCTACAGAATGGTTTTTCATAAGGGCTCTAAAGTGACTGGAATGTGCAGATGAATAATCACATTGTGGTCTTTTGTAAGGCTTCAATATAGAAATGGGTTTCAAGAAGTGTTTAATATCTTTTGTCTGTATTGCAGAAAAATCCCATGTTACATGCTTGTAAGATATTTTATGAACATGGCTTCTGAAGTGGATTATAAGCTTATTTAATTCTGAGTTTGTGTAACTACAATGTTTACATGTCAATGACCTTCTGATGTAGTTCTTTGTTTTCACAGTGAGAATGGAGCCATCTGAAGTCATATTGTTATATTTAATATTTTCATCCTGTTTGGTAGAGTTCCAATACATTACAGACGTATCAATCTTGGAACAAACTTCCCTGTGCTTTTCAGTTTGTCCCTTAGTTGTTGTTTTGCCACATGTTTCACAACAGACAACATCTGAAAGGTAAGAGTTATTTCCATTTAGATTTACTTTAAAAATTTTAATTTTGTATTTACGATCACTACATACATAAACAAATACATATCGTTAGAATAATATATATATATATATATAGATTTTTTGGACTAGGAGACTGACAGACTTACCTTGGTAAGAGTCCACTCTGTAGTCTTGAAATAGAAACACATAAAAGCACTTAAACAATGATATATTTCAACCACACAGTGGTCTTTGTCAATCGAAGAGAAAACAGAAAAAGAAATATGAGAGAATGAAATAAAAGAATTATTTTATTTCATTCTCTCATATTTCTTTTTGTGTTTTCTCTTCGATTGACAAAGACCACTGTGTGGTTGAAATATATCATTGTTTAAGTGCTTTTATGTGTTTCTATTTCAAGACTACAGAGTGGACTCTTACCAAGGTAAGTCTGTCAGTCTCCTAGTCCAAAAAATCTAAATTATCTTTACCAACCAAAACTAACCTATATATATATATATATATATACAATTATCCGTGCTGTCACTCTGACAATAAAAAAAAGTAGATATTTGAACATTCATAAACCGTAAACACCACTCTCTGAGTCAGTTTCTTTTTTTCTATATAGTACCGTATTCTTTACGGTAGAAATATGAAATTTCTCCAGTCTTTTTCTAGTGGTTACATTAGCCTATTCACTGCACTTTTTAATTTAGTAATACAGTATTTGCGTATTTAACTTGTAAATATTCTTCGGTTCGGCAATAATGGCCACAAAGCTTATCAGTACTGAAGCGTGTAATAGTGCTAAGTCTATGAGTAGCCGAAGTGTTCTTTAATTAAGTGAAAACTTTGGATACGATTAAGCTTGAAAGGAAATCGTTTGCGTGCATTACGAGATTGTAATGCACCTTTCATGCGAAAGTACAAAGGTTACTGCTACAGTTCGTGATAAAACTTTAGTGAAAGTGGAAATGTCCTGGAATATTTGAGTGGAAGATATGAACAAGGAAAGGATATCTGTTGATAAAAATGTGTTACAACAAAAAGGGTTGTATTTATATGAAGATTTTATGGAAAAAGATAGTACAGAAGAGCAGAGCATTCAGTTTACTGCAAACCAAGGGTGGTTGCATAGGTTTCGGAACAGATACAATTTTAAAAACATTAAATTGTATGAGATGATGCATCTGCTGATGAGGAAGCTAGTTTCCGACCAAGTTTTAGAAAATTATTGAAGAAGGGGAATATGAACCTAGGCAAGTTTTCAACTGAGATGAGACTGGACTTTATTGAAAGAAAATACATAATAGAACCTACATTAATAAAAAGGCAAAAGAAGTAGCTGTTTTAAAGCATGGAAGGATCAAATAACTCTGTTACTATGTGGGAATGAAGCTGGGGACATATGATCAACCCTGGTGTAATTTACCGAGCAAAAAATCCTTGTCCTCTAAAAATTTAAACAAAAATTTCCTTCCTGGTTTCTGGCAACATAATCGCAAGGCATGGATGATGGCAATATTCTATACTGAATGGATTCGCGGATGGTTTATACCTGAAGTGGAGAAGTATTTAGAGAGGGAAGGTTACCATTCTGAGTTTTATTAATAATAGATAACGCTCCAGCCCATCCTCAGGGTCTCTGCACTGAGATATGAAAATGTTCAAGTGATGTTTATGCCACCTAACACAACTGCGATAGTACAGCTAGACCAGTGTGCCATAAGATGTGTTAAGGCCTCACACATACCCCAAGTGTTTCAAATGATTAAGGTAGCCATTGATTGGGACCCAGATCTTGACATCATGCAATGCTGGAGATTGTTCAGTATTGCTGATGCGATAACTTAATGTTGACAAACGATAATTTATAAGAGTTAATTACATCACATTCCGTAGAAGACAGGAAGAAAAAGAAGAAGAAGAAATTTATTTGAAAATAACTGAATGGACACTGGAAAAAGTTGGAGTGATTTTCCAAATGGTACAGTTTTAAAGAAAAAATAATGGATTATCACTCACTTAAGGAAAGTGGAATTAAAGTTACCAGAATGATTACAAATGCCATGCAGCCTCTTCAGCAAGTCTTCAGTGAAATAAAAAGGAAAAACCCCTATGAAAGGTGCCAATTATCTATTCATTTGTCCTATCATCATTGTTAGGATCACTAAACGTAATAGACTGTTCTTTTTTGAACACCAAGTCTTTTCCACTTTCAGATGAAGAAGTTTTTGACTAAATATTTCATGTTCTTAACTTCAACTTGAAACTTCTTTTCGTACCTAGTAATTTTTTTAACGTGTAAATTGTGAAGGGTACTATTCACATATATACTCTCTACACCATTTGTTCCTAAATATTCTGGTACCATAAACTGCCCCCCTCCCTTTTGAAATGAAAGCCTCTCATGCCCACTACAGTTTATAATATAAATAAATTATATGGGCTTATGAAAAAGAAACATATATATTAACTTTGCAACACAGTTTTCTTCTATCCACTTATCACTTTCACTATATGTACTTAAACATGAATCTTACTTGGTATTTATGCATATTAACTTTCAGAGATTGAAAGTATCTCCATTGTCGAGCATCAACTGAACTGGTTGTTGTAGATTGCGAGGAGTGTGGAATTTCTGTTGTCATGCGGTACACTGTTATTGTTCTATTTTCGGATTCACTGCACTGTGGGAATCTTTTTAGTTTGTCTTAGGGTTTATTTTGTCTAATAGGTTGAATAATTCATCGTTTTTTCATTTGATTTGTATTTGTTCCTTTATTATATTATTTTAATGTTTATAAATTTAGAATTGCCCAGATTGTCATTTTGAGTGCTCTTTGTACTTTTTTTTATTAGATGTATCTTTTTCAATGTAGGGAATGTATGTTTGTTTTTGATGGTGTATGTAGCTAAGTTTGGATTGTAAATGTTAGGTTTGATGTATGCATTGAGGTGTTCTTTATATCTGTCTTTTAATTTCTTTTTTGTTTGGCCGGTGTATAATTTGTTACAATCTAGGCATTTGATTTTATATATTCCGTTATTAAGTGCGGGACATATTTTTTTCTAGTTGGTTTATTTTATTGATTACAATTCCTGTATTTTTGTAAGTTATATTGATATTTCTATTTTTCAGTATTTATGTTATTCCTTTTATGTTGTATCCTGTGTATGTGAATGTGGCCCATTTTGTTGTTGTTTGTAGTTAGATATTAGGTTGTTTTAATTTATTTATATTTTAATTTCTAATTTATCTATAGTTTTTTTATTGTATTCTTTTTTATAGATTGCATAGAATTAAACAAAGACCTGACTAACAAATACCAAAACAAAATCGTACAATTAGAAAAAACAATAACCATATATTCAGCCAAAAGAAACCCTTACCAATACACAATAGACAATCCAAACCCTCCTAAAATGTTCACCCTCATTAAAATACATAAGGTCAACAATCCCTTAAGACCTCTAATAAATTTCAAAAATACACCTGCCTATAAAATATCACAAATAATGACCCATAACTAATAATAAAACAAACTTAAACTGGAAAATAAATACACCACAAAAAACTCAATTAATTTAACCAACAGACTTAAAAGAATGGAATAACCAAAACCACTAAATTTTTATTATTTGATATCAAAAACATGTACTCTAATATACCAATAAACAAAACCATCCAAACAATAAAAAACAAATTAACTGATCTTAAAACCAACCCCAAATACACAAACCAAATTACAAAATGCCTAAAGATTATACTAAACCAAAACTAAGTCATATTTAATAATAAGATATATAAACAAATAGATTGCTTAGCAATGGGATCACCCCTCTCTCAAATATATCAGAAATTTACCTCCAAAGCCATGACGAAATAATCACACAAACAAAAAAAAAACACGAACCCAAGAGCCACTGGATATCTGAACAAATAATAATTAAACCTATACTAAACACACATAATATTTTTTTATGGATAAGATACGTAGACGATATACTTGTAATATACCAACCTACCATTCAGAACGAATCATAATATTACACAAACTAAATACATACAACGAAAACATACAATTCACCGTTGAAACCGAAACAAATAGAGCAATTAACTATCTTGACATTACATTAAATATAAATAATAATAAAATAGAAACTACAATACACAGAAAACCCACTTCCAATAACATCACAATACACTACGAATCTAACCACCCCTGGACACACAAAATTAACACTTACAGTAGCATGATAAATAAAGCAATAAAATGCACACAAGATAACAAACAAAAATTAAATGAAGAATTAGATAACATTACAAAATTAGCAATAGAAAATGGATACAACAAACACCTTATAAAAAATATATACAATAAATTTACAAAGAAACCTAACCTCAAAACAACACTACAACCTGAACACAAAAATAATAAAAATTAAAAAATCTAAATACACCAATAACAAAATAGAAAAATTAACAAATATATACAACAAAGCATACTACACTCCAACATACAAACCAAACAATAAAATAATAAAATATCTTAATAACACAAACCACAAAACATAACCACAAATACAGAAAAACATAACCTATCAGGAAATTACAAAATTAAATGCAACGACTGCAATGCATTTTACATAGCTAAAACGACGAGATCATTTGAAATAAAATGTAAAGAACATTACAGAGCACTCAAAAATAAAAATACAAAAGTATCAAATGTTGCAGCACACCTAATATCACATAAACATGAAATAACAAATTACGAAAATATCCTAACCATATTTGAAATAAATAATAAACCAATAGAATTAAACTCACTAGAAAAATACCACACTTATAAAAACATACACAACAATTGAATGAACCTACAAACAACATATACAGAAGACATACTATTCAAAAACGTTATACACGCAATTCAAGAGAAAATGTGTGTAACGTCAACAAATACCAACATCGATACCAGAAAAATATAGAAAAATTAATCAGTGATTTGACAATGGTCAAGTGACCGAATGGTGCTTCATCACACAAGGTAAAATTATTGCTCTTAGTGATGGATAAAAGTATTTACAATATCAATATCAATATATATATATATATATATATATATATATATATATATATATAGATTTTTTGGACTAGGAGACTGACAGACTTACCTTGCTAAGAGTTACTCTGTAGTCTTGAAATAGAAACACATAAAAGCACTTAAACAATGATATATTTCAACCACACAGTGGTATTTGTCAATCAAAGAGAAAACACAAAAAGTAATATGAGAGAATGAAATAAAATAATTATAAATTGTATAAATATTATAAATGTATATATTATACATTATAAATGTATTTGTATAATCTAAATTATGTCTATATTATGTATTATAAATATATATATATATATATATATATATATATATATATATATATATATTGATATTTTACGTTATTTTTGTTTTTCTGTTGCACTGACTTTATGAAGTTAATGGTGGATAATATTATTACAATAGTAATATAATAACTTCATATATATATATATATATATATATATATATATATATATATAGAGAGAGAGAGAGAGAGAGAGAGAGAGAGAGAGAGAGAGAGAGATTTTTTGGACTAGGAGACTGACAGACTGACCTTGGTAAGAGTCCACACTGTAGTCTTGAAATAGAAACACATAAAAGCACTTAAAGAATGATATATTTCAACCACACAGTGGTCTTTGTCAATCGAAGAGAAAACACAAAAAGAAATATGAGAGAATGAAATAAAATTTAAAAAAAAATAAAAAAATCCTGTTTTTTTTTTTTTTTTTTTTTTTTTTTTTTTTTTTTTTTTTTAATTTCATTCTCTCATATTTCTTTTTGTGTTTTCTCTTCGATTGACAAAGACCACTGTGTGGTTGAAATATATCATTGTTTAAGTGCTTTTATGTGTTTCTATTTCAAGACTACAGTGTGGACTCTTACCAAGGTAAGTCTGTCAGTCTCCTAGTCCAAAAAATCTAAATAATCTTTACCAACCAAAACTAACCTATAAATATATATATATATATATATATATATATATATATATATATATATATATATATATATATATATATATATATATACATACATACAATGAAAACAATTTATTTATTTATACTCTCAGAAAAAAACATGATATAACATTTCAAGTTTTAGTTTGCAAGGTACAGTTTAACTAATATGAGAAAAATCTTTTAGTGAGATGGATGAGCTTGCATTTATTTACATGCATGCCTATTACGTGACACAACGCAAGCTATTAGTAAAATCAAGTTTCTTCCTATATTTTATTTTCACTGCAAACAGTGCTGATAATGCTTTTTTGCACAAGTAAACAGTTGAAAAAAGCTAGTAGGCCCATAATCGAAGAGCTACCTGCAGTACTCTTGGACACTCTTTTAAGTGTTTATTTTGAAAAAGAAGATTTGCCATAATCATATTTGGCAGAGGAATCATTATTGCATACATTTCAATGAAATTTTCTAAACATTATGGCCAATAAGATTACCTATGTAAAAAATATCTGAGGTCTAACTTTAGTTTTAAATAAATTTTAATAAATTGTGTACTTAAATTATAACTAAATGATAATTTATCTTATTATTTCCCACCTGTTTTCGCTCCTTCCTTGACTTACATAAAGTCAAATAATTACCATCCTGTTAGAAAACAAACGTTTGTTGTTAGTAGCTACAAAGGAAATGGAGTGGTGTACACTACGAAATGCTAAGTACAAACAGTAATCACAATAGGCTGTAGTATAATATCTTAAAGATTAGTTTCTACAAGCACTACTGTATACTGTAAATGTCTGTAGATATAGTATTTGTGTGTTAATGCTGAAAACACACCTCGTCATTGTTATCCGTGGTTTCTCGTAACCGCAGTAATTTTGGACCCCATATATATATATATATATATATATATATATATATATATATATATATATGCAGGTATGTATATACAGCTATATATATATATATATATATATATATAAAGTGTGTGTGTAGGAACTTTTGTACTAGATAGGAGACTGACAGACGTACGTAATGGCAATGGTCCAAAACTGCAAACTCTTAGAAATAAATAAATAAAGATACATAAAAAGAACAGTGAATTTCATATCTCTCACCCTTTCCATTACTGCAGTTGGTTTATTAATTGTTAAATAAATATGTTTCTACCCCATCTCTTATGTTTTGTTTGGTCATTTGTTTCTTGTTATTTATCGATTCCACCGGTTTGTCTACATCTTGGACATGGTTTTACATTGATTCCATAAATTCCCCTTTTACCTCTATAGCTTTTTTGTTGTAGCAAGGTAGTAATATTATCTATGGCTTTTTTTATCCTCATCCAACTTATTACTGAGTTCCTTAAAATTTTCTTTTGATTCCTCCACTTTTTTACTAAACTCCTCCTTGTCTTCTTTAAAATTTTAATTCGCTTTAGGAGTAACTTTTTAAAAAAACCACTACTTACTGATATTTTTCAGCACATGGTTTTGCACTAGGTCAGTGTTGTTCAATGCTGTTGCTCAGGTGTATTGTGTTGGTGTAGGTCTGTGGGGTAATGGTGTCCATTGGTGTATTATTGTACATAGAAGTAGTTGTTAATTATGTGTTCAAATATAATATTTGATTGGGAGTGTGTGTTGTTTTCTAGAATGTGTTGTGGAAAATGTTTGTGGTGTTTGTATATCTCGTAGTTCTCTGATGTGTTTAGTTTTTTTTTGCTTTTTTGATGTAGTGTAAGAAAAAAAATCTCAAGATGTACAACACAAAAACTGCAAATTTTTATTTGACTCCTCCACTTGTTCCTTAAGATTCTTATATGACTCCTCCATTGACTGAAGTATTTCTTGAAGTCTGACTTGTTCTGATACTTGACTAATTTGACTTTCCTATTTCCAAAACTACTACTTCTCTTTAACATACAATTTATAATTGAACACCCCTTTGGCTAATTTCAGTCTAAGTACAAATGGTTTTATAAATTCACAATCACTTGATTATGGTATATTTACTTATTTCTACGCGAACTCAATAAAAATTTACACACAATTTAATTTTGAAAAACAAAATTACCACGACAAAATTTACAAGCCAAAGTAGCCACACGTTAATGGTGTCAACTATAACATAAAAAGAACATTGGACTTCATGTTTTGGACAACTATAACATCACCTCGCTTTTTTTATGTTAAGAAATAAAATTGTAAAAAATGTAGGTTTAAAATTATTATCATTTTTATGAAATGTTACTATTAAATAAATGCTTGTAATTTAATAAATCTACTTACTAACCCTGTTTCAAAATTTTACTTGTTGGCTTGTTGGTTTAATAGATTTCTATTGGCTAAATAGTACATATGTTCTGGATTCTTCTGGAATTCTGTATTCTCTGTTTAAAATGCCTTATCAATCTTTTGATTTTGTCCTTGCACTCTGCTGGTTTCATATTACTTAATATTATGACTTTCTCTGTAATATAATCAGTTTTACTCAACCGTGTTTCTACTCAACACTTTTCCATAATCTTCATCTTTTACCCATACCTTCATCTTGTACTCCATCTTGTACTCCTATTCCCCAATAAATACTTAAAAATCTCTTTCTGAAAACTAGTAACCCATACCTTATCTCTGACTGGCTTTCACCATCTGCTATCCCTAGTTCTAATATCAGTAATACTTCCTAACATATTTTTAAGCCTTCATATTTGTGTAGTTGCTATAAACCTAATGCCTTTACACACTCCTTTGTTTTTCAGCCTTTTTTTTTAATATTTTGGTATCTCCTATTGATGATTGGATTGCTTCTCCTCTTATAACTCTTTCTTTTTACTGTTAATTCTGGCTATCCAGTTCTAAAGTTTCTAAAAGTATTTTCCTTATCTCTGTCTCCTTTTATCTGTCTATTCCTCTCCCCCTTGTCAGCAGGAAAGTAATGGTTTATCCCTTGAAATCTTGCTCTGGTCCGATACCTGTAGGCTTTAATCGGGGTTATGGATTCTTTGACAGACACTTCTGACATAAAGACTATAATTGGACACCTTGTGAAAATTACTTTATATAAAATGAAATAAAAATCTAATTGGAAAATAACAATTTTTTATTGATTATTCAACTAAATTATTAATTATTTGTTTCTTTTTATTTACAAATACTAGGAATTTTATTTAAAATATGGCCAAACTCTGTTTATATTAATTGAACGTTATCTTTTTGTTATTGTATACATATAGAAATAATTTTAATTTAAGACCCATTGTTTTTGAATGAACATAGCCCCCTGCCTCCCAACATGTATATCTAATTTCACAATAATGACTATTTATTTTCCCTATTACTACATTAATATTTCTAGGTTATTCCCCCTATATATTGTATAGCCTATATACTTTCCATTTATCCAGAGTTTTAATTTCACTTTTGACTCTCATATTTGATACACTCAAAGCCTAACGGTTAATTACATTTCAATATATCTGTTATATTTCTATGTAAAAAATTTTGATTTATTTATAATATGTTACCTAAATCTACACAACAGGATGTAAGTCTGGCAAAGATTTACCCAAACGTTTGGTCAATTAATAAATTAGCATTTATTTTACACATTGAAACTCTTTTACTTTACCATAATTATAATAATTCTATTATTTATATTTAACCAAGGAGAATTTATATCATTTGTTAAGAAATAAAGCCATAAAAAACCTTTTTTATTCACTTACGCAACCTCTCTCCATTTCCTAAAACGATTAAATGAAGAGACAATTTTGAAAAAATTAGTGTTTAATTTATTTAGCCTAATTTATTTATATAGCTGTTGTACGACTTCCCCGATGCTTACCCACGCTTCCAATTTATGAATTTGTAGAAAATACTTACCAATTGAATTCAATAAAAGTAATATTAAAAATACTATTTTACACTCATACGTCTTGGGTTTTTCCTCATACCTCATATGTGAGATGAATTTCTTTTAAAATCTCTAAAACTTTGTCTTATTAATATTATTGGCCACGAAGTTATGTAATAATATATAATAAAATATTACAGTTTTAAAATGATGTGATGTTATGAATTATTTAATCTGAATTTACTATTTAATATTTTTATAAATGTTATTTTGAGTCCTAAATATGGTGAATTTCATTTCTACATTTAGAAAATGTACTTAGAAATGACCCTAAAATACTTCACTATTTTGCCACTTGATCTGTCCTTGGAGTATAAAATGAATTGATTGGTAGTAAAATATAATATGTTTACTCTTTATAATTGGTAATTTACCAAATTAACTTTTAATATCAAGAGAAATCAATTTCGTCCCAAGGGAAGGTTGAATCTTAATAGCTAAGATCTCTGTAACAGACATGACGCATCAACCATGTCCAAGTGAAGGCAGGCGAACAGAACTATCAGTTAATCTTAGTGGGCAGTTGAATTTTAATACACAAATTTTCAAATGCCGGACACTGAGAAATTAACAGATGTAGTCATAAGCGTGTGTAGTCTCAAATCTCTCCTCTACTTGTTCCACACCCAAAGTATGGCTCATTCTAAACTGCAGGATTTTATTGAGGTATTGGTAAATTTATATGGGGAGATCATTATTGCCAAATGATTAAAAATAATCATAGTTATTATTTGATTTATAACTTGTGAATATAGACTTCAAATTGTTTATTAATTTGATTTCTACCTACCTCAACTTAAATATTTATTGAAGTCTTCCCTTTTTTTCAACAATTGAAGTTAGAAATTAAATAAAACTGAATACTTTTTAACAGTGAACTCTTTTCAACAATGGTGACCTCTGTCTCAAAAAACCTTAAATTAAACACCAAAAGCTCTGTATATAACTAACCTATAGCCCAAAAGTCCGAACACTGCAACAATAACTTCTCTTTGAGTACCCAACATATGGGGAGGGGGGCTCTTAAATATTCAAGTTGTTTATTTTTTTTCTTGTACTATTCTTTATTGGGTTATTTTTAAAAGGGCATATTTATCTTTAATAATCTTGTAGAAACAAATCCAGTCATATAAATTGTAAGAGTACATTGGTTTATAAACTTTTTATCATTTTACATCATATAAATTTAGTGTAACTTATACATCTAAGGCCTACCAAAGAATGACGTATTCATGACGTCAGAAGCCAAATGAAATCTAACGTTCATGTTTTCATGAACTCAATCTTTTCAACACATATGTTCAGATATATCACATGCAATATACTGGCAATCTATCGCTAAGAGTATATGCATCATTCCAGATCCATAGTGCAAAGACAAATATAACCCTCCTCTTCAATATGAGTTTAGCTCCAAATAAAATGAGTCGTATTTATTATCAACTTTTAGTACTAGATTTCCACTTTAAGTGAGTGTTCGTCAATTTTCATTATCTTATTTTTCAAGCTGATGTGGGCAAGACAAGATTCCTCCAACAACTGGAAAGTTGTATTTGTGGTCTATTTATCCTTATTGTTTAAAATTTATATTCAGCCCAAATATCAAGGGTCTGTGGCTTGTCATTACTACTAAATCACAATTTCTATTACATTTTTTTTGTATTAATCAAATGACCACAGAGAGTATTAATCACTAAAATAGGTCTAATGTGTCTCTTCTGAAGTCCAACTGATTTACACTCACATACACACCCTAAAGGATTTTGTGTTAAGTTCATTTATCATCCTAACAAATTTGTGTTCAAACAATAATATTATCACAGAAGGAGTTACCATGAATCCATTTCCTCTTATCTTCTTTTTACCCTTCTCTGCTTTTCCTACATCCTTTAAACCCGAATGTCATATAAAACATTATTTTATATACATTAAATAATACAATAAAACATTATTGCTGCAGCAATTAGTACATTGGCTGCTTTTGAGAAGTTACATTACCAACGTGCCCTAAATTTCAGATGGCACTATCAAAAATATTAAGTAAATGCAACATTGATCTTAAAATCTTCTTTGGAAACATTAAAACAAAATAAGATCTAAAATTGTTTAAAGAAAATATACCACCCGATATACTAATCGGCTAGAAAATTAATAACTCTTTACAGTAGTAAAGTAATAATCTACAGTATTTAGCTTATGGTTCCTTGTAAAATGAGTATTTCTATGTTACATACATTCTTATCTCATCGTTTCATTTGTTTTTTTGTTTAAAATTATGACTACATTGTTTTGGTGAATTTGTGGGAATAATACACCACTTAGAGTGGTGTATAGATACAGTATTCTTTTGTTGGTATTACAGTATTTTCTATTCCCGTATACGACGCTTTCCCATTTAAGACCCTCTTTATCAATGGTCCCTTGAAAATCGTATTAAGCGGAATTTACTATATTTTAATCCTGCATCACATGTGAAACGTTTGAATTTTGGGGTGACCAATAGATTAATTACAACTTATAACTAAACTTAGATACCCTGTCACCCGCACTCTCTCTTACATGGTTAAATGACTTAGATATTTTCAGAAACCTAAACGTCACCAGGCTCTAAGACAATCGGATTCATTTAAAATAAGAGCAACAAAGCATTTACTGCTGTCGATTTATGTAGTGTAGTTGCTGCACAAATAAGTACTGTACCTTGTACACTAATACTTATGGTCAATTTACTTCGTTCCTTAAATTTAAGGCTTACATAAAACTTGTGTCCCTTATTTTATGAAAAAAGTACATCTTATAGCAAGAAGTAATGGAGTATATTCATAATTAAATGTTATAATGAGATTTTAATATAAAAGATGTTGGTCTTTTTATTTTACACTTGCTTATAAATTTCATTTTCCTATAGATATTATGCTAATATCAGGCTTCATTAACATTTCTTCACAAAGTGAAGATCAACTACATTGTTTATAATGATTTTCTTTTAGTGATGAGCCATCATATAAAAATTACTATTAAAAAAAAAATCTGATGGCCTAAATATGATTGCAGATTTATTCTAATATAATATGGACAGAAAGAGAAAGAGTTAATAAAACTTACGAATATTATCCAAGTTAGTAGGCACGGCTTCTAATATAGATAGATAATCTTTAGGCTCAGGTTCAACTATCTGAAATGCGTAGAGCAAAAATTATAAATATTATTTTGAATGAATAAACAATAAAATATTAAGTATAACAACAACAAACACTTGTCATTATTTATTCATGCTTATATATTTGTTATTGATATTCTTATTAAAATCATTTATAACCATAACAAACGTTTTAAAAAGTAAAAGTATATTATTTTCAAAACGTTTACCTATAACGTTTTGATTTTATTTTCAAAATATAATACCTGTAGGCCAAAGTTTTGGTATCTACTACAAATATTGGATCTAACTCCATTTAGGTTGATGTAACTATTAACAAATAAGGTTTTATGACATAATTATATAATGAAAAAGGTGATTTAAACTCAGAGCGAAGCCATAATGTTGCTGGTTAGAAACATATTCTACTTATTGGCTATAACAGCTACTATAACTGTTTCCAAGCAATATGCAACCAATTGATATCTTCTTCTGGATGTTTTTTAACATACTATATATATGCTGTGATTTGTTTGTCTATAAGGCATAGGTTGAACACCGTTTTTACCCCTAGTAAGTAGGCAGGTAAAGGTGCAATCTGTGCCGCTTGCTTTTCACCTCCCCGTCCAGTCGAGTTATACATGCCGTTCTGTCAATGTTAACATGTCTGTTACTTATCGTTGCATTTTGTTTGGAAGTGATTCAGTTTATTTTACAATAAGTCAAGAATGGAAGTGTCAGAAGAAAACAATTTTTTTTAGGACAAGTGGGAAACAGAATACTTTTTGTAAATAACAAGGCCGATTAACCTCAGTGTTTTAGTGCTTTTAGTTTTACTGTATGTGCAAAAAGAATATAACCTCAATTGTCGTTACAGTACACACCATGCTAGCAAGTACAAAGGCTCGGACTTTGGTGATGAAAACACTCTAATGACTTCAAAATGTTTCACTTTCATAACAGACTGTCACTAGAGGGGTTGAAGAAATAAGTAACCCTGTATCAATTAAATTAAGGGTATTATTTATGGTTCTATTTAAATTTCTCTGGCCTTGGATTAATCCACAGATTTAACAGGTACTGCCCAGTTGTTAAGTTTCAACACAATTGTGGACAAGAATTTTACAATCAATGAAGAGTTGTTGGCATTAGAGTCATTGATACTACCAGAGGTCATTTTTGTTGCACATATGAAAGTAATGAACAGCTGTGGACTACAGCTGAATATTCTGTCGACTACTGTAACAGATGGCGCCAAAGCTATAGTTAACTCTCATCTAGGCATAGTTGGCTTACTGAGAAAGGCTGGAATCAACTGTCCACCATTGCATTGTATTATACACCTGGAAGCCTTATACAGAGAGACTTTGGAAATAGAAGATACTATGAAAACGGTTATGAATCTATAAATATGAAAAGTAGGACTGGTCGTTGACCCATAGAAAATTCATGATTTTTCCAGAACTAGACACATAGTATGGTAATTTAACACTATTCACGCTGGTTAAGCAAGGGAAACTGCTTAAACAGATTATTTAATTTGAGAAAAAAAGGTAACTGATTTCCTCAATGTACATATCAACACACCTAGCTCCTTCAGATTTTCCAATCTAGCTTTAAAAAACCCAATCTCGTTCATTTTTAATCACGGAAAGAAATCATGGAAGAAATCCCAACCAGTGATTTTAGTTTTTGCATACTTATATCAGATATGCTTCTGGAATCTTTCAATAAACGTTTTTTTTTATTTTAATTAAATGCGGCCGCATCTTTTATTATTTAACAATCCCATGTCTTGTGATGTTTCACAGCAAGATCTCAACAATCAATTAGAGTTCTGAGACATGTAAAGTGACCCATTTTTCCAGACAAAGTTGGTAACTGGTACTGCATTTTGGAGTCTATTGCCTGAGGAGAAACATCCCTAACTACGTGACTATAGTAGGAGAATAGTTTCAATATTTGGAAGCACATATCTTTGTGAGCGCACCTTTTCAACAATTAAATTTATAGAATCAACTCACCGCAACAAACTGACAGACAGCCATCTATCTTCGAGATCTGCTAAAGGTTGCAACCACTTCAAATCAGATTGATTTTGATGAACTGTTAAACGATTGTGTCCGTCCACAGTGTTCTCATTAAGCGAAGTAGATACATATGGACGATTTTAAATTTAAATAAATTAGAAGTTTTTTTACCAATATTGTGTTTTGATAAGTGTAAACAACATGATTATACAACAACTACAAATTTCATATTATACTATTTTAATCCGTTGTACATTATGCTTAATATTAATTGTATATGAAAATACTTTGCATAACGTATATTGATTCATATTATTTCATATACGACAGATACTATACCATATACGTATTGCTTACATTTGGATTATTGATGTATGTGGGGAATTAGTTGTGTGGCATTCGTCTTCACTGAAAATATTGAAGTGACCTTTTAGGGTTAAGAAGTTGGCCATCCCTGGTCTATAACATGATGGTTTTCCTCATTTTTGGTTTGTAAATATTAATCACTTAACCCTTAGCACTCGACTGTCGGGGGAGCTGCGCCAAGCGTATATTGCAGTTTACTCGTATGTCGGGGGTCACTCGACACAATTTTCAAATGCCTATAACTCGTCTGCGGCGAAGCCCACGACATTCAATCTTTTACCGTTTGGCGCTACACTCTATTGACAATAATGTGAACTAAGTTGAAAATGTCTAGGAATATGTGAGTCATCACAAAATCTAGTTTGCCGCTACGTTGCAAGCTGCAAGAAGGTTTTGCAGGTTATTTGTTTACTCGTAGTTTACCGTGGCTTCATCTGCAAATAGTGATTCTGAAATTCCTGTTCTTTTACTTGATCCTGATTTATTAGAATGTATTTCAGTTTCATAAACAAAATAAATAAACCAACAGGTATTTGTAAATATAACCAGTTTATGGGCGGTGTAGATTTAGCTGTTCAATATAATAAACCGTGCAGTTTTACGAGACGAACAAATAAATGGTGGAGGAAAATGTTTTTCTGGCTATTAGACGTAGTAAACAGTTTTATTATCTACAATAACAAAAAAAAAGGAAATGAGAGAAAATCCTGTTAAACAAAAATAGTTTCGCCAAAACTTGGTGAGGGAACGCATTGGTGATATCAGGAATAAAACATAGTAAGAGGGGTCGGCCATCAACTACTGACAAGGAAGAGAGACTGAATGGGAAATTACATTCTTTTCCAATGATAAAAGTAGTTCTAAGGATTGTGTAGTTTGCAGTAACAGGACGATAAAAGGAGGTAGAAGGGAAACAGTTTTTCCCTACAAAACACGCAGCAGAAAACTAGAACTTCATCCGGAAGACTGTTTTCAAAGATATCATACTCTGCAAAACTACAAATAAGATAATAAAATCATGTACATACAGTATTAGTGAATAAAAATAGCTTAGTTTACTAAAATCATGTAAGAGAAAAAAAGGTTTCCATAAATAATAATGCAACTTGCAGGTGAGGAACTTGTCTTAATTTAATTACAAGTGGGGAAGCAAAGCATGTTGAAAACATCCGAGCGCTAAGGGTTAAACAATAGTTTATGACTATCCGAACTTTAGTTTTCGAAGTTTCCGCAAGTTAGGATAGTCATAAACTATTGTTTAAGTGATTAACAAGATTCACCAAACGTAATGGACTACAAAATTCAAGAATTATAAATATTGTTATAGAAACTTATCGTTAAGCTAGCCACTGAGAGACGTTACCCCCTCATGCATCCTCATGATGATGCTGGATAAATGAGCATGATTTTAAATTCGGTAACCAAATTAAATTAAATTTAAAATCAGAATTTCAAAGTTTCCAAAAAATATCCAAAACCGAAATGGAATTGTCAAATTCCAGTATAACCCCAGAATTTTCCCGATTCTAATAATTCCCAAATAAGCTTAAAATTTCCTCTTTTCCCAATTAGTGGCCTTGTAATCTGTAATAATATGAGATGCTTATGCGTCATCTATTAACCACGGTGTCCTAAACAAGTATTCAAACATAAGATGTAAACATTTTTCCCCTTCCTCATCCTACAAACTTGAACAACCTTGTTATGAATATCTTGTATTATTAGATGGTTGTAACTCAAGTATAGAGACGTCACAATAAAATATTAAAAACAAATCTCACAATTTTCAAAGTTAATCACATTTATCTTTTTATAATATTATATAATAATTTTTATTTCTATTAAATCCAAGAAAAAGTATAAAGCCAAAAGCCCCTTAGTTAAGCATGAAAACTATTTTTAATTTTATTTTAAAAAACATTATAATAAATATTTCAAATTATTTAAAGACTTACAGTTTCTACTTCGCAGTTTATCTTTAAAGGATCTTGGTTATATGTCGCAGATTCACACCTACAAAAAAATACAAATATAGAAAAATCAAAGTTTTCAAAGTATAAAAATACTCATTAATTTATAAATTTTTAAAACCAATCCTTATACTAAATCAGATTATGAGAAATAAGTTCTTCGAAGCAATTTTGTTTGGTCTCTGCTTGTGAATGCATATGGTATTTCATATCAAATTAAACGATAACCATAAGCAAAGAGAAGATTACAATAAGTGACTCAATTACAATTTACCTATAGAACTCCATGTTTGTCTTTAAATGAAACTATAATATTAACTGAATGGGGGGAAATGGAAAGAAACTCTCGTGGCGAGCAGAAGGTTTTTTAAGTAGATCCAGAACAGGAAACTCTAAGATGCTGGTCCATGGCTAAAACTCAAATCTAGCCAAAGAAGGAACAGGAGAAGCTCTGCCTATAAGCAGCCATGATTCGAAATTGAAAATTTTATAATGTATTAACTAAGAAATAGTTTTAAAGGTGGCTCTAAACCCGATCTTTGGCTAGTGGGACACTTGATCTATAAGATTATCATGATATAGACCGACCAGCTGATATATGCGCCAACCCAAAAACACTAAAAACCGCTAACACAAAAATATATATTCAACAATCACATGTCTAGAGTGTTTATGTAGTATAATAAATAACTTATATAACATTCCAGTTTTGGTCTGGAATGATCTCTTACAGTTTTAAGATTTTACAAATATTTCTCTAACATAAGGAACTAAACTATAATATACACAGTATACTATACACATTTTAAAGGAAATGAACAACCTTTATGATATATATATATATATATATATATATATATATATATATATATATATATATATATATATATATATATATACATATGCATGGACTACTTACACAGATGTAATGATAGTAACTTCAGAATTAAAATGTCAAAAAAAATTAAAATAGCCACACTGTACATCCCTGCACTTCCCTACTCATATATTTAATTTTGGAATGAAATTACATGTTAATGTGAATTTATTACATGTTATAAATCGTTTATAACTAAAGGAAAAAGGCAATTTAGAAATATATGCCTATATAACTACAAAACATATTGTATTACTTTAACAAAAACATTTGCATTTAGTTCATCAATAAAGATTATGTCGATTAAACCTTTATTAAAGGTTCGATCAGTTTACCTGTCAAAGACTAAAAATAACATAAATGTATCTCAAATTAAATCACTTCCTAAAGTGTCTTTAGCCACTGTTAAGGACGGAACATAACCTATTTCAGCTTTAGAATCTGAATCTTATGTTTGAACCTATATAAAACAGCTGTTTAACTGTTTCACAGTCCTAGACGCTAGATGGCTCCATCTGATCTACCTTAAATGACAATGAAAGACTAGTGTATGCAGATCTAGATAGGTATTACATGGACAAGGTTTAGTGCTAATCTCATTCTAAACATTTATTTTATAACTCAGGGTAATTACTTTCCTATTGTACCTAGAACGGGTGGTCCTCCGAGAGAAAGACTAAGTAATATTTAAATTAATTTGTCCTCAATTAACTAGGTGTCAAAACCAACAGCCATTTTATCAATAACTTTACACATTATCACAAAAATTAAAAATAAATAACGGAAAGGTAAAACTTACAACAACAACAACAAACTCGAAACACAAACCACTAGCACTAATAAAATATGCACCACCTGACGAACAAAAATAGTTGCTTGCTAGACAGTAAAGTTGAATAATCAATGTTGACAAATGAGATACCTGAAACCTGAGAATAAACCAACAATATGTTGCTAAGGAAATAAACAAGGAACCCAGGGCTATACTCATGCATCAACTGCGAATGTTAGAAGTTTGCCTAACCTACACTCAGGCGTAGGCTTGAAAGTGTTAAGCTTGGTATAAATGTACATAGTGTAACATTCCATGATGTTAGTAATAAATATTCTAAGTGCATTGAAAATTTTAGGTTGTGGTTCTCATACTTTAAGCTTGATGGCGAAAGTTAATGATATTTGTGTAGTAATGGATTCTCTTTACATGTTTAAAATTCCAAATGGTTAAAATTGTGTAATAAATTGTTGCTGGAGTTTTTTGTGTGCTAAACAATATTCTGAGTTCAAAAGCTCATTACCTACTGTAAAATTTATCAGAATTATAGTGAATCTGTACAATTACATGAATACCACGGATCCTTTTGGTATGAGCTTGAAAGGCCATATTAAGTTGAAAAATAAAGATAGTGACAAAGAAACATTAACTGAAACTGGACACTGTTTGACACAACTAAGAGTTTGCAAACTGTCACATCAAGAAAAAAAGACATTTCTGATAGGATTTTTGTAATGTAAATTGAACAGTAGTGACAATGATAGTGATAGTTTTTATGATAGATAATTATGAATCCTGTAAGAATAGGAATGATAGGTTATATTACATTTACAAAAAAAAAAAAATTATATCCTCTCAAAATTTTCAAATATAATGCATAATGACAGTACCAAGGTAATTTATACTGAAAACATAGATTAAGGCACCCTACACAGTTCACACATTTCAAATCAAAAGGTAAATTAGAGCATATGGGGGAGGGTGATAATAGTTAAGTATGCTTATGTACTTGAAATGTCTTTAAAAAAAAAAAACAGACCCATGCTTTTGTCTTTTCTTCTTTACATGTGTCACGGGTCGCAACTGTTAATATCTCTTTGTTCTGGATTACTTTATTATAATTATGAAAATTTACTATTCAAAATGTAATAACAAAGTGAAGATGTGTGTGTAAAACTAATTCAGTAACTTTGTATTTATATTTTTCAAAATTTATTTATTTTCAAAAGATAAAGCCGAATTCTTTTTAAATTTTGTAAATAAGCCAAATGAGTTTAAGTGATTGCCAAGCTATGATCAATATTCAAAATTTTTTTTATTAATTTGATGGAAACAAAACATTAAATGTATGAAAGTAATCAGTATGCAACTTAACCTAACGTCTAATATATATATATATATATATATATATATATATATATATATATATATATACTGATGATCTATGTGAAATTGTCTATTATGATTGTAAAGATGTGAATTAATATTGTTAATACAGCTTATAAGTATAACTTTTTAAAATATTTTCTAACATGTTCACTACATGGCGATGCATATCTGGTTTTTCAAGAGAGACAAGCGGTAAGAATTCTATATTTACACACAGACCGTGTTATTGTGGGCCTGACTTTCATTACAGACTAAAAGTGCAATAAGTTATTACACTACATAAAAACTCTAAATGTATATTTGTTGAGGGCATGTTGTATGTTGTTTTTGCTGTTTTTAGTGTTTTTTGAGATGGGGCATATATGAGCCAGTCAGTTTATACCACAAAAATCTTTATGTTAAACAGAAATTCTATACTAAGGCTTATATAAACAAATACCCAAATTGATTGGTCATGCTACACAGATTGCTTATACCGGCTACATAAATATTATTGTATCAGAGACAAAATGTGTTTACATTTAAGTTTCATATACAGTACAGAATATTTACAACACACCCATCCCTTGAGACACATTTACAACTTTTGCGATAAATGTCATTTAGAGTAAGGCTAGTAGAACGTAGTCATTAGAAACAATAACTACCGCAGTGCTACGAAAGAATAAACCAGGGTCTGAACTGTATTTTGACATTGGCCTTGAATAACTGAGACACCAAATGGCCCACATTAGCGTTAGAGATGCCTACAGAGCCATACGAATATATCAAACCGTTAAAATAAACCACTGATTTCTCAGAGGAATAAGAGGGACATTAACATAATTCTGTTATGTCAGGAAGGGGCCATCCATAAACTATGTAACACTCTTCACAACACATTCTGGTTTTGTTGTGTTCGACTCAGAGAGCTCAGAAGTCCACCAAACTATATCGTGTACAGTATGGCGCAGTAAAAAACTTGAACCTCTCATGACCAGTCATGACTGAGTGTGACCAAATTTCGGTATACTTTTCTGAGTTCACTGGTTCAACCTGAAAAGATTTTGCCAACGAATTACAAAAATACTGTTTTGTTAAAAACTGTTACTCGTAAGTAACAACTAGATCTTTAGATGATATATGAAGATCTCGCTGCATATACGTACGGCCAGTAGCTGCCAGATCGTCGCACTGTGTACTATGTCAATACCACGCTCATTGTTCATCACATTTTTTCTCCGATAATACTCTTAATTAGGAAGTTTAAAAGAGTACTTTAAAAACATGTTTTTTTTAATAATTTTTATTTGAGTTCATTATTATGTTAGATAGTTATTGGGAATATAATGGGAATAGTTAGATAGCAGACAAAAGACTATAAGTAATTGTGAGAAGTCAGAACTATTCTCTATTATGAAAAACCACTGGTCTATGCTAGTGCAGAACACAAGCTTTAGCAGCTACAAATCCATAAGGGACATAGTTTAAAAACACATTTATATTTTATATACAAAAACATACACTCTATTAGATAAGCTACATACACATAGTTTAATATGCTTACCATTCATTATCTACTTTAAGTTCTAATTTAACAAAGGTAAAGCTTGTCATTCTTTGTTGATCACTATAATCCACACCTTCCCTTTTTTTAAATTTATCGTAATCCACTTGTAATTCAATATTTGGTACATTTTCTTTGGCACCATTAAGCAAGTATCCTTCTTCTTCATACTCACAACTTGCCTCCGCTTGCTTTGTTTCTACTTTTTCTTCTTTGATTGTATTCAAAAATATTGATTTATTCATAACTGAATTCTAAAACATCACATTTAAATGGTATTAGTATAATAAACTTTCTTAAATAAATGAATATTCGAAAAATTTACGATGTAAGCTTTACGCTAGGAATATAAGAGCATGTGAGAGGAAGTGGTATAGATCAGTTTTTACAAGATTTTAAGCACAAATTAGTTTTATTAAAAATATTATTATAAATTACACAGTAGACAATACTTATAAATTTATTTTAATGTTAGAAGTAATGATGCCCTGCTACTACGTATGACGCTCAATGTTTACATCCTTTAAAGAATGTTAATTTTGCTAAAAAAGCCTTAAGTTTTTGTTGAAATATTAAAAATGTATAAAATAATAGATAAAATATAAATTTAAGTAAAAGGGTTGGTAAAAATGTAGAAGCTCGGCGCTATACGATATTTTGGGAAATGCTTTAACACCACCAAATAGGACGATGTTCACAACAATTTTTTAAAAATTGACCTCGGAAAGCTACTTTTTTTCAATTTAAAGTAGCGTACAAAATTCAGCGCGGATGTAGAAGTGTTGAATAGTTTCGGAGTGATACAAATGTTTCGTGATGTTACAACTGTATTTTAATGTATGAAATTACAACCAAATCTAACCTGACTACACTTTTTAGGTATATTGTAATATAGGTATACAGTGTTGTATAAATTTAAAACGAAATCTATCTTAACTGGAGACTTTATAAGTATATTTAAATATATGTATAAAAATTAAGCGACGTTGTGAATAGGCGCAGGGTTATACAAATGCTTTGTGATTTTACAACTGAATTTCAATATATAAAATTAAAACCCAATCTAACCTGACTTGACACTTTTTAGGTATATTGTAATATAGGTATACAGTATTGTATAAATTTAAAACCAAATCTATCCTAACTGGAGAAGTTGTTTCTCAAATATCTACACACGTAAGGTTGCGTGACGTACCGCGGGCAATGCGTACAACCTTGTGCGCAGCACCGAGACGTAAGAATCACTCCGCACTAATTCACAACTTCTACATCCGCGCTGAATTTATTACCCTACTTTAAATTGAAAAAAGTAACTTTCCTACTTCAATAAGAAAAAAAGTCTCTTGGGTATCGTCCTATTTGGTGGTTTGAACAATTTCCCAATATATCGTATGGTGCCGAGCTACTGCATTTCAACCTAAAATATCTAGATTTTAAAGTAAATAGATCAGAGGAAAAACTGGATTTTGAAATTTTTATGAAAGATACATACACTGATAACGTTATTAACACAAAATCAAACCACCACCCCAGCCAATAGACCATAAAGAAGTTGTTGGCGTTGTAACCAAATTAAATTTATGTGAAACTGAACTGTGGATGATAATAATTTAGACCGGAGGACCACCAGCCTGGGGCTGAGAAGGAAATGACTTATCTGAAATTATCTTAAACTATGATTCAAAGAACATTTTGCTTCTAAAATATAGGCTTTAATCGCTACTGCTTACCTAATAGCGGCATCGCTACTGCTTACCACTTCAGAGAGGTAATTGAAACGTATCTGAAACTCTTAACTTTAATTATGAAATGCGGATAACACAAAGTTATCAAAATGAGTAAAAGTTCACTTTTAAACAAGGTCCTACAAAGTCATAAATGATAAATCCAATATTCACTTGTTAACTAACTTACACTGGAGCCGAATATAAATCCTAGAAATGATTGTTCTTTAGAACAAAGCACTGTATACCAAAGCGTTCGATTGCACCATATTACACGATATAAAGTCACTCATTGTAGGTTACTTAAATCACTTATACAAAGTCAAATCGCCGTTAAAAAACATTCGCGGCACTCGGCTCTTGTTACACGACTAATTAGAGTTAAGTATAGTTAAATTGCGGTCATTGTAAAGGTTTACGGCGGTTTTATTTCGCGGTTAAACAAAGAACTAAATGTGTTCACACCATAGCTGATACAAGGAAGTTCTGAACAACTATTGCGCAATGAGGAAAGTAGCATACAAAAATTAGGCCACGAGAGTAATCTAGGCGTAACCCCTTAGTAGCAGCTGTTAGAGGCCGAGGCAAATTACAAAATTTTAGAAGTGCAGCTGAAACAGGTTAGGTTCTGTACTGAACAGTAGTGTCAATTAGGTATTTTTTAAACAGATTATTAGATATACCACTAAATAAAAAAAAACGTAAAAAATAAGTGGACACTATTTTTCAAATTGCTAAAACTAATGGACATAACAAAGAGGTAATAGGGAAGCTATTCAGGAATATCAAGGCAAGAAGAAATCAAATAAAAAGTCAAGATAGGGAAATGGATTGAAAAATGGACTAAATTCACCTATAAAGAAAAGATGTTTGTAAATTGGTTTTTTCCCAAGAAATATGAAATAGCAGTTTGAATGAAACCTAACAACACATCAAGGAATAAATAAAGGGTAATATAGAAAGTGTTGAGAACAGCGACTAGATTAAGGAGCTGGCACTGCACTACTTGCTACACGTCAGCGCTTGACCTAGATTAGTTTCAATCTCTGGTTTCCTTGTTCCTTAAACTGCAAGTCCACTAGACATATTGCTTTTGTAACGCATGCACGCGTTACCTATGTTTGTGACCGCTCATTTAACCTCGGTGAACCGTTTTAATACTCAAATATTTACTATAAATAACGTGTAACAAGTACCTAGTGTCCGAAAGTGTTTTTAACCGCGCTTTGACTTTATACAAGTGTGTTAGGTAAAACCCCATGAGTTACGGTAATCAGTGTAATATTGTCTTCCAATGCCATAATAAAGCAAACTTATGTCGAGGACATAGTCACAGGCGCGGACTTCAAAGTAGATGCTCAACCTCTCATTCGTGAACTTAACAGCATTTTTGCACGTGCTAGGTTGGAACTCAGAAAGTGGTCATCAAACGATCCATCATTATTAGAGACTTTTCCTGACACACATCTTGAAAACCCGCTACTATTTCAGGATAACTTTTCAGCCATCAAAATCCTTGGACTCCAATGGAACCACTCTTCGGACAACTTTTCTTAACAGGTTCAAAGGTTCACTCAGGCACCCACCAATCGCACCATTTTGTCTTATGTTGCCCGCACTTTTGACCCGCTCCGACTTCTCACTCCAGTTACATTCTGGATCAAGTTATTTATCAAACGACTTTGGCAAGCCAAACTCGATTGGGAACAAACCTCAACCATTTGCAAACACAATGGCATGAATTTAGTGCGCAGTTTCCTTGTCTGGAAACTATTCAGATACCGCGACATGTGGGACCACGATCAGTGAACCACCATATTAGGCTTCTGTGATGGTTCTGAGTCTGGGTCCGCCGCATCACTTTATCTCAGGCCAGAGGAGCAATGGTTTCATATCTCCACTTTGGATAATCCGGCTGATATTGCGTCACGCGGGTGTCTCTCTAGCCAACTCGCCGATCACCATCTATGGTGGCATGGCCCCAAGTGGATCGAACGCCCCACGATTGACTGAACGCACACTTACCCCACCGGGGTTAACCCATACCAAACCGAAAATAGAACGGAAGCACTAGTGCACCTCACTGTTTCACAAACACCCAACCCATTGCTTGAAGTCATTTCTAAATATTCGGACCTGGAGACGGTTTTTCGCATATTTTCCTATATGTTGCGTTTCATTAAAAATTGTCGCCGACGCAGCGCGCCTACTCACCCTCACCAGACTCGTTACCAAGTTAGAACCCGCCATTTTGCATCTAATTTCCAACAGCCCTCCGTACACGAGTTACGTCTTGCACAATCTCTATGCGTTAGACTGGTACAACAACAATCCTGTCCAGACACCTTAAAGGATCTTCAAGCTGGACGCCGAGTCTCGTACTCTCTACGGTCGTTAACTCGGATCATTGATTCCTGCGGACTGCTAAGGGTGGGCGGTCGTCTTCAGCATTCATCACTTAACTACGAGGCTAAACATCCGCTACTTTTACCTAAGATACATCATCATGTCAACCTTATCTGTGACCATTACCACCGACTAGCTCTGCACGCCAGACCACGCACCACACAAGCTATGATCAGCAGGAAGTTCTCGATAGTTGCACTACGTTCACTGTTACACCGCCGCATTCACGCTTGTCTTCGATGCTTTCGGATGCATGCTAAACCAACCCCGCCTATAATGGCTGACCTACCGTCTGCACGAGTAACAACCTCACCTCCTTTCAATCAAGTGAGCATCGATTTTGTCGGAAGCCAAAGCCAATCATCTGACACCAAAGCCAATCATCTGAGAACAACCAAAATGCTCAAGTCCTACCTATGCCTGTTTGTTTGCATGGCAACTAAGGTGGTTCATTTGGAATTGGTAGCAGACCTTTCCACTGACAGTGCCTTTGCTGCCTTCCACCGCTTCACCGCCAGTTGTGAGCTACCCGCACACGTATACACTGATAACGGTACTAATTTTACCGGAGCTGCTAACCGGCTCAAGGAGGTTTACGGGTTCCTGGACAGTTCCCAAACGCGCATTCAGACCCAACTAGCTGACCAACTCATCTCCTGGCATTTCAATTCTACCGTCTCTCCTCACTTTGGCGGGCTTTGCTAAGCTGCTGTAAAATCCGCAAAACAGCTGATTCACCGCACTATTGGCCATAATGTGTAAACTTTGGAAGAACTATCCACCCTCTTCATACGCGTTGAAGCCATCCTCAACAGTCGCTCCATCTTCGATATTTCTCCAGACTCCAATGAACTAGTTTCCTTCCTCACACCAGGACATTTCTAATCGGACGTCCGTTATCATCACCCCCTGGTAAGTTCTTTAAGGACCCACCTCTTAAATCACGTTGGTCTCTCCTGCAACAAATGTCTAACCGCTTTTGGAAAACTTGGTTCACCCAATACTTACACACGCAAATTCAGCGTCGCAAATGGAACCAGAACTCGACTCCACTGACCGCAGGATAGTTAGTATTTATCTCCGGTGAACACACGGACCTTCTATGGCGGCCTATGGGCCGCATAATCGAGCTTCATCCAGGCCCTGACCACGTTAGTCGGGTCGCCACTGTACAGAGCGCCCATGCCCGTCTTAAGCGCCCGGTACATAAACTTATTGGAATCCCACCCCTTTCTTAGCTCCACGTTGTCTCCTGTCTGGTCGTCTGATTTACCCACTATTTCGTTCATCTCTTTAACTCTAAAACCTTCGTTTTGGTGGGCGGTATGTTGAGAACAGCGACTAGATCAAGGAACAGCTGGCATTCCACTACTTGCTACACGTCAGCGCTTGGCCTAGATTAGTTTCTATCTCTGGTTTCCTTGTTCCCTGATGTGCAAGTCCACTAGCCATATTGCTTTTGTAACGCATGCACGCGTTTCCTATGTTTGTGACCGCTCAGTTAACCTCGGTGAACCGCTTTAATACTCAAATTTTTACTATAATTAACGTGTAACAAGTACCTAGTGTCCGAAAGTGTTTTTAACCGCGCTTTGTCTTTATAAAAGTGTGTTAGGTAAAACCCCATGAGTTACGGTATTCAGTGTAATATTGTGCAATCGCCCGCTTTAGTGTACAGTGCGTTCGGTTAAAGGAACAATCATACCAAGGACTTATCTTCAACTACAGTGTAAGCTAGTTGAAGAGTGAGCTTTGATTTGTCATTTAGGACTTTATAGGACATTGTTTAAAAGTGAACTTTTACTTATAAGTTTAGTGCACTCGTTTTTAATGACTTTGTGTTATCCACATTTCATAATTAAAGTTAAGTGTTTCAATTACCTCTCTGAAGTGAAAGCATGTCCCGCTGCCGCTTTTAGGTAAGCAGTAGCGATTAAGGCCTATATTTAGGAAGCAAATTTTGTTTGAATCATAGTTTAAGATAATTTTAGATAAGTCATATCTTTTCGGCCCTAGGTCGATGTTCCTCCAGCCTAGATTATAAATTATCATCCGTAATTTATTTTCACATAAATTTAGTATGGTTACAACGCCAACAAAGAATAAATCATTTTGCAATGTAATTATAAAACAACATCCATAAGGCAAACAGGACGAAAATTTAAAACCCAATATAAAGAGCATTATATAAGGTAATTCTAATTTAAAAAAGAATTATTTGAATTATGCTACACATTTGATTAAAGAGGGGCATATACAGCAAGAAATAAAAATGTTTCATTATGTTATTAAAGGGAAACGTTTAAATATGTTTGATATTTATAAAGAAAATTACGTTAAAAAAAAGGAGAATTTAATAAACAATCAAATAGAGTGGGGCGTTAATTTTTAAAGATTAAATCTATTACGTAGCTTGATATTGTTAAGTCAAGAGTAGGACGTACTAATGAGAAGCGAGATCTGCAAGTGGTGGAGGCGTAGCTAACAGTATATAAAGTGAACCTCAACCTTTGGACAAACACCATGATTTTAGTTTTGAAAATGGAGTCATTCAGAATCGCGTCAACAAATATATTATAATGTTGGGAAAGTCAGAAACATGTACTCAAATATCTATAAATTACATAGTTTTAACAGATTACAACCTCACATCATAAACAATAGTTTTATCCGTGTAAAAATAAAGATACAAAATCGCCTATACAAAACAAAAACACTCAGAATTTCGTATAGGGGAATACAAAATGCCCTAGTATCTAGATAGGTCAAAGAAGAATAAATTTTTTAACACGATACATAGAACACATTTAAAATATCAAAATCATACATCTCATTTCAAATTTCACCAGTCATGCGCATAAAGAAGACCCTATACAGATATACCAACAATAACACAAATTAAAAATTCTGCACTTTATCAAGAAAAGTAATTAACTAAACGCAACAGAAAATTTCGAAATATATAGACACCACAACACATAATGAGTGATACAAAATCCATAATCAAACTCTATAATCGAACACATAACTAACAACCATTCTATGAAGAACAATACATTACAGGAAAAACTACCACAGATACACAATAACACAACATATGAGCAGGGTCTTATAAAATATTCACAGCAGACTGCTTGAATATTGTATTGACTAAGTGTGATAGAGGCGATTGCTGTAAAAGATCGGTAATGTTTCTCTCTTACAAGTGTAATTGATAAGTAAATATTAAAAAAAAAAAAATCAGATGTAGAACCCAAAAACCACAAAATATTTTTGTTTTATTACTTCGTCAGCATATTTATTTAAATATTTTTCAATTTTCTTAGTTTATTTTAAAATATTCAATATCTTTATGAACAATTGAAAGATATCAGATCTTAAATCATTTCAAAAGTGTGCTTCTGATCTTTTTCTTGTATTGAAAATAGAAATTGCAGAATTGCTGCATTTTTAAATCAGTTTCTGATGTGTTTAGTAGGAACAGTATTTTGGCTGTTACATGGTATCTCTGTATTCCAAAGAATAGTTTGTATTTACCTTGAACAGTGTCTAAGGAACAGTCTGTTCTAACTTTATCCTACCCTAACAAAATGGCAATTTCAGTACTGTTACACATCTTAGAATATGTAAATTGGGTATTTATTTCCTGTACCCATGTGTACGATTTTAGCGAAAAAATTATTCAGGACAATGCAGAAAGTCATCAGGGATACGAATAAAAATTATAACAACTCTTGCTCAAGATCCCAAAAATCAACAATTTTAGGAAATGCGTGATCAACAATCACCACCCCAATAATAATAATGGTGCTAATAATGCTGGTGAAAATGCAAATTTCCCACCCTTAATACCATGCATATAAAATGAATCAAAAACGTGTTCTGAAGTTATATTGATAATTATTATTGGTAAAAATACAGAAGCCCGGCGCTATACGATATTTTGGGAAATGGTTTAACATCATTAAATAGGACGATATCTACAAGATTTTTTTTAAAATTGACCTCGGAAAGTTACTTTTTTTCAATTTAAAGTAGCGTAAAATATTCAGCGCGGATGTAGAAGTTGTGAATAGGCGCGGAGTGATACAAATGCTTCGTGATACAACTGTATTTCAATGTATAAAATTAAAACCAAATCTAACCTGACTTGACACTTTTTAGGTATATTTTAATATAGGTATACAGTATTGTATAAATTTAAAACCAAATCTATCCTAACTGGAGACTTTATAAGTATATTTAAATATATGTATACAAATTACGCGAAGTTGTGAATAGGCGCAGAGTTATGCAAATGCTTCGTGATTTTACAACTGAATTTCAATGTATAAAATTAAAACCAAACCTAACCTGACTTTACACTTTTTCGGTATATTTTAATATAGGTATACAGTATTTTATAAATTTAAAACCAATCTATCCTAACTGTAGAAGTTGTTTCTCAAATATCTACACACGTAAGGTCGTGTGACGTACCGCGGACAATGCGTACAACCTTATGCGCAGCACTGTGACGTAAGTATCACTCCGCGCCTATTCACAACTTCTACATCCGCGCTGAATTTAGTACCCTACTTTAAATTGAAAAAAAGTAACTTTCCTAGTTCAATTTTAACAAAATTCTTGTGGATATCGTCCAATTTGATGGTTTTGAACAATTTCCCAAAATATCGTATAGTGCCGGAGTACTGTATTTCAACCTTATTATTTTTTTAATTGCTGTTGATATGCGGATTTAGTACTTCATATTAAGCCCGCTTTAAATTTTTTACCTGACTTATATTTGATTATATGATATTTATTTCGCTGAGTAAGAGTTTTTGTATCTCTGATGACTTTCTGTGTCGCCTGGTATACATTTTTTTGCTAAAGTCGAACACGTGGGCATGGGAAATAAATACCAAAACATGTCCTAGGATGATATCCATAAGAATTTTTAAAAAATTGTATACGGAAAGTTATTTTTTTATCAAATTTAAGTTGGGTAAAAATTCTGTGTTGAAAGGTAAGTTGTGCATCCTCCGCGGAATGATACAGGTGATAGCATAACTGTAGTTGGCATTTTAGGAATCTAAACTTTGGAAAATAGGTAGATTGCCCATCTCCAATGGAATGTGTATAAAATGAATCAAAAATATGTCCTGAAGTTACCTATGTATAGCTGATATTTTTTTGTTTTTGCCACAGAAGGTTAATTTTATATATCTATATTATTGGAATACACCTATGAAGTATCCAGTCAGGATAGATTTGGTTACCATTTTGGTAATTGTGAAATTGAGAGGCCACCTGAGATTAAAATTGAAAATTGTTCAAAACCACAAAATAGGACGATATGCACAAGAATTTTTTTAAATTTTATACGGAAAGATAATTTTTATCAATTTAAATTTGGGCATAATATTCAGTGTGGAGTACCAATTTGTGGATCGTCCGCGGATTGATACAGTGTTGTCACACATACCTTACTTGTGCAGATATTTGAGAAACAACGTTTTGACTAAATTCTTATGGTTTTTACATACGTATATTTAAATATACTTATAAAGTCTCCAGTTAGGATAGATTTGGTTTTAAATGTATATATTACTACATACCTACTTTAATATATACTTTAAAAGTGTCAAGATAGATTTGGTTGTAATTTTATATATTACCTATGGTTTTGTATAAAATTACAACCGAATCTATCCTAACTGGATACTTCATAGGTATATTTCAATATAGATATACTGTATAAAATTAACCTTCCATGGCAATAACAAAAATATTAGTGATCAATATAGTTTCAGGACATGATTTTGACTCATACAGTTTACATGGCTAAAATACCAACTACAGTATAAATTATATACATTTTATAAATTTTTATATTAATGTATAAATTTTATACATTTAACCATTTGGTAATGTATAAAATTACAACCAAATCTATCCTAACTGGACATATTATAGGTAAACAGTAGTGGTTAAAATTACAACCAAATCTATCCTAACTGGAGAGTTTATGGGAATATTTAAATATACCTAAGTAAAAACCATAAAAATTAAGTCAAAACATATCTCAAATATCTACACACGTAAGATATGAATAAGAGATAGCGTGACGTTCTGTATCACTCCGAGGACGTTACACAACATATTTATATGCACTGAATTTTTTACCTTTTCTTAAAGGTAATTTTTGAATTAAGAAGTTAATAAGGATATCTTCCTGGGACATGTTTTTGAACAATTTTATACTTTAATCTCAAGTGGTGCCCTATGTCCTCATGAACAAAAATAATATTGTAAATTATACTTACAATAGAACAGTAAAAAAACCTTGTTTATATTTACAATTACCTTTCATGTAAAACCAGAATATTATGAATATGGCATTAGGATATGTTTGGTTTTATATGAATTGGTGTCAAATTAAAGTTGGAACCACTGGTTTATAATATTAGTTGAATAATGCCTGTAAAGTAGATTAATAAACCCTTTTACTTAAATTTATATTTTATCTATTATTTTATACATCTTTAATATTTGAAATTAGCCTCTCTTAGCAAAATTAACATTCTTTAAAGCAAGGGTTCCCAAACTGGGGTCGCGCCCCCTGGGGGTGCGTGGAGAAAGTCCAGGGGGGCGTGACACCCAAATGAAATAAATAAAAAAATTACAAAAATAATTTCCTCAGACCTTTGAAATAGTCTTTCTAAGTTTCCGTAATTGTTTTTGTAAAGTTTCAATAAGTTGTGTGGTGTGTGTACCGATACCTCCGTTTGGCCTTGGCATGAGTGCTAGTGTTCCCCCATCGCATCTTCAATCCAATGCAGTTTGTTCAGTGCTTGCGTTGTAACTAGTCCGTTCTGGTACAGTACTTTCCGTGAATTATCAGTCAGCGTGTTTGCTGTATTGTAGGTGTTCTATAATTACTGCGACGTTTGAATTGGAGTAATTGTTTTTGTGTTGTGTGAGTTCTGTGTGAAGCAAAGAAACGCAAGTATATTGACCATTATATTCAATATGGGTTTGTTTCCTTGCTTAAAGATAATGTTGATCACCCTCAGTGCGTTATTTGCTATGAAGTATTAAGCAATGACGCGATGAGGCCTAATCGTCTTCGGAGACATTTGTAAACCAAACATGCCTCTTTAAAGGACAAACCTAAAGAGTTTTTTGCTACAAAATCTCAGAATTTAAAGCGCATGAAGTTAGATAGCACTGGATCTGCTGCTCAGTCATCTCTAAAAGTGCTTGAAGCTCCTATGAATTATCTCTTCTTATTGCTAAGGAAAAGAAAAGTTACACTATTGGTGAAACGCTTGTTAAACCGTGCCTTTTAAAAGCAGCCAATGTTGTCCTTGGAACTGATAGTAGGCAAAAGCTATCGCAAATACCACTTTCAGACAACACCGTAAAACGCCGAATTGATGATATGGCGGAGGACATTAAAAACTCAGCTTGACGAGAGTACAGACGTAGCACAATGTTCTTATTTGATTGTATATGTTCGTTACATTGAAAATGAAAGAATGAAGGATGAACTGATGTTTTCTACTGAGCTGTTGACCACTACTAAAGCTGTAGATGTGATGGAAGCAGTATCAGACCTTTTTTAAGAAACACGAACTTTCTTGGGAAAAACTTATTGGTGTATGCACAGATGGTGCTCCTTGATTGCTGGGTTCTCATTCAGGCTTTGTGCAGTTGGTCAAAGAGAAAAATGCTGATGTGGTTGGGATTTATAGTTTTATTCACCGCCAAGCCTTGGCAGCAAAAACGCTTTTAAAGTTATGTTACTGTTTTAAAGCTATGTAATAAAGTAGTCAACTACGTTAAGAACAGTGCATTAAATACTCGACTGTTTAAAGTTCTTTGTGAAGATTTAGGAAGTGACCACAAAACGATGCTATTTCATACAGAAGTACGATGGCTATCAAAAGGCAATATGTTGGGAAGACTACTTGAGCTCCGTGATGAAGTTATTACGTTTTTGGCACAGCAGAAACAAAACGAGCTTAGTGCAGAGCTCAAAAAACCCAGTAACCAAGTGATTTTGGCCTATTTATCAGACTTTTTTGACACGTTAAACAACCTAAACTTGAGACTACAAGGTACAGACTCAAATATAGTAACACATCAGGATGCCATCAAGATGTACGTTGAGAAACTACAACTTTGGATACGTAAAGTGTCAATGAGCCCCAGCAACTATTCAAGTTTCAGCAAAGTAGTATCAGTCTCAGAAGAAGCATGTTTTGAAGACGTTTTTGAAGGACTGCTTTTGAAAAACTTGATAACTGACCATTTGAAGAACCTCAAGGAGTTCAGCAGGTACTTTCCTAACTTGTCAGAGGAGTTTTACAAACTATCAACCGACCTGTTCCACATGGACATACAGTTGCTGCCAGAAGAGTTGCAAGAGGAGGGAATAGAAATAAAAAATGACTCTGCTGCAAGATACGATTTCGAACAAATGAACAAGCCCTCATTTTGGTTAAAGTACTTAAAATTTTACCCCAGTGTTTCAGAGAAAGCTGTTCGGATGTACTTGCCTTTTTCAACAACATACATGTGCGAAAAAGCGTTTTCAACTCTTGTGGCGATCAAAACTAAGTACCGCAACAAACTTGATGTCGAAAGTGACCCACGCTGTGCTTTGTCTGAAACTCAACCCAGGATCTGTCAACTTATTCAGAACATGCAAGCGCACCCATCTCACTAAATTACATTTTATGTTTTGTTTTTGTAAGTAGGTAAGCCTATTGTTTCACCTTCCTTAAATTGAAAATGTATCTGTGTTACAATGTTAAATTTTGTATCAGTAATTATATTCGTTTTTCATGTAATACTTGTTTTAATTTTCATCATACTTGCCTTTTTCAACAACATACATGTGCGAAAAAGCGTTTTCAACTCTTGTGACGATCAAAACTAAGTACCGCAACAAACTTGATGTCGAAAGTGACCCACGCTGTGCTTTGTCTGAAACTCAACCCAGGATCTGTCAACTTATTCAGAACATGCAAGCGCACCCATCTCACTAAATTACATTTTATGTTTTGTTTTTGTAAGTAGGTAAGCCTATTGTTTCACCTTCCTTAAATTGAAAATGTATCTGTGTTACAATGTTAAATTTTGTATCAGTAATTATATTCGTTTTTCATGTAATACTTGTTTTAATTTTCATCATACGTACAATTACTGAATCTTTCCATTCTGCGTTATTGCATTCAACAGTGAACAAAAAAATCTACCTACTCACCGTATCAAATAGGCACATACTTGTACGAGTTCATGTACTTGTACAAGTAGGAGTTGGTATGTACGGCACTGTGGAAATAGGGTATTGCAAAATGGAAAGCTGATAAGTGTAGGGGGGCGTGGGGGGGGGTCTCCAAATAACCAGAGGGGGGCGTAGTACAAAAAAGATTGGGAACCCCTGCTTTAAAGGATGTAAACATTGAACATTATACATAATAGCAGAGCATCATTACTTCTAACATTAAAAAAATTTATAAGTATTGTCTACTGTTTAATTTATAATAATATTTTTCATAAAACTTCTTTTTTGCTTAAAATCTTGTAAAAACTGATCTATACCACTTCCTCTCACAGGCTCTTATATTCCTAGTGTAAAGTTTGCATCGTATATTTTTCGAATATTCATTTATTTAAGAAAGTTTATTATACTAATACCATTTAAATGTGATGTTTTAGAATCCAGTTATGAATAAATCAATATTTTTGAATACAATCAAAGAAGAAAAAGTAGAAACAAAGCAAGAGGAGGCAAGTTGTGAGTATGAAGAAGAAGGATACTTGCTTAATGGTGCCAAAGAAAATGTACCAAATATTGAATTACAAGTGGATTACGATACATTATTATTTAAAAAAATGGAAGGTGTGGATTACAGTGATCAACAAAGATTGACAAGCTTTACCTTTGTTAAATCTGAACTTGAAGTAGATAATGAATGGTAAGCATATTAAACTATGTGTATATAGTCTATCTAACTGTGTGTATGTTTTTGTATATAAAGTGTTTTAAACTAAGTCCCTTATGGAATTGTAGCTACTAAAACTTGTGTTCTGCACTAGCATGGACCACTTATCTTTCATAATAGAAAATAGTACTGACTTCTCACAATTACTTATAGTCTTTTGTCTGCTATCTAACTATTCCCATTATATTCCCAATAACTATCTAACATAATAATGAACTCAAATAAAAATTATTAAAAAAAACATGTTTTTAAAGTACTCTATTAAAACTTCCTAATTAAGAGTATTATCGGAGAAAAAATGTGATGAACAATGAGCGTGGTATTGACATAGTACACAGTGCGATGATCTGGCAGCTACTGGCCGTACGCATATGCAGCGAGATCTTCATATATCAGCTAAAGAGCTAGTTGTTACTTAGGAGTAACAGTTTTTAGCAAAACAGTATTTTTGTAATTTGTTGGCAACATCTTTTCAGGTTGAACCAGTGAACTCAGAAAAGTACACCGAAATTTGTTCACACTCAGTCATACTGGTCATGAGAGGTTCAAGTTTTTTACTGCGCCATACTGTACTCGATATAGTTTGGTGGACTTCTGAGCTCTCTGAGTCGAACACAACAAAACCAGAATGTGTTGTGAAGAGTGTTACATAGTTTAGGGATGGCCCCTTCCTGACATAACAGAATTATCTTAATGTCCCTCTTATTCCTATGAGAAATCAGAGGTTTATTTTAACTGTTTGATATATTCGTATGGCTCTGTAGGCATCTCTAACGCTAATGTGGGACATTTGTTGTCTCAGTTATTCAAGGCCAATGTCTAAATACAGTTCAGACCCTGGTTTATTCTTTCGTAGCAGTGCGGTAGTTATTGTTTCTAATGACTACGTTCTACTAGCCTTACTCTAAATGACATTTATCGCAAAAGATGTAAATGTGTCACAAGGGAAGGGTGTGTTGTAAATATTCTGTACTGTATATGAAACTTAAATGTAAACATATTTTGTCTCTGATACAATAATATTTATGTAGTCGGTATAAGCAATCTGTGTAGCATGACCAATCAATTTGGGTATTTGTTTATATAAGCCTTAGTATGGAATTTCTGTTTAACATAAAGATTTTTGTGGTATAAACTGACTGGCTCGTATATGCCCCATCTCAAAAAAACACTAAAAACAGCAAAAACAACATACAACATGCCCTCAACAAATATACATTTAGAGTTTTTATGTAGTGTAATAACTTATTGCACTTTTAGTCTGTAATGAATGTCAGGCCCACAATAACACGGTCTGTGTGTAAATATAGAATTCTTACCGCTTGTCTCTCTTGAAAAACCAGATATGCATCGCCATGTAGTGAACATGTTAGAAAATATTTTAAAAAGTTATACTTATAAGCTGTATTAACAATATTAATTCACATCTTTACAATCATAATAGACAATTTCACATAGATCATCAATAGATTACAATAGTAATATATTAACTTCATAAAGTCAGTGCAACGGAAAAACAATGGATAATGTAAAATATATATATATATATATATATATATATATATATATATATATATATATTTTACATTATCCATTGTTTTTCCGTTGCACTGACTTTATGAAGTTAATATATTACTATTGTAAGTAATTTTATCCACCATTAAGTGCAATGATTTTACCTTGAGTGATGAGGCACCTTTCGGTCACTTGACCATTGTCGAATCACTGAGGACTGAGTGATTCGACAATGGTCAAGTGACCGAAAGGTGCCTCATCACTCAAGGTAAAATCATTGCACTTAATGGTGGATAAAATTACTTACAATAGTAATATATTAACTTCATATATATATATATATCAATCATAATAGACAATTTCACATAGAACATCAGAATATATATTAGACGTTAAATTAAGTTGCATACTGATTACTTTCATATAATTAATGTTTTGTTTCCATCAAATTTATACAAAAAAATTTTTAATATTGATCATAGCTTGGCAATTACTTAAACTCATTTAGCTTATTTACAAAATTTAAACATAATTCGGCTTTAGGCTTTGAAAATAATTAAATTTTGAGAAATATAAATACAAAGTTACTTAATTAATTTTTACACACACATTTTCACCTTGTTATTACATTTTGAATAGTAAATTTTCATAATTATAATAAAGTCATCCAGAACAAAGAGATATTAAGAGTTGCAACCCATGACACATGTAAAGAAGAACAGACAAAAGCATGGGTCTGTTTTTTTTTAAAGACATTTCAAGTACATAAGCATACTTAACTATTATCACCCTCCCCCATATGCTCTAATTTACCTTTTGATTTGAAATGTGTGAACTGTGTAGGGTGCCTTAATCTATTACACAATTTTAACCATTTGGAATTTTAAACATGTAAAGAGAATCCATTACTACACAAATATCATTAACTTTCGCCATCAAGCTTAAAGTATGAGAACCACAACCTAAAATTTTCAATGCACTTAGAATATTTATTACTAACATCATGGAATGTTACACTATGTACATTTATACCAAGCTTAACACTTTCAAGCCTACGCCTGAGTGTAGGTTAGGCAAACTTCTAACATTCGCAGTTGATGCATGAGTATAGCCCTGGGTTCCTTGTTTATTTCCTTAGCAACATATTGTTGGTTTATTCTCAGGTTTCAGGTATCTCATTTGTCAACATTGATTATTCAACTTTACTGTCTAGCAAGCAACTATTTTTGTTCGTCAGCTGGTGCATATTTTATTAGTGCTAGTGGTTTGTGTTTCGAGTTTGTTGTTGTTGTTGTAAGTTTTACCTTTCCGTTATTTATTTTTAATTTTTGTGATAATGTGTAAAGTTATTGATAAAATGGCTGTTGGTTTTGACACCTAGTTAATTGAGGACAAATTAATTTAAATATTACTTAGTCTTTCTCTCGGAGGACCACCCGTTCTAGGTACAATAGGAAAGTAATTACCCTGAGTTATAAAATAAATGTTTAGAATGAGATTAGCACTAAACCTTATCCATGTAATGCCTATCTAGATCTGCATACACTAGTCTTTCATTGTCATTTAAGGTAGATCAGATGGAGCCATCTAGCGTCTAGGACTGTGAAACAGTTAAACAGCTGTTTTATATAGGTTCAAACATAAGATTCAGATTCTAAAGCTGAAATAGGTTATGTTCCGTCCTTAACAGTGGCTAAAGACACTTTAGGAAGTGATTTAATTTGAGATACATTTATGTTATTTTTAGTCTTTGATAGGTAAACTGATCGAACCTTTAATAAAGGTTTAATCGACTTAATCTTTATTGATGAACTAAATGCAAATGTTTTTGTTAAAGTAATACAATATGTTTTGTAGTTATATAGGCATATATTTCTAAATTGCCTTTTTCCTTTAGTTATAAACGATTTATAACATGTAATAAATTCACATTAACATGTAATTTCATTCCAAAATTAAATATATGAGTAGGGAAGTGCAGGGATGTACAGTGTGGCTATTTTAATTTTTTTTGACATTTTAATTCTGAAGTTACTATCATTACATCTGTGTAAGTAGTCCATGCATATGTATATATATCATAAAGGTTGTTCATTTCCTTTAAAATGTGTATAGTATACTGTGTATATTATAGTTTAGTTCCTTATGTTAGAGAAATATTTGTAAAATCTTAAAACTGTAAGAGATCATTCCAGACCAAAACTGGAATGTTATATAAGTTATTTATTATACTACATAAACACTCTAGACATGTGATTGTTGAATATATATTTTTGTGTTTGCGGTTTTTAGTGTTTTTGGGTTGGCGCATATATCAGCTGGTCGGTCTATATCATGATAATCTTATAGATCAAGTGTTCCACTAGCCAGAGATCGGGTTTAGAGCCACCTTTAAAACTATTTCTTAGTTAATACATTATAAAATTTTCAATTTCGAATCATGGCTGCTTATAGGCAGAGCTTCTCCTGTTCCTTCTTTGGCTAGATTTGAGTTTTAGCCATGGACCAGCATCTTAGAGTTTCCTGTTCTGGATCTACTTAAAAAACCTTCTGCTCGCCACGAGAGTTTCTTTCCATTTCCCCCCATTCAGTTAATATTATAGTTTCATTTAAAGACAAACATGGAGTTCTATAGGTAAATTGTAATTGAGTCACTTATTGTAATCTTCTCTTTGCTTATGGTTATCGTTTAATTTGATATGAAATACCATATGCATTCACAAGCAGAGAAAAAAAAATTGCTTCGAAGAACTTATTTCTCATAATCTGATTTAGTATAAGGATTGGTTTTAAAAATTTATAAATTAATGAGTATTTTTATACTTTGAAAACTTTGATTTTTCTATATTTGTATTTTTTTGTAGGTGTGAATCTGCGACATATAACCAAGATCCTTTAAAGATAAACTGCGAAGTAGAAACTGTAAGTCTTGTAAATAATTTGAAATATTTATTATAATGTTTTTTAAAATAAAATTAAAAATAGTTTTCATGCTTAACTAAGGAGCTTTTGGCTTTATACTTTTTCTTGGATTTAATAGAAATAAAAATTATTATATAATATCATAAAAAGATAAATGTGATTAACTTTGAAAATTGTGAGATTTGTTTTTAATATTTTATTGTGACGTCTCTATACTTGAGTTACAACCATCTAATAATACAAGATATTCATAACAAGGTTGTTCAAGTTTGTAGGATGAGGAAGGGGAAAAATGTTTACATCTTATGTTTGAATACTTGTTTAGGACACCGTGGTTAATAGATGACGCATAAGCATCTCATATTATTACAGATTACAAGGCCACTAATTGGGAAAAGAGGAAATTTTAAGCTTATTTGGGAATTATTAGAATCGGGAAAATTCTGGGGTTATACTGGAATTTGACAATTCCATTTCGGTTTTGGATATTTTTTGGAAACTTTGAAATTCTGATTTTAAATTTAATTTAATTTGGTTACCGAATTTAAAATCATGCTCATTTATCCAGCATCATCATGAGGATGCATGAGGGGGTAACGTCTCTCAGTGGCTAGCTTAACGATAAGTTTCTATAACAATATTTATAATTCTTGAATTTTGTAGTCCATTACGTTTGGTGAATCTTATTAATCACTTAAACAATAGTTTATGACTATCCTAACTTGCGGAAGCTTCGAAAACTAAAGTTCGGATAGTTATAAACTATTGTTTAACCCTTAGCGCTCGGATGTTTTTAACATGCTTTGCTTCACCACTTGTAATTAAATTGAGACAAGTTCCTCACCTGCAAGTTGCATTATTATTTATGGAAACCTTTTTTCTCTTACGTGATTTTTGTAAACTAAGCTATTTTTATTCACTAATACTGTATGTGCATGATTTTATTATCTTATTTGTAGTTTTGCAGAGTATGATATCTTTGAAAACAGTCTTCCGGATGAAGTTCTAGTTTTCTGCTGCGTGTTTTGTAGGGAAAAACTGTTTCCCTTCTACCTCCTTTTATCGTCCTGTTACTGCAAACTACACAATCCTTAGAAGTACTTTTATCATTGGAAAAGAATGTAATTTCCCATTCAGTCTCTCTTCCTTGTCAGTAGTTGATGGCCGACCCCACTTACTATATGTTTTATTCCTGATATCACCAATGCATTCCCTCACCAAGTTTTGGTGAAACTATTTTTGTTTAACAGGATTTTCTCTCATTTCCTTTTTTTTCTGTTATTGTAGATAATAAAACTGTTTACTACATCTAATAGCCAGAAAAACACTTTCCTCCACCATTTATCTCGTAAAACTGCACGGTTTATTATATTGAACAGCTAAATCTACACCGCCCATAAACTGGATATATTTACAAATACCTGTTGGTTTATTTATTTTGTTTATGAAACTGAAATACATTCTAATAAATCAGGATCAAGTAAAAGAACAGGAATTTCAGAATCACTATTTGCAGGTGAAGCCACGGTAAACTACGAGTAAACAAATAACCTGCAAAACCTTCTTGCAGCTTACAACGTAGCGGCAAACTAGATTTTGTGATGACTCACATATTCCTAGACATTTTCAACTTAGTTCACATTATTGTCAATAGAGTGTAGCACCAAACGGTAAAAGATTGAATGTCGTGGGCTTCGCCGCAGACGAGTTATAGGCATTTGAAAATCGTGTCGAGTGACCCCCGACATACGAGTAAACTGCAATATACGCTTGGCACAGCTCCCCCGACAGTCGAGTGCTAAGGGTTAAGTGATTAATATTTACAAACCAAAAATGAGGAAAACCATCATGTTATAGACCAGGGATGGCCAACTTCTTAACCCTAAAAGGTCATTTCAGTATTTTCAGTGAAGACGAATGCCACACAACTAATCCCCCACATACATCAATAATCCAAATGTAAGCAATACGTATATGGTATAGTATCTGTCGTATATGAAATAATATGAATCAATATACGTTATGCAAAGTATTTTCATATACAATTAATATTAAGCATAATGTACAACGGATTAAAATAAGTATAATATTAAATTTGTAGTTGTTATATAACCATGTTGTTTACACTTATCAAAACACAATATTGTTAAAAAAACTTCTAATTTATTTAAATTTAAAATCGTCCATATGTATCTACTTCGCTTAATGAGAACACTGTGGACGGACACAATCTGATCAACCACACAAAATCAATCTGATTTGAAGTGGTTGCAACCTTTAGCAGATCTCGAAGATAGATGGCTGTCTGTCAGTTTGTTGCGGTGAGTTGATTCTATAAATTTAATTGTTGAAAAGGTGCGCTCACAAAGATATGTGCTTCCAAATATTGAAACTATTCTCCTACTGTAATCACATAGTTATGGATGTTTCTCCTCAGGCAATAGACTCCAAAATGCATTACCAGTTACCAAGTTTGTCTGGAAAAATGGGTCACTTTACATGCCTCAGAGCTCTAATTGATTGTTGAGATCTTGCTGTGAAACATCATAAGACATGGGATTGTTAAATAAGAAAAGATGCGGCCGCATTTAATTAAAATAAAAAAACCGTTTATTGAAAGATTCAGAAGCATATCTGATATAAGTATGGAAAAACTAAAATTACTGGTTGGGATTTCTTCCATGATTTCTTTCCATGATTAAAAATGAACGAAATTGGGTTTTTTAAAGCTAGATTGGAAAATCTGAAGGAGCTAGGTATGTTGACATGTACATTGAGGAAATCAGTTACCTCTTTTCTCAAATTAAAGAATCTGTTTAAGCAGTTGCCCTTGCTTAACCAGTGTGAATAGTGTTAAATTACCGTACTATGTATCTAGTTCTGGAAAAATCATGAATTTTCTATGGGTCAACGACCAGTCCTCCCTTTCATATTTATAGATTTATAACCGTTTTCATAGTATCTTCTATTTCCAAAGTCTCTCTTTGTAAGGCTTCCAGGTGTATAATACAATGCAATGGTGGACAGTTGATTCCAGCCTTTCTCAGTAAGCCAACTATGCCTAGATGAGAGTCAACTATAGCTTTGGCGCCATCTGTTACAGTAGTCGACAGAATATTCAGCTGTAGTCCACAGCTGTTCATTACTTTCATATGTGCAACAAAAATGACCTCTGGTAGTATCAATGACTCTAATGCCAACAACTCTTCATTGATTATAAAATTCTTGTCCACAATTGTGTTAAAACTTAACAACTGGGCAGTATCTGTTAAATCTGTGGATTAATCCAAGGCCAGAGAAATTTAACAGGGTGTCTAGTGACAGGGAAAACCGGGAAAACCTGGAAAAGTCAGGGAATTTTAAGATTCTGGAAAATTCAGGGAAAATTTTAAAAAATCGGGAAAATATTTATTTTGATTAGAAACAAAACTAGTGGCCATTCCTCTCGAATATTTGGTATTGTAAGCCAGCGGTTTAGGGGCAGGGCAGTCAGGAAATAACACTTCTTTATTTAGATGCCCATTATTTATTTGATAAGCCCAATGCTATGACTTCAGGACTTATGTCAATAAATATTAAACGTGTCGAGTTGGTACAGCTGGGAGGTTTTAGCCTGGAACGTGGCCTTGGGGTGCGCAGTGGTTCTGTTATCATATGGACAGGTGGGAATAACAGATAACTCAGTCTGTTTCTGACCACACAGAACGCTGTGTAAACATTCATAGCCAGCTATTTGTCTAGACTCGTGATAGTATGTGTTTTATTTGACAGTGATTATTTTTACACTGTTTATTTCAACATGGAAGGTTCCAGTTTTCATTGCCGTAGCGGGCAAGCGCGTCATGCAGATGTCGTCATTACCTCCCCTCCTTCCTCAGGATAAATATAAACTAAAAGATGAAGTGACTGAAGCAGAGATTATATGGTGCGTGAATTTAGTAATGCAACACTTCTTTACGCAATGCAGAAGGTAGTGTGTGCCTCTTTCCAAGGATATTCCCTGATAGCACCATTGCACAGAACATGAGATTGGGGAAAGATAAAATTTCCTATAGTGTTGTATTCGGTTTATCAAATTATATTAAAGACCTGTTACTGACATCATTAAATTCAAATTCTAACTATGTAATTGGCTTTGATGAAAGTTTAAACAAAATATCACAAAGAGCCCAAATGGATTTGAGTGTTAGGTATTGGGATGCAGAGACGGATGAAGTGAAAGCTCGATATTTTGGTTCTGTGTTCCTTACAGACACAAAAGCAAAAGAGTTACTCAGTTCGTTCTTCAAAGTCTGGATTTATCCAAGATACTTCAGATATCAATGGATGGGCCCAATGTAAACTGGGCTTTCTATAGACATCTAAAAGAGGAAAAGTCAGGGAAAACTCAGGGAATTTCTTCAAGCTATTTTACTAGACACCCTGGAAAAGTCAGGGAAAACACAAGGAATTTCTTCAAGCTATTTTACTAGACACCCTGTTTAAATAGAACCATAAATAATAAACTTAATTTAATTGATACAGGGTTACTTATTTCTTCAACCCCTCTAGTGACAGTCTGTTATGAAAGTGAAACATTTTGAAGTCATTAGAGTGTTTTCATCACCAAAGTCCGAGCCTTTGTACTTGCTAGCATGGTGTGTACTGTAACGACAATTGAGGTTATATTCTTTTTGCACATACAGTAAAACTAAAAGCACTAAAACACTGAGGTTAATCGGCCTTGTTATTTACAAAAAGTATTCTGTTTCCCACCTGTCCTAAAAAAAATTGTTTTGTTCTGACACTTCCATTCTTGACTTATTGTAAAATAAACTGAATCACTTCCAAACAAAATGCAACGATAAGTAATAGACAGGTTAACATTGACAAAACGGCATCTATAACTCGACTGGACGGGGATGTGAAAAGCAAGCGGCACAGATTGCACCTTTTCCTGCCCACTTACTAGGGGTAAAAGCGGTGTTCAACCTATGCCTTATAGACAAACAAATCACAGCATATATATAGTATGTTAAAAAACATCCAGAAGAAGATATCAATTGGTTGCATATTGCTTGGAAAAAGTTATAGTAGCTGTTATAGCCAGTAAGTAGAATATGTTTCTAACCAGCAACATTATGGCTTCGCTCTGAGCCTAAATCACGTTTTTCATTATATAATTATGTCATAAAACCTTATTTGTTAATAGTTACATCAACCTTGGAGTTAGATCCAATATTTGTAGTAGATCCCAAAACTTTGGCCTACAGGTTTTATATTTTGAAAATAAAATCAAAACGTTATAGGTAAACGTTTTGAAAATAATATACTTTTACTTATTAAACGTTTGTTATGATTATAAATGATTTTAATAAGAATATCAATAACAAATATATAAGCATTAATAGTTAATGGCAAGTGATTGTTGTTGTTATACTTAATATTTTATTGTTTATTCATTCAAAATAATATTTCTAATTTTTGTTCTACGCATTTCAGATAGTTGAACCTGAGCCTAAAGATTATTTATCTATATCAGAAGCCATGCCTACTAGCTTGGATAATATTCGTAAGTTTTATTATCTCTTTCTGTCCATATTATATTAGAATAAATCTGCAATCATATTTAGGCCTTAAATTCCTGTAGTGTTGATTATACCTATCAGATTTTTTTTTAATAGTAATTTTTATGTGATGGCTTATCACTAAAAGAAAATCATTATAAACTATGTAGTTGATCTTCACTTTGTGAAGACATGTTAATGAAGCCTGATATTAGCATAATATCTATAGGAAAATGAAATTTATAAACAAGTGTAAAATAAAAAGACCAACATCTTTTATATTAAAATCTCATTATAACATTTAATTATGAATATACTCTATTACTTCTTGCTATAAGATGTACTTTTTTCATAAAATAAGGGACACAAGTTTTGTGTAAGTCTTAAATTTAAGGAACGAAGTAAATAGACCATAAGTATTAGTGTACAAGGTACAGTACCTATTTGTGCAGCAACTACACTACATAAATAGACAGCAGTAAACTCTTTGTTGCTCTTATTTTAAATGAATCCGATTGTCTTAGAGCCTGGTGACGTTTAGGTTTCTGAAAATATCTCAGTCATTTAACCATGTAAGAGAGAGTGGGGGTGACAAGGTATCTAAGTTTAGTTATAATTTGTAACTATTTATAATTAATCTATTGGTCACCCCAAAATTCAAACGTTTCACATGTGATGCAGGATTAAAATACAGTAAATTCCGCTTAATACGATTTTCAAGAGACCATTGATAAAGAGAGTCTTAAATGGGAAAGCGTTGTGTATACGGGAATAGAAAATACTGTAATACCAACAAAAGAATACTGTATCTATTCACCACTCTAAGTGGTGTATTATTCCCACAAATTCACCAAAACAATGTAGTCATAATTTTAAACAAAAAAACAAATGAAACGATGAGATAAGAATGTATGTAACATAGAAATACTCATTTTACAAGCAACCATAAGCTAAATACTGTAGATTATTACTTTACTACTGTAAAGAGTTATTAATTTTCTAGTCAATTAGTATATCGGGTGGTATATTTTCTTTAAACAATTTTAGATCTTATTTTGTTTTAATGTTTCCAAAGAAGATTTTAAGATCAATGTTGCATTTACTTAATATTTTTGATAGTGTCATCTGAAATTTAGGGCACGTTGGTAATGTAACTTCTCAAAAACAGCCAGATGTACTAATTCCTGCAGCAATAATGTTTTATTGTATTTATTTAATGTATATAAAATAGTGTTTTATATGACATCCGCGTTTAAAGGATGTAGGAAAAGCAGAGAAGGGTAAAAAGAAGATAAGAGGAAATGGATTCATGGTAGATTGTATACTGTATTTGTACATGTACAGTAAACAACTTGAGACATTTCATTATAAGCAAAAAGAAACGTGCTGATGTCATTGATGTATCATTGACATATCATTGATATAACGGTCTTGCTGAATAATTTTAGACAGACTATCAAAGTTCTATTTATTTTTCTGTTGGATTCTGTTCTATAATAAATGTATTTTTCATATCAATGATGTGTTATACAATATACAGTACCGTAACTGATGAACTTCGCAGTACCTTTGGCATAGTATGAAATAAAAATTAATCAATTTTATACATATGAAAAAAATCTTTCATTCTTTCATAGAACGAATAAGGAAAAAATACCATCTTATTTTGTTAATTCTTGAACCCTTGATGAGGGAAGGTTATACCATTTCACTTACTTTAATTGAACTTAGAGTATTCCTCTTTTAAAATAAAATTTAGAAAAATAACCCTCCAAGGCCCGTGGTCGGTGACAAAATTTTACAGAAAGTAATTATATCAGAAATTATAACAGTAATTAACACTAGCATATTACGTGTAATATCCTGTTTAGTTCTTCGGAGTCGAACCAGACCTATAAGGGATGATATAGGTTCTCAGGTGAAACAACTTTTACATAAACTGCAGAAAACATATGAGTAATTATATTTACTTAGATTTGTAGTAATGCTCATTATTTAATAATGTACAACATCATTTTCTTTGGAATAGTAAAAAAAAATACAATACAATGGATATAGTTCTTAGAATAGTTACCTAAATACAGTTTAAATTTTTAATAGTTATTTAATGAAATATACTTAACAGGTCATATTGACAGTGAATAGTCTGTAGGACCTTTTCTACACTGGAGGTTTAGATCCAATTCAATCTGTAAACAAAATAAAAAAATGGACTCTAAGTAAAAGCACAATACAAATTACTTAGTTTTACTGAGTTTCCGTAAATCATGCCACCCTTTGAATATATGTAATTACTAGAATTTATATATTTTTATATGTACTGTATCCCACGAACCCGATTACAAATCATATTGGACGTATAGCATTACACGTTACTTGTTCAGGAGCTCATAAAGATCTGATATGACATATTAATTTTTTACTTTCATGTAGAACAACTGATAATTTACCTTCTTCAAGGTCCTGCACTCTTATTTAGGGATCGGAACCAGTTCTGTATTATTTCGGATAATTTTAAATTCTGATTTTTTTATATATGTTTTTTATAAATGTATTTTGTGTATTTGATGATGTTTTTTTCTTCATCATGATAGAAAATTACAGCATAAGTAAGAAGGGGGAAAAGCACATTATGGTAAAAACAACTGCGAAAAGTTAAGAGTAACTGTTGTATTAAGTACTACTGTGGTTGGCAATACGTTTTGATTCTGAACAGGAAAACTAGAAAACTCATTCTGTGATAATATTATTGTTTGAACACAAATCTGTTAGGATGATAAATGAACTTAACACAAAATCCTTTAGGGTGTGTATGTGAGCGTAGATCAGTTGGACTTCAGAAGAGACACATTAGACCTATTTTAGTGATTAATACTCTCTGTGGTCATTTGATTAATACAAAAAAAAATGTAATGGAAAATGTGATTTAGTAGTATGACAAGCCTCAGACCCTTGATATTTGGGCTGAATATAAATTTTAAACAATAAGGATAAATAGACCACAAATACAACTTTCCAGTTGTTGGAGGAATCTTGTCTTGCCCATATCAGCTTGAAAAATACGATAATGAAAATTGACGAACACTCACTTAAAGTGGAAATGTAGTACTAAAAGTTGATAATAAATACGACTCATTTTATTTGGAGCTAAGCTCATATTGAAGAGGAGGGTAATGTTTGTCTTTGCACTATGGATCTGGAATGATGCATATACTCTTAGTGATAGATTGCCAGTATATTGCATGTGATATATCTGATCATATGTGTTGAAAAGATTGAGTTCATGAAAACATGAACGGTAGATTTCATTTGGCTTCTGACGTCATGAAAACGTCATTCTTTGGTAAGCCTTAGATGTATAAGTTACACTAAATTTATATGATGTAAAATGATAAAAAGTTTATAAAGCAATGTACTCTTACAATTTATATGACTGGATTTGTTTCTACAAGATTATTAAAAATAAATATGCCCTTTTAAAAATAACCCAATAAAGAATAGTACAAGAAAAAAAATAAACAACTTGAATATTTAAGAGCCCCCCTCCCCATATGTTGGGTACTCAAAGTGAAGTTATTGTTGCAGTGTTCAGACTTTTGAGCTATAGGTTAGTTATATACAGAGCTTATGGTGTTTAATTTAAGGTTTTTTGAGACAGAGGTCACTATTGTTGAAAAGAGTTCACTGTTAAAAAGTATTCGGTTTTATTTAATTTCTAACTTCAATTGTTGAAAAAAAAGGAATACTTCAATAAATATTTGAGTTGAGGTAGGTAGAAATCAAATTAATAAACAATTTGAAGTCTATATTCACAAGTTATAAATCAAATAATAACTATGATTATTTTAAATCATTTGGCAATAATGATCTCCCCATATAAATTTACCAATACCTCAATAAAATCCTGCAGTTTAGAATGAACCATACTTTGGGTGTGGAACAAGTAGAGATTTGAGACTACACACGCTTATGACTACATCTGTTAATTTCTCAGTGTCCGGCATTTGAAAATTTGTGTACAAAAATTCAACTGCCCACTAAGATTAACTGATCTTAGCTATTAAGATTCAACCTTCCCATGGGACGAAATTGATTTCTCTTGATATTAAATGTTAATTTGGTAAATTACCCATAATAAAGAGTAAACATATTATATTTTACTACCAAATCAATGTTTATTTTATACTCCAAGGACAGATCAAGTGGCAAAATAGTGAAGTATTTTAAGGTCATTTCTAAGTACATTTTCTAAATGTAGAAATGAAATTCAATATATTTAGGACTCAAAATAACATTTATAAAAATATTAAACAGTAAATTCAGATTAAATAATTCATAACATCACATCATTTTAAAACCATAATAATTTGTTATATATTATTACATAATTTCGTGGCCAATAATAATAATAAGACAAAGTATTAGAGATTTTAAAAGAAATTCATCTCACATATGAGGTATGAGGAAAAACCAAGACGTATGAGTGTAAAATAGTATTTTCAACATTACTTTTAGTGAATTCAATTGGTAAGTATTTTCTACAAATTCATAAATTGGAAGCGTGGGTAAGCATCGGGGGAGTTGTACAACTGCTATTGATGGAAGAAATGTGTGTTAAGTGCCTGAAATTATAATGCCAAATATCGAGTAAAAACTTATAATAAAAAGTGCAAGATATGATATGGGAATGTTGGGGTGTTTGAGCTAAATCCTCAAATATCCTAATTAAAACCGCCTCGACATGTGAGAAATAAAAAAGTGTAAATTGCCATAATAAGTGAAGTTGGAAAATACGCCGTCAATTAGAACATGTTTCAAAAACACTTTGTTTTTGACACTGTGGAAGAAAGTTTTGACCTATCAACCATTAATAAGAAAAAGTAAGACGAATAACCAAAAGAACAAGAGAGTTACCAAAGCAGACTAGATGTGAAGAAGCCAGTTTACGATGAGATCCAGATATGACAAAGTCAGTCGTATACAGTTTTATAAACAAGAATATTTATCTAAATTAAACTTTATTACAATCTATATTAATTAAAATTTAAAATTCAAAATTCAATTATAAGATCTGACCTAAGCGAAATAAAACACGCTTAGGCTAAGAAATTCACCTCACATTTGAGGTATGAGGAAAAACCCAAGACGTATGAGTGTAAAATAGTATTTTCAATATTACTTTTATTGAATTCAATTGGTAAGTATATTTTACAAATTCATAAATTGGAAGCGTGGGTAAGCATTGGGGAAGTCGTACAACAGCTACATAAATAAATTAGGCTAAATAAATTAAACACTAATTTTTTCAAAATTGTCTCTTCATTTAATCGTTTTAGGAAATGGAGAGAGGTTACGTAAATGAATAAAAAAGGTTTTTTTATGGCTTTATTTCTTAACAAATGATATAAATTCTCCTTGGTTAAATATAAATAATAGAATTATTATAATTATGGTAAAGTAAAAGAGTTTCAATGTGTAAAATAAATGCTAATGTATTAATTGACCAAACGTTTGGGTAAATCTTTGCCAGACTTACATCCTGTTGTGTAGATTTAGGTAACTTATTATAAATAAATCAAAATTTTTAAATAGAAATATAACAGATATATTGAAATGTAATGAACCTTTGAGTGTATCAAATATGAGAGTCAAAAGTGTAATTAAAACTCTGGATAAATGGAAAGTATATAGGTTATACAATATATAGGGGGAATAACCTAGAAATATTAATGTAGTAATAGGGAAAATAAATAGTCATTATTGTGAAATTAGATATACATGTTGGGAGGCAGGGGGGCTATGTTCATTCAAAAACAATTGGTCTTAAATTAAAATTGTTTCTATATGTATACAATAAGAAAAAGATAACGCTCAATTAATATAAACAGAGTTTGGCCATATTTTAAATAAAATTCCTAGTATTTGTAAATAAAAAGAAACAAATAATTAATAATTTAGTTGAATAATCAATAAAAAATTGTTATTTTCCAATTAGATTTTTATTTCATTTTATATAAAGTAATTTTCACAAGGTGTCCAATTATAGTCTTTATGTCAGAAGTGTCTCTCAAAGAATCCATAACCCCGATTAAAGCCTACAGGTATCAGACCAGAGCAAGATTTCAAGGGATAAACCATTTCCTGCTGACAAGGGGGAGAGGAATAGGCAGATAAAAGGAGACAGAGATATTGAAAATACTTTTAGAAACTTTAGAACAGGATAGCCAGAATTAACAGTAAAAAGAAAGAGTTATAAGAGGAGAAGCAATCCAATCATCAATAGGAGATACCAAAATATTAAAAAAAAGGCTGAAAAACAAAGGAGTGTGTAAAGGCATTAGGTTTATAGCAACTACACAAATATGAAGGCTTAAAAATATGTTAGGATTTATTACTGATATTAGAACTAGGAATAGCAGATGGTGAAAGCCAGTCAGAGATAAGGTATGGGTTACTAGTTTTCAGAAAGAGATTTTTAAGTATGTATTGGGGAATAGGAGTACAAGATGGATTTAAAAGATGAAGATTATGGAAAAGTGTTGAGTAGAAACACGGTCAACAAAAGCCTTACGAATATTTATAATATAATTATCCAGCTGCACAATGATCTGAGAAAAAATACATATGAGAATCTTTTCCAGAGAAATTCCGTATAAATGTACCTTATAAATGAGACAATACCTTGTGTCACTATGTAAATGGTTCATTTACAGTATAAAAACTAATTAAAATACACAGGACCCTTTCGACAAATTAAAGTGCCCATAAGACAGTAACCTCGTCCCTAAAGATAAATACATTTAACTTAAAGAAAAGAATAAATATTCTATTAACATTTAACATAGGTTGTATGTAGGATAATATTATATTTAGGATAACTGTTAAATTATAAAGTGTTCCTGCTGTTTGTGTAAATATTTAAATGTAAATTAGTTAAACTTTTAGTAAATTAAAGTAAATATCATAAATAATTCATTGATTTTTTTTAGTTAAATCCAGAAAATCTTTAATTGTGATCTATTTAGAATATAGATTTGGCGCCCAACATAAATTATTTGATATTAATATTTCATATTAATAATAATAAATTTAAATGTACATTTTTATTTCTTAACATAAAGGAAGCGAGGTGATGATATAGTTGTCGTCAATGTGAAGTCCGATGTTCTTTTTATGTTATAGTTGGCACCATTAACGTGTGGCTACTTTAGCTTGTAAAATTTGTAACTTAGTAAAAATTATTTTGTTTTTCAAATTTAAATTGTGTGTTAAAATTTCATTAAGTTAGCATGGAATTAAGTAAATATAAGATAATTAAGTGATTGAGAATTTATAAAAACATTTATACTTGAACTGAAGGAGTGTTTATAAAATATATGTTAAAGAGAAGTAGTCGATTTGGAAATAGGAAAGTAAAAATGAGTCAAGTATCAGAACAAGTAGTAAAGTTCGGGCAATTTATTGCGGGAAATAACCGATAGGAATGTATATACATGGGTGGAAATCGAACTTGATACCGAAAATAGGGAGCTTGAGATAGGCACAGTAAAAAACACGGTTCACAATAAAAATGAAAGGCCAAGTTCTGAATCAGGCGTAATACTCATGCTTAAGATATACTTCAGCCAATGGAGGAGTCAAATTAAAATCTTAAGAAACAAATGGAGGAGTCAAATAAAAAGGTTTATGAACCAAAGGAGGAGCTCAGTAAAAAAAAATGAAGGAATCGAATAAGAAACTAAATAATAAGTTGGATGAGAATTAAAAAACCAAGATAACATTGCAATCTTACTAGAATAAAAAACTGTAGAGGTAAAAGGGGAATTTATGTAATCGATGCAAAACCATGTCAAAGATGTAGGCAAATGGGTGGAATCAATAAATAATAAAATACAATTGACCAAACACAACATAAGTGATGCGGTATAGAAACGTGTATGTTTAATAATAAAAAACCAACTGTAGCACTAGAAAGCATGGACATGAAGTTCGCTGTTCTTTTTATGTTTATATATATATATATATATATATATATATATATATATATATATATATATATATTTTACGTTATCCGTTGTTTTTCCGTTGCACTGACTTTATGAAGTTAATATATTACTGTTGTAAGTAATTTTTCCAGCATTAAGTGCAATGATTTTACCTTGTGTGATGAGGCGCCTTTCGGTCACTTGACCATTGTTGAATCACTGATTACTTTTTCTCAATTTTACTGGTGTGGATGTTCGTTCCGTGGTGTTGGTATTTGTTGACGTCATACACGTTTCCTCTTGAGTCTCGTGTATAATATTTTTGAATAGTATGTCTTCTGTATATGTTGTTTGTAGATTCATTAAATTGTTGTGTATGTTTTTATAAATGTGGTATTTTTCTAGTGAGTTTAGTTCTATTGGGTTATTATTTATTTCAAGTATAGTTAGGTTTTGTTTGTAATTTGTTATTTCATGTTTATGTGATATTAGGTGTGCTGCAACATTTGATACTTTTGAATTTTTGTTTTTGTATGCTCTATAATGTTCTTCAAATGTTATTTTAAATGATCTGGTTGTTTTCCCTATGTAAAATGCGTTACAGTTGTTACATGTAATTTTGTAAATGCCTGATAAGTTATGTTTTTCTGAATTTGTTTTGTGGTTTGTGTTATTAAGATATTATATTATTTTGTTGTTTGGTTTGTATGTTGTAGTGTAGTAGTCTTTGTTGTATATATTTGTTATTTTTTCTATTTTGTTATTGGTGTATTTATATTTTAGGTATTTTTTTATTTTTATTATTTTTGTGTTCCGGTTGTAGTGTTGTGTTGAGGTTAGGTTTTTTTGTGAATTTATTGTATATATTTTTTATAAGGTGTTTGCTGTATCCATTTTCTATGACTATTTTTGTAATGTCTAATTCTTCATTTAATTTTTGTTTGTTATCTTGTGTGTATTTTATTGCTTTATTTATCATGTTACTGTAAGAGTAAATTTTGTGTGTCCAGGGGTGGTTAGATTTGTAGTGTATTGTGGTGTTGTTATAAGTAGGTTTCCTGTGTACTGTAGTTTTTGTTTTATTATCATTTATATTTAATGACATGTCGAGATAGTTGATTGTTCTATTTGTTTCTGTTTTGATGGTGAATTGTATGTTTTCATTGTATGTATTTAGTTTGTTTAGTATTATGATGTGTTCGTTGTGAGTGGTAGGTTGGTATATTACAAGTATATCGTCTACATACTTTGTCCATAGTGAAATATTATGTGTGTTTAGTATAGGTTTAATTAGTATTTGTTCAAAGTGTTGTAAATATATTTCTGACATGACTGATGATATGGGTGATCCCATGGGGAGTCCAGTTGTTTGTTTATAGTATTTATTGTTAAATTGGAAGTAATTTTGGTTACATATGTGTTTGGTTAGCGTAATGATACTATCTATTGTGTTTCTTTGTTCGTTATTGTGTATTAGTTTGTTTTTTATTATTTCTATGGTTTCTTCTATTAAGATGCTAGGGTACATGTTAGTTATGTCATAACTCATTATTTTTGTGTTGCTGTTTGTTTTTATGTTTTTTATTTTATTAATTAATTCGTATCCATTTTTTATATTGTATGTGTTGTTCATATGTATTTTAGATCTTATTATTTTGTCTAGTATGTTTGCAATTATGTAAGATGGTGAAACAACACATTATTCCTTATAGATTAGATTAGACTATAATTTATTAATGTCTTTACTTAGACTTACCAATGGTATATTCAGATTATCAATATTTGCAGTCTTCTATATCTTTCCCTCAAAAATCTGTAAAATATGTCTGATGTATATTATTTATTATATTAAGTTATACAAGCTAATTCAACCATAGTATTTGATCAATTTAATATATTTAATGGTTATGGAGTAACATGGAAATATTATTGTTATATTAAGCTAATGATTGTCTCCAGTGTGTAATACTTCCAAGTACAGGTTACTAGTTGGTATAGAAATACAGTGTTAGTATATTACTTTAACGATATGTAATTGTATATGTATGTAATCCTAAAAAAAAAAATTTAATGTTAAAAGTAAATCTAAATGGAAATAACTCTTACATTTCAGATGTTGTCTGTTGTGAAACATGTGGCAAAACAACAACTAAGGGACAAACTGAAGAGCACAGGGAAGTTTGTTCCAAGATTGATACGTCTGTAATGTATTGGAACTCTACCAACCAGGATGAAAATATTAAATGTAACAATATGACTTCAGTTGGCTCCATTCTCTCAGTGAGAACAAAGAACTACATCAAAAAGTCATTGACATGTAAACATTGTAGTTACACAAGCTCAGAATTAAATAAGCTTATAATCCACTTCAGAAGCCATATTCGTAAAATATCTTACAAGCATGTAACATGGGATTTTTCTGCAACACAGACAAAAGATATTAAACACTTCTTGAAACCCATTTCTATGTTGAAGCCTTACAAAAGACCACAATGTGATTTTTTATCTGCACATTCCAGTCACTTTATAGCCCTTATGAAAAACCATTCCCGAGAAAAACCTTACAAATGTTTACAGTGTGATTTTTCAGCAGCCCAATCAAGTCATTTAAAAAGACATATGAGAAGACATTCTGAAGAAAACCCTTACAAATGTCCAGAATGTGATTTTTCTGCAACTCGTACAAGTAGCTTGAAAGTACACATGAGAATACATTCTGGAGAAAAACCTTACAAATGTTTACAGTGTGATTTTTCAACAGCTTATACAAATAGCTTGAAAGTACACATGAGAATACATTCCGGAGAAAAACCTTACAAATGTTTACAGTGTGATTTTTCAGCAGTTAATACAAGTAGCTTGAAAGTACACATGGGAAAACATTCCGGAGAAAAACCTTACAAATGTTCACAGTGTGATTTTTCAACAGCTCATACAAGTAGCTTGAAAGCACATATGATAATACATTCCGGAGAAAAGCCTTACAAATGTCCAGAATGTAATTTTTCTGCAATTCGTACAAGTAGCTTGAAAGTACACATGAGAATACATTCCGGAGAAAAACCTTACGAATGTTCACAGTGTGATTTTTCAACAGCTCATACAAATAGCTTGAAAGTACACATGAGAATACATTCCGGAGAAAAACCTTACAAATGTTTACAGTGTGATTTTTCAGCAGTTCATATAAGTAGCTTGAAAGTACACATGAGAATACATTCCGGAGAAAAACCTTACAAATGTTCACAGTGTGATTTTTCAACAGCTCATACAAAAAGCTTGAGTGTACACATGAGAATACATTCCGGAGAAAAACCTTACAAATGTTTACAGTGTGATTTTTCAGCAGTTAATAGAAGTAGCTTGAACGTACACATGAGAATACATTCCGGAGAAAAACCTTACAAATGTTCACAGTGTTGTTTTTCTGCAGCCCGATCAGGTGATTTGAAAGTACACATGAGAATACATTCCGGAGAAAAACCTTACAAATGTTCACTGTGTGATTTTTCTGCAGCCCGATCAGGTGTTTGGAAAGTACACATGAGAATACATTCTGGAGAAAAACCTTACAAATGTTCACAGTGTGGTTTTTCTGCAGCCCGATCAGGTGATTTGAAAGGACACATGATAATACATTCTGGAGAAAAACCTTACAAATGTTTACAGTGTGATTTTTCAGCAGTTAATAGAAGTAGCTTGAAAGTACACATGAGAATACATTCCGGAGAAAAACCTTATAAATGTTCACAGTGTGATTTTTCTGCAGCCCAATCAGGTGTTTTGAAAGTACACATGAAAATACATTCTGGAGAAAAACCTTACAAATGTTCACAGTGTGATTTTTCAACAGCTTATACATTTAGCTTGAAAGGACACATGAGAATACATTCCGGAGAAAAACCTTACAAATGTTTACAGTGTAATTTTTCAGCAGCCCATACAAGTAGCTTGAAAGTACACATGAGAATACATTCCGGAGAAAAACCTTACAAATGTTCACAGTGTGATTTTTCTGCAGCCCAATCAGGTGTTTTGAAAGTACACATGAGAATACATTCCGGAGAAAAACCTTACAAATGTTTACAGTGTGATTTTTCAGCAGTTCATACAAGTAGCTTGAAAGCACACATGATAATACATTCCGGAGAAAAGCCTTACAAATGTCCAGAATGTAATTTTTCTGCAATTCGTACAAGTAGCTTGAAAGTACACATGAGAATACATTCCGGAGAAAAACCTTACAAATGTTCACAGTGTGATTTTTCTGCAGTCCAATCAGGTGTTTTGAAAGTACACATGAGAATACATTCTGGAGAAAAACCTTACAAATGTTCACAGTGTGATTTTTCTGCAGTCAGATCATGTCATTTGAAAAGACATAAGAGAAAACACTCTGGGTAAAAACCTTAAAAATGTTCACAATGTTATTAATCAACTGCATGTTCAAATATTATTAAAATACATATGATGAAACACTCTGGAGAAAACCCCTACAAACGTTTATTTTATAGCAACACAACTAAGCAATCTTAGAAGCTATATGAAAACACCTGTAGATAAACCTTAAAAATGTTCACTATGTGATTATGCAGCTACATGTTCAAGTTCATTTTAAATTCATGTAAGAATCCATTCTGGAGAAAAATCCTACAAACATGTATTATACAACACAACTAAGCAATCCTAATAACCATATGAGAACACATTGTGGTTCAAATGCAATCACGTTTCAGAATGCACAGGATTGTATATCCCCAGTGTATAGTTGTGTAAATACTAAGAGTGTTTATTGATCCAGATCTCGTATTTAATGGTCCCTACCCTGAATATATCGATCCATATCTTGAACTCAGTTTTACTGATTCTCCGTTAATCATATCGCCCTTTGGATGGATGTTATTACTAGGATTTACAAATTTTTATATCTACTGTAAGCCATGAACCTGATTACAAATCGTACTGGACTAACATAGCCTTCTATATTACTCGTGTAGAAGCTCATACAGAACTGATATGACTTATTTATACTTTACTTTCGTGTAGAACAACTGATAACTTACCTTCCCATGAAGTGCTGCACTCTTACACAGGTATCGGAACTAGTTCTGTATTATTTCAGATAACTCTTGATTGTGATTTTTTTTATATATGTACTTTATATATGGTTTTTTAAAAAATGTATCTAGCTGTTTATGTTTTTTTTTCTTCATCATGATACAAAATTACAGCATAAGTAAGAAGGGGGGAAAAAATTATGGTAAAACCAACTGGTTACAAATAGTTAAGAATAATTGTTAAGCGCTACTGTGGTTGGCAATAAGTTTTGATTCTGAACAGGAAAATTGTACAAGACATACCTTGGAATGACAAGCCACAGCCCCTTGATGCAAAGGGTTAAACATAAATATTAAAACAATAAGGATAAATAAACCACAAGTACAACTTTCCAGTTGTTGGAGGAATCTTTTCTTGTCCACATCAACTTGAAGATTATATAATTTCTATGTTGAGCAGTTCTGAAAACAACCTATCACTCACTCTTAATACTTGTTCTCCAAGAAGAGATCCCGCAGGGGGGTGCGGAACACACCTACGAGGGATTTGGCGTCCCTCGCGGTACCCTAGCCTAACACTACACCACTCACAAAGCACACACACACACACACACACATGCACATTTACACATACACTATCATCTTCACTTAGGGAATTTGACTGGTCAGAGCCGTTGCACGTTGGGAGTGCTGAAAGGTCCAGAGCTTGACTAACTCTGGTCTGGGACGCTGCTCTGAGCTTGCTCTGCCGAAGACGTATGCGTGGTTGCTGGTCCGCTAGCCACTTCGGTCCTTGGTCAGAGAGTGTCCGCGGTGCACAGGTGTCGGAGCCTGTGCACAGTATTACGAGTTCTCGACTGATGCCCATCCAGTCGAGCTAAGGAGGAAACTATGGGCCCCAGAGTTCCGGGGGTTGGAAATGATCGAAAGTGATCCATGGGTGTACCCGTTCTTATAGTCTCGCCTGTAACGCCTGACACGATGGTTAGTTTAAATCAAATTTATGGATAACCAACAAAAGTCCAACCAACCAACCAACCAGAGTAATGTGAAGAGGCGTCGTGAGGTTTCTCCGAAGATGCCTAGTGCAGTAATTGAGACGAGGAAAGAAATAAATGTAGCATCACCCAAACTGCCGCCTAAATTTTTAATTGTTTCATGCGCAGAGGAAGGAAAGGATCTATCAAAGGTATCGCCTTTTCTCATAAATAAGGCTATAACTGGATGTGCAGCAGAACCTGTCTCTTCCATAAGGAAGTTACGGAATGGAACACTGCTGTTAGAAACAAGCAGTCACAATACCTGCTGAAAATGACCTCCTTCTTTGATCAGGTCAAGGTTTCGGTGGCCCCCCACAAAACCTTGAACTCATCAAGGGGAGTAATATCATGCAGAGATCTTTTGTATGTCCGTGAGGACGAAATAAAATCTGAACTGGAATCGGAAGGTGTAACAGAAGTCGCACGAATTATGAGGATGGAAAACGGTCAGAGAGTTCCAACAACATCATTAATTCTGACATTCGGGAAACCATCTATCCCGGAATATTTATATGCTGGCTATCAACGGCTTCCTGTTAGGCCCTACGTTCCCAATCCACGACGGTGCTTTAAATGCCAACGTTATGGACACGTCAGCTCTTCTTGCTCCAAGCCAGAGGTATGCGGACAGTGCGCATCTGAAGGCCATGTAGAAAAGGTTTGCACAAGTACTCCAAAATGCCCAAACTGTGCTGGTGATCACCCTGCTCTCTCCTTTAACTGCCCAAAGTTCAAGGAGGAGAAAGCGATCCTCAGCATAATGGCAAAGGACAAAACATCTTTCCACGAAGCGAAAAAGAAGTTCAAGTCAACTCAACCTAGACTAGAAACGAAATCTTATGCCTCAGCTATCACCACTGAGAAGTCGTGTGCCAACTGCGTTGAGCTAAACAAGAAAATTGAAGTTCTCACTGAGCAAGTTAGCCAGTTATTAGCTTTGGTGACGAAAAATTCTGTTTCCAACTTAAATAATAATGTTGAATGTGAGAAGAAATCTCTATTTGCCAGATACCTCCGGGAAAGTTAGAAGAAGCAAGACACTATTAGAGACAAGTGTAAAACCTACTCCAACTATGAGTAATAATAATAAAAATAACAACAAAACTGCACCTTTGAAAGTGGGTGCAAAATTACAAGCGACTCAAAAGAGGACCATTTCTAACTCCCCTTCTGAGTCAAAAAATTCCTCAGATTCCACCACTACAATAGTGGTGATGGATTCTGATGACGCTTTGCCTGGAACGTCCAACATTCCAGGCCAACAAATTGTCAATGACGGCAGTGCGAGCCAGGTGAATCCATTTCACTAAAATACAATGTTCACACCTAAACAAACCATGATTCAGTGGAACATTAACGGTGTTAGAAGTCACATTGAGGATCTCAAAATAATTGTAAGAGATGTGTCTCCTATGTACATCTGCATTCAAGAGACACATCTCCATGAATCGCACAATTTCTATCTAAGGGAGTATTCAGTTTACAGATCGGACTTCGTTACAGAAAATCGAGCTAGAGGTGGCGTAGCTATTCTAGCCCGTAACTGTGTCGACGCTGTTCCTGTGAGCTGAATAACTCCCTTACAAGCAGTGGCAATTCAAACAGCTGTTTCGTACAAACTCACTCTCTGTTGTGTCTACCTCCACCAAGTGACAACCTGCAACAGAGAGATCTTGTAGACCTCATAAATCAGTTACCGACTCCGTTTTTATTAGTGGGCGATTTCAATGCCCACCATGTTTCATGGGGTTCACCAGAATGCAACCCGCGAGGTAATCTGATCGAAAGCATCAGATCGGAACTTGATTTATACCTGCTAAATGACGGTTCTCCGACACATTTAGCAGCGTCAACAGGTGGATGGACGGCTGTAGACTTGTCATTATGCAGTCCTGCTTTGGCTACAAGGCTAAACTGGTCAGCATTGCCTGATCTTTACAGTAGCGATCACATTCCTATTGAGATCTCTATGTGTGACTCCTCACCCTGTTGTGTTCGACATCCTCGTTGGATAACGAAAAAAGCCAACTGGGAACAATTTTCACAAGATCTAGAATCACTGGACGTGGATTACCTGGCTCCCATTGATGACATTGTCAATTTATTTACAAAAACCGTTTTGAATGCCGCCGGAAAGGCAATTCCGAAAACCTCATCCAAACCACGACGACTACCTGTTCCGTGGTGGAATGATGAGTGCACTGTGATCCTTCGTCAACGGAGAAAAGCTCTGAACCAGTTCAAGAGACATCCAACGAGTGAAAACCTGGAAAAATATAAAATCTTCCGTGCGAATGCACGGAGAATATTTAGGCAAAGTAAACGAGAATCATGGTCGCAGTACATTGGCACAATTACAAGAACTACAGCTCCATCCACAATATGGAAGAAATTACGATCAGTCTGTGGCATTTCCGTTCCGATGCCATTAATTTCATTACGGCATTCGGATGGTGTTTTGACCACGGACTGCGAGGAAATTGCCAATGTGCTAGCGTTATCGTTTTCAAAACATTCTTCATCTTCTGCATACAAGGACGCTTTCCAGGTGTACAAACGTAAACAGGAAGCCTTACCTTTCACCGTTGGATTGTCTGGAGATTCTTGTTTAAATATCCATTTCTCCTTCGATGAACTAGAGTCAGCTCTCTCGTCAATGATGGATTCAGCTCCAGGCCCGGATGATATTGTATACTCCATGATTAAAAATCTACCACAGTCGGCAGAACTAGTTCTCCTTCGGATATACAATCGTATATTCGGGGAGCATGGTTTTCCCGATGGATGGTTAGAAGCGACTATAATTCCTCTTCTAAAACAAGGAAATTACAAAACTAATCCCAGTACTTACAGACCCATCTCTCTTACCAGCTGCTTATGCAAACTTCTGGAGAAGATGGTCAACCGTCGTCTTGTCTGGTATCTAGAAACAAACAAACTTCTTTCTAACGTTCAGTGTGGTTCCAGACAAGGACGTTCATCAGTTGACCAATTGGTTTTGTTGGAGTCAGCTATACAGAATGCCTTCATCATACGACAAACACTGGTAGCTGTTTTCTTTGACCTTGAGAAGGCATATGACATGGCATGGAGAAGAGGAATTTTGAACGTATTGAAATCATGGGGTATACAAGGTAACATTCTTGCTTTTATTCAAAATTATTTGAACAACAGGACTTTTCGTGTACGTCTAGGAGGCATATATTCTGATCGTTGCGAACTAGAGAATGGTGTACCACAGGGTGGCGTATTGAGTGTGACGCTGTTTGCTGTTGCCATTAACAGCGTCACTTCAAACGTACAGTCACCGGTCCACTGTTCCCTGTTTGTAGACGATTTTTGTATATATATGGCTGCTAGAAGTATGGCAACAGCGGAAAGATCCTTACAATTAGTCATTAATAAATTGCAAGAATGGACCAAATCTACGGGCTTCAAGTTTTCGGCTTCGAAGACCCAGTGTATAGCAATTAGTCGTCGCAGGCAACACCAGGAACCTATTCTTTATCTTGATAATGTGAGATTTTTGGGTCTTTTATTAGATAAAAGACTTTCATGGAGTCTGCATGTGCGTGATTTGAGGACCCGGTGCAGCAAGATATTGGATATGTTGAGAGTTCTAAGTGGTACAAATTGGGGAGCAGACAGAACCTGTATGCTCCGTTTCTATCGCGCCGTTGTAAGATCGCGCATAGATTACGGCTGTATAGCCTATTCATCTGCTCGACCTACGGTTCTGAAACTCCTGGATTCAATACATCACGCTGGCCTTAGACTTTCTACTGGTGCTTTCAGATCAAGCACAATCCCCAGCCTTCTAGTTGAAGCTGGAGAACCATCTCTCTCAATGTGACGTCAAATGCTACAAATTTCATATTACACTGGTCTTCGAAGTAATCGTAAACATCCGGCATTCAAAGCAGTTTTTGATAACTACCTCGAGGATCGTTACAATGTGCGTCAACGTTCAACTGCTCCCTTCGGAATAAGAACGTTGCGCATTTTTAGCAATGTAAATTTAGAAAATCCACCTATATTCGAACAAACATCATGCTACATCCCTCCATGGATAATACAAAAGCCAAAATGTGACTTCTCATTGTCCTGTCCATGTACCTAAAACACAATACTCCTGACGTTATTTATCGTCAGGAGTTTTTACAGATTCAACAAACTCACCAACATACTGTGACTATATTCACAGACGGTTCAAAACTGGACAATGGGATTGGTTGTGCATTTTATATGGAAGGAAAAACCTTCACTTACGGATTGCCCTCAGCCTGTAGCGGTTTTACTGCAGAACTTTATGCAATTTTCCAAGCTTTAAGATCAATTCCATCTGCAAAATCTAAATATCTTGTGTGTTGTGATTCCATAAGTGCTCTCCAGGCTATTCAGGAAATGTACACTAAGAACCCTTTAGTTGGAGACATCTTGTGCTCTATACACAGGCTCCAATTGCGAGGTGTTGAGGTGTCATTTCTCTGGGTGCCTGGTCACTGTGGAATATTCGGAAACTCTAAAGCAGATGAAGGTGCAAAATTAGCTACAGGTATGTTGCCATCGACACAACGTGTGATGGCATCAGATTTTGTATCCAAAGTTAAAACTAAACTATTCTCTGTTTGGAATGAAGAATGGCAAAATGTAAATAGAAACAAGCTGAGGGACATCAAAAATACCGTCCGACCATGGAGGACATCTGTTCGTTCGAATCGTAGGGAGGAAGTGGTGGTAACTCGACTTTGCATCGGGCACTCTTTGTTAACGCATGGATGGTTGATGAGACATGACGATCCACCACTTTGTCCGTTTTGTAAAAGTACCATCACAATCAAGCACATTCTGCTTGATTGTGATAAGTTGGTCAATTTATATATTCGTTTCAATCTTCGAGGTAGTTTAAAGGTGGTTTTAAGGGACGATGTCACGGCTATCGACCGTGTCCTCGCTTTCTTACGCCACCTTAATCTATTTAATAATATTTAATTTTTTTAATAATTTTAGGTTATTTAGTTAATTATAATTATGTTTAATAATTACAATTAGTTTTAAACATTTTATTTTATTTTGTTTTATTTTGATTAGTTTTATTTATGTAATATTTATTTTAAAAACTTAACTTTAGTTAGGCGATGATAACCTCAGTAGGTTTTTCGCCTGGAAAAAAAAAATCCAAGAAGAGAAAGAAATGGACTAATTTTATGAACAATTGTTAGTTACTTCAATTATTTAAATTAATGATATTTTTACAAATTGTTTAAAGTTATTAAGTGGCAACAGATTTATAGAACGAGAGGGCTGAATTAATAACATAACAATTTCTATTTGTATTACTTCTCTACACAAGTTTTGACATCAAAGAGCACCATCCAAATGATACAAAAACTAATGAGACTCTCAGACCAGATTGAAGAAAATATTCAAATTTGTGAAGACCAGAAATTTATAAATAGATGTGTGGTAATAAATTAAAATTACAGGCAGAAAAGTATAAAAACACAATCAGAGTACTAAACAAAGGTATAGATTGTATCAAATGATGTTTGAAATCCTTGTTGCTACTTTGGTTGTTGATGCAAATCATTATTGACAGACTTTCTTTAACATTATTTGGTTTGAAGAGTTAAAATTTAGATTTAATTATTTTGAACAGAAAAATTTTAATTTGAAATAAGTTAGGTAAAGATACTTCTGAAGACGTGGTTGCAGTGGTTAACTGTGGCAAACTAACGAGGAATTGTAAAATACCAATTCTGATGATAGGAAAGTCAAACAGGCCAGGAGCAATTAAAAATGTGAAACAGCTCCCCCTCTTTTGCAAAAGCTTGGAAGACTCCTGCATTGTTTACAGAGTGGTATGAGAAAATTTTTATCCCTAAAGTAAAAAAGCTCATGGAAAAGGAGTTGGTAAAGTTCTTTTAATTGTTGATAATATGCCATATTGTCCCACCGAAGAACTGTTGGAAAGAGGGTAAGGGCCATTTAAAACAGTCCATTCCAGAAAAAACCTTACAAATGTACTGTTTTATTATTATTCAGCTACAAGATTAAGTACATTTAAAAATCATATGAGAATCCATTTGGGGAAAAACATTACAAATGTTCGCTATGTAATTATTCGCCTCGACAATTAAATGCATTTAAACTACATAGGAGTAGTCATTCAAGAGAAAGGTCCTATAAATGTTCACTGTGGAATTATTCAGCTGCAGAATCCAGAGGAATTGCAATACAAATGAGAACCCATTGTCAACAAAAGCCTTACGAATATTTATAATATAATTATCCAGCTGCACAATGATCTGAGAAAAAATACATATGAGAATCTTTTCCAGAGAAATTCCGTATAAATGTACCTTATAAATGGGACAATACCTTGTGTCACTATGTAAATGGTTCATTTATAGTATCAAAACTAATTAAAATACACAGGACCCTTTCGACAAATTAAAGTGCCCATTAGACAGTAACCTCGTCCCTAAAGATAAATACATTTAACATAAAGAAAAGAATAAATATTCTATTAACATTTAACATAGGTTGTATGTAGGATAATATTATATTTAGGATAACTGTTAAATTGTAAAGATTTCTTGCTGTTTGTGTAAATATTTAAATGTAAATTAGTTAAACTTTTAGTAAATTAAAGTAAATATCATAAATAATTCATTGATTTTTTTTAGTTAAATCCAGAAAATCTTTAATTGTGATCTATTTAGAATATAGATTTGGCGCCCAACATTAATTATTTGATATTAATATTTCATATTAATAATAATAAATTTAAATGTACATTTTTATTTCTTAACATAAAGGAAGCGAGGTGATGATATAGTTGTCGTCAATGTGAAGTCCGATGTTCTTTTTATGTTATAGTTGGCACCATTAACGTGTGGCTACTTTAGCTTGTAAAATTTGTAACTTAGTAAAAATTATTTTGTTTTTCAAATTTAAATTGTGTGTTAAAATTTCATTAAGTTAGCATAGAATTAAGTAAATATAAGATAATTAAGTGATTGAGAATTTATAAAAACATTTATACTTGAACTGAAGGAGTGTTTATAAAATATATGTTAAAGAGAAGTAGTCGATTTGGAAATAGGAAAGTAAAAATGAGTCAAGTATCAGAACAAGTAGTAAAGTTCGGGCAATTTATTGCGGGAAATAACCGATAGGAATGTATATACATGGGTGGAAATCGAACTTGATACCGAAAATAGGGAGCTTGAGATAGGCACAGTAAAAAACACGGTTCACAATAAAAATGAAAGGCCAAGTTCTGAATCAGGCGTAATACTCATGCTTAAGATATACTTCAGCCAATGGAGGAGTCAAATTAAAATCTTAAGAAACAAATGGAGGAGTCAAATAAAAAGGTTTATGAACCAAAGGAGGAGCTCAGTAAAAAAAAATGAAGGAATCGAATAAGAAACTAAATAATAAGTTGGATGAGAATTAAAAAACCAAGATAACATTGCAATCTTACTAGAATAAAAAACTGTAGAGGTAAAAGGGGAATTTATGTAATCGATGCAAAACCACGTCAAAGATGTAGGCAAATGGGTGGAATCAATAAATAATAAAATACAATTGACCAAACACAACATAAGTGATGCGGTATAGAAACATGTATGTTTAATAATAAAAAACCAACTGTAGCACTAGAAAGCATGGACATGAAGTTTGCTGTTCTTTTTATGTTTATATATATATATATATATATATATATATATATATATATATATTTTACGTTATCCGTTGTTTTTCCGTTGCACTGACTTTATGAAGTTAATATATTACTATTGTAAGTAATTTTTCCAGCATTAAGTGCAATGATTTTACCTTGTGTGATGAGGCGCCTTTCGGTCACTTGACCATTGTTGAATCACTGATTACTTTTTCTCAATTTTACTGGTGTGGATGTTCGTTCCGTGGTGTTGGTATTTGTTGACGTCATACACGTTTCCTCTTGAGTCTCGTGTATAATATTTTTGAATAGTATGTCTTCTGTATATGTTGTTTGTAGATTCATTAAATTGTTGTATGTTTTTATAAATGTGGTATTTTTCTAGTGAGTTTAGTTCTATTGGGTTATTATTTATTTCAAGTATAGTTAGGTTTTTTTTGTAATTTGTTATTTCATGTTTATGTGATATTAGGTGTGCTGCAACATTTGATACTTTTGAATTTTTGTTTTTGTATGCTCTATAATGTTCTTCAAATGTTATTTTAAATGATCTGGTTGTTTTCCCTATGTAAAATGCGTTACAGTTGTTACATGTAATTTTGTAAATGCCTGATAAGTTATGTTTTTCTGAATTTGTTTTGTGGTTTGTGTTATTAAGATATTATATTATTTTGTTGTTTGGTTTGTATGTTGTAGTGTAGTATTCTTTGTTGTATATATTTGTTATTTTTTCTATTTTGTTATTGGTGTATTTATATTTTAGGTATTTTTTTATTTTTGTGTTCCGGTTGTAGTGTTGTGTTGAGGTTAGGTTTTTTTGTGAATTTATTGTATATATTTTTTATAAGGTGTTTGCTGTATCCATTTTCTATGATTATTTTTGTAATGTTGTCTAATTCTTCATTTAATTTTTGTTTGTTATCTTGTGTGTATTTTATTGCTTTATTTATCATGTTACTGTAAGTGTTAATTTGTGTGTCCAGGGGTGGTTAGATTTGTAGTGTATTGTGGTGTTGTTGGAAGTAGGTTTCCTGTGTACCGTAGTTTCTATTTTATTATCATTTATATTTAATGTAATGTCGAGATAGTTGATTGTTCTATTTGTTTCTGTTTTGACGGTGAATTGTATGTTTTCATTGTATGTATTTGGTTTGTTTAGTATTATGATGTGTTCGTTGTGAATGGTAGGTTGGTATATTACAAGTATATCGTCTACATACTTTGTCCATAGTGAAATATTGTGTGTGTTTAGTATAGGTTTAATTATTATTTGTTCAAAATGTTGTAAATATATTTCTGACATGACTGATGATATGGGTGATCCCATGGGGAGACCAGTTGTTTGTTTATAGTATTTATTGTTAAATTGGAAGTAATTTTGGTTACATATGTGTTTGGTTAGCGTAAAGATACTATCTATTATGTTTCTTTGTTGTTATTGTGTTTTAGTTTGTTTTTTATTATTTCTATGGTTTCTTCTATTGGGATGCTAGGGTACATGTTAGTTATGTCATAACTTATTATTTTTGTGTTGCTGTTTGTTTTTATGTTTTTTATTTTATTAAATAATTTGTATCCATTTTTTATATTGTATGTGTTGTTGATATGTATTTTAGATCTTATTATTTTGTCTAGTATGTTTGCGATTATGTAAGATGGTGAAACAACACATTATTCCTTATAGATTAGATTATACTATAATTTATTAATGTCTTTACTTAGACTTACCAATGGTATATTCAGATTATCAATATTTGCAGTCTTCTATATCTTTCCCTCAAAAATCTGTAAAATATGTCTGATGTGTATTATTTATTATATTAAGTTATACAAGCTAATTCAACCATAGTATTTGATCAATTCAATATATTTAATGGTTATGGAGTAACATGGAAATATTATTGTTATATTAAGCTAATGATTGTCTCCTGTGTGTAATACTTCCAAGTACAGGTTACTAGTTGGTAAAGAAAAACAGTGTTAGTATATTACTCTAACGATATGTAATTGTCAATGTATGTAATCCTAAAAAAAAAAAAAATTAATGTTAAAAGTAAATCTAAATGGAAATAACTCTTACATTTCAGATGTTGTCTGTTGTGAAACATGTGGCAAAACAACAACTAAGGGACAAACTGAAAAGCACAGGGAAGTTTGTTCCAAGATTGATACGTCTGTAATGTATTGGAACTATACCAATAGTAGATAATGATACTTGTAAAAGAAATTAACAAAGGCCTGAGAATGAATATTTATGAAGCTTTAGAAATACATAAATATAATACTAATAATGAGTTGATAAATGAACAAATACAAGTAAAATCTAAATTTGATAATATATTCATTGTTTGTAATGTTAGGGCAGCAAAATAAAAAATTTTTAAGAACATTGTAATTGATTTGGCATAGCTATTTATTTGATATAATTTGCACATATGTTAATTGTAATTGCTTAATATTCCTGATGTTGTTGGTTTTGTTAGCCAACGAAAAGCTTTGAATTGTAAATTCAATTATAATTCTTGTATTTGTATTTTGACTTATGTTCTTTATTAATACACAAGAATACATATTGCGATATATATATATATATATATATATATATATATATATATATATATATATTGGTTCCATCTTCACGTGAGCTACTAGTTATCACTAAACATTTTTAAATATCTCTACACACATAATCAATACACAATTACATTACAACTCACACGCACGTTTTGACATCATAACTCATAATACACACAAAATACACTTACACCACCATAATATCCCACCGCCACCCTAACTCCCTAACCTACGTAAACCTTGAGATCAGTTACGGTCTGAGTTGACAATGGGACACATCTCCCGAAACGGCCGTCCTCAACAAACAAAGGAATTATAGGCAATTTTATAAATATTTAAAAGTGTTTATATATATATATATATATATATATATATTACGTTGTCCATTATTTTGCCGCTGCACTGACTTTATGAAGTTAATATATTACTATTGTAAATACTTTTATCCACCACTGTGGATATTCAACTTCATATATTGCAGTACATAAGAATGCAGTTCCAAATGTTTTGATTCACACTGAGTTTATTCTACAACTAGTAATTAAGGAAACAACACACTATTCCTTATAGATAAAATTAGACTATAATTTATTAATGTCTTTACTTAGACTTACCAATGGTATATTCAGATTATCAATATTTGCAGTCTTCTATAGCTTTCACTCAAAAATCTGTAAAATATGTCTGATGTGTATTAATTATTATATTACGTTAGACAATCTAATTTAACCATAGTATTTGATCAATTTAATATATTTAATGGTTATGGAGTAACATGGAAATATTATTGTTATATTAAGCTAGTGATTGTCTCCCCTGTGTAATACTTCCAAGTGCAGGCTACTAGTTGGTATAGAAATACAGTGTTAGTATATTACTTTAACGATATGTATTTGTCTATGTATGTAATCCTAAAAAAAAAATTTAATGTTTAAAGTAAATCTAAATGGAAATAACTCTTATCTTTCAGATGTTGTCTGTTGTGAAACATGTGGAAAAACAACAACTAAGGGACAAACTGAAGAGCACAGGGAATTTTGTTCCAAGATTGATACATCTGTGATGTATTGGAAATCTACCTGCATTCTCTCAGTGAGAACAAAGAACTACATCAAAAAGTCATTGACATGTAAACATTGTAGTTACACAAATTCAGAATTAAATAAGCTTATAATCCACTTCAGGAGCCATATTCGTAAAATATCTTACAAGCATGTAACATGGGATTTTTCTGCAATACAGACAAAAGATATTAAACACTTCTTGAAACCCATTTCTATGTTAAAGCCTTACAAAACACCACAATGTGATTATTCATCTGCACATTCCAGTTACTTTAGAGCCCTTATGAAAAACCATTCCAGAGAAAAACCTTACAAATGTTTACAGTGTGATTTTTCAACAGCCCAATCAAGTCATTTGAAAAGACATATGAGAAGACATTCTGAAGAAAAACCTTACAAATGTCCAGAATGTGATTTTTCTGCAACCCAATCAGGTGTTTTGAAAGTACACATGAGAATACATTCCGGAGAAAAACCTTACAAATGTTCACAGTGTGATTATTCAACAGCTCATACAAGTAGCTTGAGAGTACACATGAGAATACATTCCGGAGAAAAACCTTACAAATGTTTACAGTGTGATTTTTCAGCAGCCCATTCCAGTCATTTGAAAGTACACATGAGAATACATTCCGGAGAAAAACCTTACAAATGTTCACAGTGTGAATCTTCTGCAGTCAGATCAAGTCATTTGAAAAGACATAAGAGAAAACATTCTGGAGAAATCCCTTACAAATGTTCACAATGTGATTTTTCAGCAACTCAAACGCTGCAAGTAACTTGAAAGTAAACACGAGAATACATTCCGGAGAAAAACCTTAAACTAAGCAGTCTTAGAAGCCATATGAAAACACATTCTGTAGATAAACCTTACAAATGTTCACTATGTGATTTTTGAGCTACATTATCAGGTTCTTTTAAAATACACATAAGAATCCATTCTAGAGAATAATCCTACAAACTTTTATTATACAACAACACAACTAAGCAATCCTAATAACCATATGAGAAAAAATTGTGTCTCAAATGCTATCACATTGCAGAATGCACAGGATTGTATATCCCCAGTGTATAGTTGTGTAAATACTAATAGTGTTTATTGCTCCAGATCTTCTATTTAATGGACCCTATCCTGAATATATCGATTCATATCTGGACTCAGTTTTACTGTTTTTCCATTAATCATGTCACCCTTTAATTGGATGTTATTACTAGGATTTATATATTTTTATATCTACTGTAAGCCACGAACCTCATTACAAATCGTACTGGACTAACATAGCCTTATATGTTACTTGCCTTGGAGCTCATAAAGATCTGATATGACTTATTTATTCTTTACTTTCGTGTAGAACAACTGATAACTTACCTTCCCATGAGGTGCTGCACTCTTACACAGGTATCGGAACTAGTTCTCTATTATTTCAGATAACTCTTGATTGTGATTTTTTATATATATATTTTTTTTTTTAATGTATCATGATGTTTATGTTTCTTTTTCTTCATCAGCATAAGTAAGAGGGGGGGGGGGGGAAAGCAAATTATGTTAAAAACAACTAGTTACAAATGGTTAAGAATAATTGTTAAGTGCTATTGTGGTTGGCAATAAGTTTTGATTCTGAACAGGAAAACTGTACAAGAATATACCTTGGAATGACAAGCCACAGGCCCTTAATCCATGGGTTAAACATAAATATTAAAACAATAAGGATAAATAAACCACAAGTTTAAGTTTCCAGTTGTTGAAAGAATCTTGTCTTGTCCATATCAGATTATATAATTATAATTAATTGCTATGTTGAACAGTTCCGAGAAAGACCTATCTTTCATTCTTAACACTTGTTCTTCGAGAAAGAGAAAGAATATCTACTGTATGCCGCGAACCTGATTACAAATCGTACTGGGCTAACATAGCCTTGTATGTTACTTGTCCAGTAGCTCATAAAGATCTGATATGACTAATTTATTCTTTACTTTTGTGTAGAACAACTGATAACTTACCTTCCGCGAGGTGCTGCACTCTTACGCAGGTATCGAAACACAGGTTTCAGATAACTCTTAATTCTGATTTTTAAAATATCTGTAATTTATATATGGATTTTTTAAAAATGTATCATGCTATTGATGTTTGTTTTCATCATGATACAAAATTACAGCATAAGTAAGAAGGAGCAAAATCAAATTATGGTAAAAACAACTGGTAACAAAAGTTAAAGAGTAACTGTTGTATTAAGTGCTACTGTGGTTGGCAATAAGTTTTATTCTGAACAGGAAAACTAGAAAACTCCTGTGATAATATTATTGTTTGAACACAAATTTATCACGATGATGAATGAACATAGGGCAAGATCCATTTGGTTGGATAAGGGAGCGTAGATCAGTTGGACTTCAGAAGAGACACAGTAGACCTATTTTAGTGATTAATAAAACAGTGGGTGTGGTCTTTTGACTTATTTTTTAAAAAAAATAAAATTGATAACATGATTTAGTAGTCATTCTTGGAGGTATGACAAACTAGCCTCTTGATGTTTGGGTCAAACGAATATTAAAACAATAAGGATAAAAAAACCAAAAATACGACTTTCCAGTTGTTGGAAGAATCTCGTCTTGTCAACATCAACTTGAAGATTATATAATTGCTATGTTGTGCAGTTCTGAAAAAGACCTACCTCTCATTCTTAAAACTTAATTCTTCAAGAAAGAGAAAGAAATGAACTAATTTTATGAACAAATTGTTGGTTGCTCAATTATTTAAATTTTTGATATTTTTATAAATTGTTTAAAATTATTGCCATAGAGAGAATAAAATTAATTGATTACTTACTTAGCTAATGATATTTGTGTCACTATAACAGTGTCTATGTTTGTGCTGCAATGTAAACAGAAAGCATGGATTAAAATGCAATACTATTATTGCAGCACTTTAAGACATTTTGTGCGCATGGATAAAATGTGTTATACCCCCAGTAGCTGAATATCATAATCAATTATAAATTTAATTAATATTATTGGCAGTAATCCAAATAAAGTTAGGCAGTAATGACTGCCATTGATGATGTCGTGAATGTTGCATCTATCCAAGACATCAGCATCTAGTGCTAGTTGCCCATATATTGTTTATCAGAACTGGCATCAGTACATTGGGAAAGTCATGTTTATAGTCATCAGAATGTCTACACTAAAAATATTATTGAATAAGAGATACTATGTATTAACAGTTTAGTTTTGTATACAAAATATTTGTAAACCCTCCCATCATTGACTCACTTATGACTTGATTTCATGTCTCTATGGTTATGGAAAAGTGTTTAGTAGAAAGAGGTTTGATTAAAACTGATTATATTATAGAGAAAGTATGTTATTAAAAAATATGAATTTACTACCAGCAGAATGGAAGAACATAATCCAAAGATTGGCAAGGCAATTTAAATATAGAATACAGTTTGCTAGAAGGATCCAGAACGTGTACACTATTTAGCCAATGGAAATACTACTAAAACAGGAAGATAATGAGAATATTAACTAGAGGGCATAGGAGGAGTAAGGAAGAAACTATGAAGATTATCAAGCTGAAGCCAGTAAGGGGACATTAGATATATAGAATCAGAGGACTGAAGTGATAACATAACTGGTATTTGTATTACTTCTGTGGGCATTTTTTGACATCAAAGAGCACCATCCAAATGATACCAAAACTAATGAGACTCTCGGACTAGATTGAAGATAATATTCCAATTTGTGAAGACCAGAAATCTATAAATAGATGTGTGGTAATAAATTAAAATTACAGGCAGAAAAGTATAAAAACACAATCAGAGTACTAAACAAAGGTATAGATTGTATCAAATGATGTTTGAAATCTTTGTTGATACTTTGGTTGTTGATGCAAATCATTCCTGACGGAGACTTTCTTTAACATTGTATGGTTTAAAGAGTTAAAATTTAGTTTCACTTATTTTGAACTACAGAAAATTTTTAATTTTAAATAAGTAAAGTAAAAGTACTTCTGAAGAAGCTATTACAGTGTTTAACTGTGGGAAATTTACGATTAGGTATTAAATACCCATTCTAATGATAGGAAAGTCAAATATGCCAAGAGCATTTAAAAAGATGAAACAGCTTCCCTCTCTTTTGTAAAATTCAACTAAAGGATTGGATGACTGCAGCATTGTTTACAGAGTGGTGTGACAAAATTTTCATTCCTGATGTAAAAAATCACCAAAATTTCCTGGAAAATAAGACAGTAAAGCTCCTTTAATTGTTGGTAACACACCAAATCATCCCACCAAAAAACTGTTGGTAAGAGGGAATGGACAGATTAAAACCTAACAAATGTATGTGATGTACTGTTTTATTATTATTCAGCTACAGGTTCAAGAACATTTAAAATTCATATAAGAACCCATTCTGGAGAAATATCTTACAAATGTAATTATTCAGCTCCACGATTAGGTGCATTTAAATTGCATAGGGGTAGCCATTCAAAGGAAAGGCCCTATTAATGTTAAACTAAATAAATGTTAAAGGTGTCACTATGTAAATTATTCAGCATCAGAATCATAATGAATTCTAATACACAGGAGGACTCATTTGACAAAACCCAGTAAGTGTTCATAATATGAAATTATTAATATACTTATCTTCATTTCTGTTAGGAAAATCTCCATATGTTTGAGTATATTTTTCTGCCATTCCTAACTTTTCAATATTCTTCTCTGTTGACGCATTTCGGGGTAACTCCATTTTCAAAACCTAATTCGTACTATTTGCTCAAACTTTGAGTTTGTCTTTATATACTGTTAACCACTCCCCCACCACTTCCAAACCTCTCTTCCTATTGGGCCACTCCTACGCTTGGTTATTGCATCCAACAACTTTATAATTTTAAATTGCAACTTCTATATTATATATCTTGAAAAAATGTTTCAATTTAGAAACCTCCTCCTGTATATACGAATTTAGAACCTTTCTTTCTCTCTATTTCCTTTGTGTGACTTTCTATTTGATTTCTTCTTGCTCTAATTTTTCTAAATAACTTTCTTATTGCTTTGTTGTATATATTATTCTTAGAAATTTGAAATATTATATTAAGTTCTTCTTTATATTCTTTTTTTTTAGCGGTGTATCTAATAATCTGTTAGAAAAATGTCTCTAATTTATGTTCTAGTGGGCAGTTCGATTTTTGCGTTAATAACATTATCAGTGTATGTATCTTTTCTGAAAATTCCAAATTCTATTTATTCCCCTCTTCTTTTTAGTTTTATGTCTAGGAAATTTAAACTACCATTATTCTCTTTTTCCATCGTGAATTTTAAATTATGTATTTTGTTGGTTTCTTTTAATATAGAATCTCCTTTTTTTCTTTCAGTGTCTTTTACTATTAGTAGCAAATCACCTACATACCTCATATATTCTAAACAATCGAATTTCTCTAATATTGTTGTTATTATTCTTTCTTCTAATTCTTGAATGAAAAACTCGCTTAATATTCCAGATAATGGGTTACCCATCCCTAGGCCGTCTTTCGGCTTATATAATTCATTGTTAAACTTAAATTGGTTTAGGTTTAAAATTATCTTCAGTGATTTAACAATTTCATTATTCAAATCCTTATTTTGGCTCTGTTCTTGTAATTTTTCCGTAATAATTGTATAGTCTCTCCAATTGGTACTGATGTGTATAGATTTTCTATATCGAAATCATTCTGCAATCATTAGTGATCTTTCTTTATTGTATTCTTTTAGCAACCTTGGTTGAATTTTTCACAGTAAATTTATTATTTAGCAGATCCATTTCTTTTATTAGATTTTTCTTAATTATTTTGCTAATTTATAGGCCAGTGGCATTCTATAATTAATTATAGGTCTAATCGGGTATTCTTTTTTATGAATTTTTACTTGAGCTCTCATTATTGGCACATTCAGATTCATATTTATATTTCTCTTCTTGAGTTATATATTAGGAGTTTTCAACTATTTCTTTAATTTTCTTTTCATATGTTTCAGTCTTATCTTTAAACTCCTTTTTACTTGCCTTTTTCAAAAATTTTCAGTTTGATTTACATATTCTTCCTTACTAATTAAAACAGTAGGTAAAACTAATTTTACCTTTTTTAATGAGGTACCTTTTGGTTACTTGACCATTTTCGAATCACTGATTTATTTTTCTGGTGTGGATGTTCGGTCCATGATGTTGGTATTTGTTGAACTAAATAAGTTTAGAAGTATTTTAAACCAATTGAACATTTTATATAACATGATGTTACAAGTAAACACAGATTTGGAAAGCTCTCTTACATTTCATAAACTAGGTGTTGTACATCCTAGTGTTATATCAACTCAAGAGCTATATGAGGAAATAATCAAAATATTATAATATAAGATTACCTGCAGAACCTAAAATAAAAAATATGTCGGAATTATAGAACCAGATTAAAGTTAATTGTAAATTAGATTCTGAAAAAATTTTATATGTTATATACTTAGTATATAGTGCTAATAGCAAATGTGTAATAAGTAATTAACAAACAGCAACAAGATTTTGATTTTTTATAAACTTACTTATTGTTGAAAACACTTATTTTAAATTGTATAAGTTACATTCTATACTTACAAAAGATGAAACCGTTTATGTAACAATAATACCAAAAGTAAGGTAAATATTAGTATCTAATTCTGTATTTTTAGGTTTAGACAATAATTGTAATGGTAAAATAGATTCCAAATAATTTTGCTCATTTGACCTTTTAACGCACCACAAATAAGATTGTTAAATGTGCATAATAATGCCAAAAACTGCGAGTATACTGCATTGGAAGTCACGGTCAACCTAATCAACTCAAGCCCAGAAATAAACCATTACCTGACGACCTTTCCCAATAAAGAGACTCTAGAAATTACCAGCCAAAAGGCAACTACCACAGTCGCATTTCAAGGCATATTCCTAATAAAAACTAATAATGATTCAGTCTTTTTCAACGACATAAAACTAAGCCACATGTTAACATCTTAAGGTCACCCTATTCTCATGGACATGCCCAAATAAAACTTATGATGAATAAAAGGCCAGATTCGGTAAAAGTTTCAGCCGGAATTTTACAAAACCGACACTGAAGCCATGTCTAAAATAAATCCAACTATGGGAACCTAACATATGAATGTAAGGACTATCGGCCTTTATAGTGCCCTATTCAGCAGTTTGATATACTTTCTCATCATCTAGATAATAAAACTGGCAAAACTTCACCCCTCGAAGTTTTATTTAGGGATGTTAGAGTTATATAACTCAGTATTGTAGATGTAGTTAATATAAAGGTGACCTACGTATAATTTTTCTGGTACAGGTTTTGATTGTTGTGCACCTGCATACCATTGTTAACGTAGTGTGTAGCGAACTTTAGAAGAAAACCATTGTCTCCACTCCAACTGAATGTACATCATTAATAAAGCATAATTTTGTAAAAATATAATAATTTTAAAAAAACCTTTTGGGCTTAATAAAACATGTAACGTGTGTGTGTGTGTGTGTGTGTGTGTGATATGTAATATTGTCCATTATTATTCCGTTGCACTGACTTCATAGAATTATTATATAATATTGTAAACTAATTTTTACCTTGTAAAATGTACGGCGTGGCGTACCTTTCGGTCACTTGATCATGGTCGAATCACTAAATTATTATGCTACTGTTTATCTAAGTAGAATAATAATTCAGTGATTCGGCATTGGTCAAGGTCAAGTGACCGAAAGGTACCTCATCAGGGGGTAAAAATTGTACTTAATATTGGAATAATTGTTTACAACAACAAATTATAATAACTAATGGGCGTGGAAATAAAGCACAAAAATAAGCCAAACCTACGATAATTGGTAAGTCGGATCGAAATGCGGTTTTTTGCATTCGATTCAGGAAGCCACAACGAAAGTTTGTGAACATAGCCATTTTATAAGAAATCAAAATTGCATCGGTGCATAAGAAAAATGCATTTTTTAAAAGTTCATTCACTGGCTCGATTTTAAAAAAATTTATAACTGAATAATCACAGAAATGGGCCGAATGTTAGTACTCGGGGGTTTTTGGGGTCACCGAACACGAATATGATATCCGTAATGACCCCCGAAGTACCTGGGGCCCAGGGCGGATGACACCAACCGCATCTGGAATTTTCCGTAAGTACAATACAAAATTGATCGAAACTCGTTATTTGGGGGTAGCTGAACACGAATATAATATCGGCGATGATCCTCGGAGTGCCTGGGGCCCAGGCCGGGTAATACCTACGGCATCTCCTTGAATTTTCCATAAATTCGGCTCGAAATTGATCGAAGCTCCTTACTTGGGGGTTTTTGGGGTCGCTGAACACGAATATAATATCGGCAATGATCCTCAGAGTACCTAGGGCCCAGGGCGGGTAATACCTATCTCATATCCTGTAATTTTCCAAAAATTCAGCTCGTTACTCACGAGTTATATTGATTATCATTCAAATAATAGAATATTATTAATATCATTCAATATTATTATTATAATAGAATTTTATAAATATTTTTTACGTCATGAATTTCTTGTTCGCATGTAATAGCAAAATTACAAATTACTGATTGTGAGTGTGGTGTGTGTATGTGTATTTATGTGTGTACTTACGGAAATATAGATATTACCCGTCCTAGCCCCTAGGTTCTCCGAGGATCATCGCCGATATTATATTCGTGTTCAGTTACCCCAAAAAACCCCCAAATAACGAGTTCCGATCAATTTTATATTGTACTTACGGAAAATTCCAGGAGATGAGGTTGATGTCATTCGCCCTGGGCCCCAGGTACTCCGGGGGTCATTACGGATATCGTATTCGTGTTCAGTGACCCCAACAACCCCCGAGTACTAACATTCGGCCCATTTCTGTGATTATTCAGTTATAAATTTTTTTAAAATCGAGCCAGTGAATGAACTTTTAAAAAATGCATTTTTCTTATGCACCGATGCAATTTTGATTTCTTATAAAATGGCTATGTTCACAAACTTTCGTTGTGGCTTCCTGAATCAAATGCAAAAAACCGCATTTCGATCCGACTTACTGCACCAATTATCGTAGGTTTGGCTTATTTTTGTGCTTTATTTCCACGCCCATTAGTTATTATAATTTGTTGTCGTAGATAATTATTCCAATATTAAGTACATTTTTTACCCCCTAATGAGGTACCTTTCGGTCACTTGACCTTGACCAATGCCGAATCACTGAATTATTATTCTACTTAGATAAACAGTAGAATAATAATTTAGTGATTCGACCATGATCAAGTGACCGAAAGGTACGCCGTACATTTTACAAGGTAAAAATTAGTTTACAATATTATATAATAATTCTATGAAGTCAGTGCAACTGACTATACATTTTTTTAAATCGAGACAGTGAATGCACTTTTAAAAAATGCATTTTTCTTATGCACCGATGCAATTTTGATTTCTTATAAAGTGGCTATGTTCACAAACTTTCGTTGTGGCTTCCTGAATCGAAAAAAACAATAAATCGCATTTCGATCCGACTTACTGCACCAATTATCGTCAGGGCCGTAGCCAGCTTTGCCGGGCCCCGGACAAAATAACTCGTTCGGGCCCCTCTTTCGTGATTCCCGGATTTGTTAATACTATTTTTTGCATGGATATTGTAGGTAAAGTGTGAATAAGTGATCAATAATAATAATAAAACACAAAATTTAATACAACCTAAACTCAAACATGAACATTTTTTTATTACCTTACAGAACAAACAGGAATGTTGCATCTGAACGAATGCCAATGTAGGGCCTTCCTTCTTGCTTTCCTTGCCGCAAAGTCATTGATGGCATCATCCATGTTTATAGTTTTTGCCAGTTGAGCCTCCACAGCCAGAACTCCAAGACTTGACAGTCTCTGTTGTGTCATTGCAGACCGCAGCACATTCTTCACTCTTTTTAATGTTGAAAACGATCGTTCTGCGCTTGCAACAGTTGCAGGCACTGTCAAAAAAATACGCAGAGCTATACACAAGTTTGGGAACATATTGGAAAGATTAGTCTTATGAAGATGGTTCAGTAGTTCTAAGGGACGTAAAGTGTTTTCCCCGACGTTGGTAGTATATACTAACTTAAGGCTTTCAATTTCTTCTGTTAAATCAATTTGCAAATCGTTCTCATATCTTAAAACCAAGTCATTCGATTTTGATTTGATCTCTTCTTCTGGCATACTCCTGAACTCCCAAAGAAATGGAAAAAAATGTAGAATTTCATTAAGTGATAGGAACCTCTCATTCAAGTCTGCAATTACTTCATCCAGAATAACGTAGAAAACATTTCTCTTAAACAACTCTGGAGTCTCTGGTGTTTCTTCCGTGTCATTGTCGTCTTCATCAATCATCCTTTTGCGCTTTTTCACCCTCTTGGATTGTTTGGTTAACTGTCCGGGCCAGCTAATATTTTCAGCTACAATTGTAACTTCACTCCATATCTTTTCCCAGCCTTCATTTCGTAGGCTTTGAAGTTCACACACCAGATTCTTTAGGTTCTCACTCGCTGTATCAATGGTCGCCCCGCGAGCTTGAATTACTTTATTCACTAAGTCAATAGTTTTTAACACTTTAAACCATATGGATGCCAACAACAAACAGTCAAACATTCTCATGTATGTTTTAAGTCCTTTGACGTCTCTTCGACAATCTGCTGACAAATTGAGGAGTAGAACTTCATCTAATGCTTCCACCAAACTTGGTAGATGTGCAGCTACTGTCGATTCTTGCAGACCAACGAGTATGTGAGGTTGAATGTAAAGAACACCCAACTTTTTCCTGGAGAATTTCCCATCTTTGAGGACTTGAGCTGAACTGATTCAGCCTGTTCTCCACAAAGATTAAGTGAATGACACGCACATGCACTATATACAGCAGGTTTGTTGTCATTTAGCATTCTTGCTTGCACGCCCTTATAAGCCCCTTTCATGTTACTTCCATTATCATAACCTTGACCCCTACAATCAGATAAAGGTCACATCACATGCTACAAATGTGCTCGGCTACTCGCCCACTGGCCGCTATAGACGTTATAGACTATAAATGAGTGGAAAGAGAGACACGAAATAAAGGAAACTGACAGGCGCACGCAGGCACTAGCGCCCAATCAATGTTTGGCATTTAGACAGTTGTCATAGCGACGACGGCCGGCCAGACATTACATCACCCCAGCCCCGCTGCCACAGAGACAGCAGCGCAGCCGTCAGTGTTTGAAGGCGCATGCGCGGGCCCCCTAAAAAATCACCTAGGGCCGGGCCCCGGAAAAAATATCCGAGAAAACCGCCCTGACTATGGCCCTGATTATCGTAGGTTTAGTGCTTTATTTCCTCGCCTATAACACACACACACACATATATATTTTTTTTTCCCTTTTAACAACAGGTTATTCAAATACAAGAATATTTACAATAGCAAAACAAACTCTTGAAATTATAAAATCTAAATTAGAACACGAGAAAGATAAAAAATTAGCATTAGAAATTTTAAATACACTCAAAATAACATTAAATCAAAATTATTTTTCATACAATGACAAAATTTATAAACAAGAAGATGGTCTTGCTATGGGTTCGCCATTATCAAATATATTATGTGAAATATTTTTACAACAATTAGATAATAAAATAAATGAAATTATAAAAATATATGATAAAAATTGTTATTGGGTTCGCTATGTAGATGATGGAATGTATATATCAAACAATAATAATATAAATTTAACAAATATTTTGAATAAAATAAATAATAAAATCAAATTTACTTATGAAATTGAAACAAATAAAATAAATTTTCTAGATTTAACTATAATAAGAAAAAATGAAAAATTTGAATATATGATATACCGTAAACCAACTTTAACAAACCAAATTATACCAAATAGTTCTAATCATCCATATAATAAAAAAATGGCTGCTTTATATAATTTATTATATAGAATGCATAAAATATCCGTGAATGAAGAAAATAAAAACAAGAAAAAAACATAATTTATCAAATTGCATTAGAAAACGGTTATAAAAAGAAAACTGTTGACAAACTTAATTACAATATTTTTAATAAACAAAATAATAATTTAATTTGCAATAGTAATAATAATACAATATGGACTTCATTTTTATTTATAGTCCATGAAATAAAAAATATGACTAAATTATTTAAAAACACAAATATCAAAATTGCATACAAAACTAATAACAAAATAATAAACATAATAAATAACAATAATAAAATAATTAATATGCATGAAAAAGGTGGTGTTTATAAATTAGAATGCGAAAACTGTAATTAAAGCTTATATAGGTCAACCAAGAAAAAAATTAAAAGAAAGATATAAAGAACATTTGAATGCCTATATTAATCCAGAAATATATAAATCAAATTTTGCAAATCATTGTATTAATAATAAGCACCAATTTCCAAATATTGAAAATATGAAACTTATAAATGAAATTAATAAGGGATTAAGAATGAATATATATGAAGCATTCGAAATATATAAATACAATAATAATAACAAATTAATAAAAGAACAAATACAAATACATTCTAAATTTGATACTATATTCAATGTCTATAATGTTACAGCAACAAAATAAATTTGGCAATTTGTATAAATTTAGCAACAATTCTATTTCTAATGTAACATATGTTTTAGGCATATAGCTTACATTATTGTAATTTTCATTCCTGATGATGTTGGTACTGTTTACCAACGAAAAGCATTGGATATAAATTAATAGATATTCTTGTATTTGAATAACCTATGTTGTTTTAAATTATTAAACAAGAAAACGTATTATATATATATATATATATATATATATATATATATATATAAAAGATATTTATGATGATGGTGATTTATAAGATTATTATGCGTTCACACTATAGCTGATACAAGGAAATTCTGAACAACTATTGCGTAATGAGGAAAGTAGCATAGAAAATTTGGCCACGAGAGTAATCTAGGCGTATAGCGGTATAACCTTAGTAGCAGCTGTTAGAGACCACGGTATATTTCAAAATTCTAGAAGTGCAGCTGAAACAGGTTAGGTTCTGTACTGAATATACCGCCCACCAAAAACGAATGTTTTTAGAGCCTGAGAAGGTTCTAATAATAAAGGGGCGAAGAGCCAGAAGGAAAAGTCCAGGAGGTCGGCGGATAGCTAAGAGATGGATGGATGTCCAAAAGTTGATAGCAGGTGTGCAGACTACTATCTGGTCTTCCTTAAGTGGCTAGCAGTCCTTAATCCTTCGGTGGGGTGTTATGCAGGTAAGTAAGAGGTGGACCAAGACTAACAGAAGCGGTCAAACATCTGCTGAAGAAGTGGTGGTTGCTGAATGATCGATGGTTCTTTGAGTAGGACAATTCAGTAGCGGGTGACCAATTAGACATATTGGGGTAAGAAGAATGATGATTCGCTAGGGGGAAGAAAGAAGGAAATTGGGCTGCCTTTGAGAATTGATTAAATTTGCTGAAAGGAGTGATTTCGTGAAGGCTGATGAACTCTCCCGCCCACCATTAACAGTCCGGAGGCGTCGACTATAGGTGCTGAGAGGCGAAGAGACTCAGTGATATGGTTGGCTGGCTGAACTCTTCTAACGGAGCCACTGGTGGTGGTAACCTTGCGTAAGTTCTTGTAGCGTTGAGTGTATTGGTGCGGATGACTTCTTTGCTCTCCGTGGATCGACGTGCAGAGTCGTAACGTGCGGCTAATCTTGTAGTGAAGGCGTGAGGTTGACGACATAGATGGTCGGGAAACGGCCCCGAGATAATCCATCCGAAGAAGGTGTTTCGGGTAGCAGGTTGGCCTTTGATAATGGTTCGTGGTCCATTAACAAGACTACGGGTAAATAAGTCAGATCCTAAGATTAAGTCAATTTGGGCAGGAGTGTCAAAGTGAGGGTCAGCTAGTGGGAGATAATTGTAATGTGCGTGTATATTGGGTGATAGTGCGGTTGATGGAAGAGGGTCAGTGATATCAGGTAGCACTGCAGCTTTTACATCAAGTTTGCAATTTGTGGCATATGTAGAAGAGATTTGTAGGGACACATTCTGATATACGTGTGGCATGAGAAGCGACCCCAACAAGAGAAACATTTGATTTCCTAGCAGGTAAGCTCAACAGAGCGGTGGCGGTTTTTGTTATGGCAGACACTTGACTGCCTGGGTTAATGATTGCACGAACGATATACGGATTCCCAAAATGTTCATTGACAATGACAGACCCCAATAAGGCAGAAGCGACATTAGTGTTATCAGCGCTGGAGAGCGGCTTTCCATTGTTGATGTAATTGTTACCGTTGTTGACTGAGTTTGGGTGTTGATGCATGTACGGTCGCTGGGGCGAAGCTGAGTTAGAGTCATGCAGCAAGGAGTGATGATTACCGTTGCAATGTTTACAAGTCTTGAGTGATTTGTATTTGTTTTAGTAGTGGGTGCCGAAACAATTGAAACAGCGCTGCATATGTCGTAAAGACTCCCGACGTTCCTGGGCTCCTAGTTTGAGAAAGTCTGGGCAACGAAAGATATTGTGAATGGCTGAGCAATAGAAACACTGTGCTGCGGACGGATCGTCATGAGGCCGGTTGGTAGGTCGGATAGTCAAGCGCGGTCTGGGCAAACTTTGTCCAACACTCAGTGATGATTGCGGTGTGGGCGATCTTCGGTTGGACTGGAAGCGTTGGCGGATCGCTGGTGGTCTCAAGAGCCTGCGGTCGAGTAATGGTGACGTGGTGCGTTGTAGTGCGGTGATGACCTTCATTCAGAATTGCGGCTTCATCTGCGTAGTCGGCGGAGTTGCTTCTAACGGCTGCGGCTATCGACATCAGCGTCATGAGTCTAGCTGGGTGTTCAACCTGCGGTGTTGGACTCTCAGAATCTCTTTGTAGTAATTCCATTGTGCGTACATGTTCCGTGACAAAGGGGTCAAGCGAGTCATAAGTGGGTATGTTTGACGTCCCTATATGTTTTTCGAAAGTCAAATCGGGTTTCGTCACTTAGATTGTTTACGGACAGTTGGAACAACAAGAAGTCGGCCAGATCATGCATTTAAATGGCCTTAAGTGCGCTTTGGAATTTGTGTATGGGCTCAATACTTTTATTATAATGAACCATCGAGTCAAACATGTTCATGAAATCCGTCCAATCTTCTGTTTTACCCGAAAATATGGGTAATTTAAGATTGGGTAAGTTAGCTGGCGGGTGCGGTTTTTCCATGTCAACTTTTTCTGAATTTATTAGCGAAGGGTACTTGTTTACTAACGTTAAATAATTTGTTGAAATTTAGTTTTAATCCGAAACACCTTATCCAAATCCTCAGTTGTGTTACTAGCGCTTAATGTTTCAAACTTATCAAAAATTCGCATGAAATTATCATGCTCCTTGCGAATGTGGGTTAACATACCTTCCAATGGGGTGCTATCGCCTATGACCTCTACTGCTAATTTGATTTCCCCTAAAATGTCCTCTAACTTTCTGATGTGATAATCTACACTGGATTCAATAACTATCGATAACTGAATAATGTCTTATTTGATGAACATAAACTTTCAATGACTCACTCAAGTTTTAACCTCAAAGCGGCCTGTACTACGGTTCAAAATCCGTTCCGTTTGGACTATTGTTGGCGTTGTAACAAAATTAAATTTATGTGAAACTGAACTGCGGATGATAATTAATAATCTAGACCGGAGGACCATCAGCCTGGGGTTGAAAAGGAAATGACTTATCTGAAATTATCTTAAACTATGATTCAAAGAACATTTTGCTTCTAAAATATAGGCCTTAATCCCTACTGCTTACCTAATAGCGGCAGCGGTACGTGCTTTTACTTCAGAGAGGTAATTGAAACATATCTGTAACACTTAACTTTAATTATGAAATGCGAATAACACAAAGTTATTAAAATGAGTAAACGTTCACTTTTAAACAAGGTCCTACAAAGTCATAAATGATAAATCCAATATTCATTTGTTACCTAACTTACACTGGAGCCGAATATAAGTCCTAGAAATCATTGTTCTTGGAATTCAACCATTCAATGGAAAAAGTATCTTGAAATAATTTGTCATTTTTGGATTATAGATAATTTGATTTTAAGTTAAGCAAATGCAAACATGACCTTCAGATGTAATTTTTGGGAATCCCTGAAACACATTAAAACTTACAGATAATACACTTACAAAAATAGTTTCAATGTAACCATAGTACCTGTTGGGGTTCACCCCAAATGTTTGAGATAATATTACAAAATTTAATGAAATTAATGCATATTCTTTGGTTGGAAGACCTTTCACAAAGCTGTGGGAATGTGAAAGTAAATGTGTTTAAGCAGAATTGTAAAGTTAAATGACACGATTTAAATTACTATAAGGTCTTACCAATGAATCACAAAAGCAGATCCTTAGAAATCATATTTACTAGAAGTTCATTTCCCTGAAACACTTAGCGATAATTAATAAGTGGAATAATCTAAAACAAGTTCTAATATCAAGTTACAAAAAGGGGAAACACAAGTCTAATATTTGTCTTATTTTTTTAAATAGGTCACTGCTGCACTAGCAGTTGAATTAATATTTATTCTAACAATAGTAACAAAATGAGAACTATGAAAAATCATAACTATCACAAAATCACTATGAGGTGATGAATAAACAAAAGTAAGAATATTAAATAGGTTGTAATAATGTGGTTATAGGTTAACTTTTACAAACCGACACTCTTAAGTAATTGAATGCGATTATTCCATTATATATTGTGTGACATGAATTTGTTGTGGCTTAAAGTACTTCTTGCAGGTAGTTTCATAAAGAGATACTTTCTGATGAGGGGTTCTGACTTTAAACTGAACAATTGCAATATGCAGCCATCTTGCCTGCACACGATTTGGAAAGGGACAAATATGGCGGAAGGAATTAAGCATGGAAAACGGAACAAACAGGATTGCCATGAGCGCTATCTAGCAATTGAAACTGAAATCAGCTGTTGAAACTAGCAAAAAACATAAACTTTAGAATAGGTCAAAGAAGAATAAATTTTTTTATACGATACATAGAACATATTTAAAATATCAAAATAATACATGCCATTTCAAATTTCATCAGTCATGCGTATAAAGAAGACCCTATACAGATATACTAACAATAACACAAATTAAAAATTCTGCACTTTATCAAGGAAACAATTAACTAAACGTAACAGAAAATTTCGAAATATATAGACACCACAACACATAATGAGCGATAAAAAATCCATAATCAAACTCTATAATCGAACACATAACTAACAACCATTCTGTGAAGAACAATACATAACAGGAAAAAACTACCACAGATATACAATAACACAACACTTGAGCAGGGTCTTATAAATAATTCACAGCAGACTGCCTGAATAATGTATTGACCAAGTGTGATGGAGGTGATTGCAGTAAAACATTGGTAATGTTTCTCTCTTTTACAAGTGTAAATTAATAAGTAAATATTTTAAAAAACCATCAGGTGTACAACCCAAAAACCACAAAATATTTTTGTTTTATCAGTATTATTTACTTCGTCAGTATATTTATTTAAATATTTTTCAATTTTCTTAATTTATTTTAAAATATTCAATAACTTCATGCACAATTGAAAGATCTCTGATCTTTTAAATCATTTCCAAAGTGTGCTGATCTTTTTCTCTAATTGAAAATAGAAATCGCAGAATTGCTGCATTTTTAAATCAGTTTCTGATGTGTTTAGTAGGAACAGTATTTTGGCTGTTACATGGTCTATCTATATTCAATAGAATAGTTTGTATTTACCATGAACAGTGTCTTAGGAACAGACTGTTCTAGCTTTAACCTACCCTAACAAAATGGGTAAATTGGGTATTTATTTCCTGTACCCATGTGTACGATTTTAGCGAAAAAAAATATTCAGGACAACGCAGTAAGTCATCAGGGATACGAATAAAAATTATAACTCTTGCTCAAGCTCCCAAAAATCAATAATTTTAGGAAATGCAAGCCCCCCTCCCCAATGCGTGGTGCTAATAATGCTGGTAAAAATACAATGCATATAAAATGAATAAAAAACATGTCCTGAAGTTATATTGATAATAATTACTTTTTTAATCGCCGTTGATATGCGGATGTAGTACTTCATACTACACTCACTTTAAATTTTTTACCTGACTTATATTTGATTATATGATATATATTTTGCTGAGCAAGAGTTTTTGTATCTCTGATGACTTTCTGCGTCGCCTGGTATACATTTTTTAGCTAAAGTCGAACACGTGGGTATGAGAAATAAATACCAAAACATGTCCTAGGATGATATCCACAAGAATTTTTTTAAAATTGTATACGGAAAGTTGTTTTATCAAATTTAATTTGGGTAAAAAATTCAGTGCTGAGTAGTAAGTTGTGGAATGGTAACTCCTTCGCGGAATGATACAGGTGATAGCATAACTGTAGTTGGCATTTTAGGAATCTAAACTTTGGAAAATAGGTAGATTGCCCATCTCTAATGGAATGTGTATAAAATGAATCAAAAATATGTCCTGAAGTTACTCATATATAGCTTATATTTTTTTGTTTTTGCCACAGAAGGTTAATTTTATATATCTATATTATTGAAATATACCTATGAAGCATCCAGTCAGGATAGATTTGGTTACAATTTTGGTAATTGTAAAATTGAGGGGCCACCTGAGATTAAAATTTAAAAATGTTGAAAACCACAAAATAGGACGATATGCACAAGACTTTTTTAAATTTTACACAGAAAGATAATTTAAATCACTTCCTCTCACATGCTCTTATATTCCTAGCATAAAGTTTGCATTGTAAATTTTTTGAATATTCATTTATTTAAGAAAGTTTATTATACTAATACCATTTAAATGTGATGTTTTAGAATTCAGTTATGAATAAATCATTATTTTTGAATACAATCAAAGAAGAAAAAGTAGAAACAAAGCAAGAGGAGGCAAGTTGTGAGTATGAAGAAGAAGGATACTTACTTAATGGTGCCAAAGAAAATGTACCAAATATTGAATTACAAGTGGATTACGATACATTATTATTTAAAAAAAGGGAAAGTGTGGATTATAGTGATCAAGAAAGATTGACAAGCTTTACCTATGTTAAATCCGAACTTGAAGTAGATAATGAATGGTAAGCATATTGAACTATGTGTATATAGCTTATCTAACTGTGTGTATGTTTTTGTATATAAAATATAAATGTGTTTTTAAACTATGTCCCTTATGGATTTGTAGTTACTAAAGCTTGTGTTCTGCACTAGAATAGTCCACTTATCTTTCATAATAGAGAATAGTTCTGACTTCTCACAATTACTTAGTCTTTTGTCTGCTATCTAACTATTCCCATTATATTCCCAATAACTATCTAACATAATAATAAATTCAAACTAAAATGATTAAAAAAATAACATATATTTAAAGTACTCTATATAACTTTCTAATTAAGAGTATTATCAGAGAAAAAATGTGAGGAACCGTGAGCGTGGTATTGACATAGTACACAGTGCGACGATCTGGCAGCTACTGCCCGTACGTACATGCAGCGAGATCTTCATATATCAGCTAAAGAGCTAGTTGTTACTTAGGAGTAACAATTTTTAACAAAACCGCATTTTTTTAATTCGTTAGCAACATCTTTTCAGGTTGAACCAGTGAACTCAGAAAAGTACACCGAAATTTGGACACACTCAGTCATGACTGGTCATGAGAGTTTTAAGTTTTTTACTGTGCCATGCTGTACTCGATATAGTTTGGTGGACTTCTGAGTTGAACACAACAAAACCAGAATATGTTGTGAAGAGTGTTACATAGTTTAGGAATGGCCCCTTCCTGACATAACAGAATTACCTTAGGGTTACTTGATTAAAGAACATATAATTGAAATGTATATATATTTAATGTGAGATGTATACCTGTAGACAAGTGTAAACTATCGATATAAATACTACTGGATTGGTAGCTCAGTACTAGAAGGTAAGCCATGCTCAATAGGTTGTTTCTTGATTTTGAAATTCAAGAAACATTGAGTCATGTATTAAAATACAATCAAGTGATATTACAACCTATATACATGACCCATGAGCTTTAAAACTCTACTTACAGTGTTCCTTAGTTTAGCTTACTAGTAATTATACTATTATATAAAAAAGTCACTCAGTTTACAAACAAGAAAATCATAATACCAACATACAAACTTCCACTTTACATTTGCAAGATGAAGAAACTTTATAAAATATATTTTAAGGAATTAGGAAATAATAACATAAAACACCGTTTGTAATGTAGATTGGATTAATAAAAAGATGACAAAACAAAATTATTTTAGGTAACTTTTGTTTTAAACTTTGTAAACCTCCCTTTTTTATATGTTTGGTAATTAAAAACCTTTTTATTCGAATATAAATTTTTACACTTTAAAAAGATCTACTGGGTTAATTGCTTATATAAGCGATGGTATCCGATGATTTGACAGGCAATCTTGGTATCTATTCACTTGTTCTGAAAAACAAGGATGGGCTACATTGAAATTCTTGTTTGAATTTTTAAAAAGATTTAATTTAACAAGCTCGTACCACAATGTTAACAAGATAACTACTATTATAAATCAGTTGACTCACATATGTGCCATTAGGTCTCTGTTCATGGATCGACGTCCCAAATATACGCTGCTCGGGGTAGTGGAAATCGACTGTTAGCTCATATTTGGGACACTGTTTACGTGTCCCTTTTATCTAATGACTACGTTTTACTGGCCTTACTCTAAGTGACATTTATCACAAAAGTGTAAATGTGTCCCAAGTGATGGGTGAGTTGTAAATATTCTGTACTGTATATGAAACTTAAATGTAAACATATTTTGACTCTGATACAATAATATTTATACTGTCTGTATATTTTCGATGCAGTATGTAGCCCGTATAAGCAATCTGTTTAGCATGACTAGTCTAGTTGGGTATTTGTTTATATAAGCCTTAGTATGGAATTTCTGTTTCACATAAAGGTTTTTGTGGTATAAACCAACTGGCTCTTATATGCCCTATCTCAAAAAAACAGCAAAAACAAAAATATACCCTCAACAAATATACATCTAGAGCTTTTATGTAGTGTAATAACTTATTGCACTTTCGGTCTGTAATGAAGGTCAGGCCCACATTAACACGGTCTGTGTGTAAATATGGAATTCTTACCGCTAGTCTCTCGTGAATAACCAGATATGCTTCGACATGTAGTGAACTTGTTAGAAAATATTAAAAAAAATTATACATATAAGCTGTATTAACAATATTATATATTAATTCACATCTTTACAACCATAATAGACAATTTCACATAGATCATCAGAATATATATTAGACGTTAAGTTAAGTTGCATACTGATTACTTTCATATAATTAATGTTTTGTTTCCATCAAATTTATAAAAATTTATAAAATTTTTAATATTGATCATAGCTTGGCAATTACTTAAACTCATTTGGCTTTTTTACAAAATTTAAACATAATTCGGCTTTAGGCTTTGAAAATAAATAAATTTTGAGAAATATAAATACAAAGTTACTTAATTAATTTTACACACACATTTTCACTTTGTTATTACATTTTGAATAGTAAATTTTCATAATTATAATAAAGTCATCCAGAACAAAGAGATATTAACAGCTGCAACCCATGGCACATCTAAAGAAGAACAGACAAAATCATGGGTCTATTTTTGTTAATAGACATTTTAAGTACCAACATAAGCATACTTAACTATTATTAACAATTCCCCATGTCCTCTAATTTACCTTTTGATTTGAAATGTGTGAACTGTGTACGATGCCTTAATCTATGTTTTCAGTATAAATTACCTTGCTACAGTCATTATGTATTATATTTGGAAATTTCGAGAGGATATAATTTTTTTTATATATATAACCTATCATTCCTATACCTACAGGATTCATAATTATCAACCATCAAAACTATCACTATCATTGTCACTACTATTACACTACAAAAATCCTATCAGAAATGACTTTCTATATTGTTGTGACAGTTTGCAAACTCTTAGTTGTGTCAAACAGTGTCCAGTTTCAGTTAATGTTTCTTTGTCTCTATTTTTATTTTTCAACTTAATATGACCTTTCGAGCTCATACCAAAGGGATCCGTGCTATTCATGTAATTGTGCAGATTCACTATGATTCTGATAAATTTTACAGTAGGTAATGAGCTTTTAAACTCAGAATATTGTTTAGCACACAAAAAACGCCAGCAACAATTTATTACGCAATTTTAACCATTTGGCATTTTAAACATGTAAAGAGAATCCATTACTACACAAATATCATTAACTTTTGCCATCAAGCTTAAGTAAGGTCTTTTAGGAGAACCACAACCTAAAATTTTCAATGCACTTAGAATTTTTATTACTAACACCATGGAATGTTACACTATGTACATTTATACCAACTTTGAGAAGCTTAACACTTTGAAGCCTATGCCCGAGTGTAGATTAGGCAAACTTCTAACACTCGCAGTTGATGCATGAGTATAGCTCTGGGTTCCTTATTTATTTCCATAGCAACATACTGTTGGTTTATTCTCAGGTTTAAGGGAATCGTGTTTGTTACATTGATTATTCCACTTTACATCTCTTAGCAGGCAACTATTTTGGTTGGTCACCTGGTGCATATTTTGTTAGTGCTGGTGGTTTACGTTTCGAGATTGTTGTTCTTGCTGTAAATTCTACTTTCATTTATTTATTTTTAATTTTTAGTGATAATGTGTAATGATATTAATATAATGGCTGTTGGTTTTGACACCTAGTTAATTGAGGACAAATTAATTTAAAGATTACTTAGTCTTTCCTTCGGAGGACCAACCGTTCTAGGTACAACGGTAAAGGAATTAAATTATAGCAATAACCCTGAGTAACAAAATAAATGTTTAGAATGAGATTAGCACTAAACCTTATCCATGTAATGCCTACCCAGATCTGCATACACTAGGCTTCAAGCACTTCCAAGAGCTTTTCACAATACTCTGTAACACTTAATGGGAATTAAATGTGTTAAGCCACATGAGTTGTTAATGATTAGTGCACTCATGAAATTAAATAAAGTTTACATCCAGAAGAAAGTTTATATTATTACACTCGCGGTTGGCACAGTGTTTAAGTTATAACGAATCTCGCATGGGAACAACGCTCTGTGATATCATAGCCAAGTACAGCGAAAGACAGAGCTTTGTTACAATGAAACATTGTTACATGCGGAAACAATGTTACAATCCATTAACTAGAACTGGGGGGTTTGAATAAAGGCCAAAATGCAGTTAACTTGTATAAAATTGCAACTATTTAACATAAGCAGCGGTCGAGCGAGAAATAATGCAAGCTATTACAAGCTGAACAACAGAGAAAGTTGGCGGATTAAGGTTGGAACATATAAGACGATTTTCACTGAATTTAGAGTTGTTATACACTTCCACTATTATACGGCCTGACGTTGTTGAGGTTTGATGTCATTCTTGCAAGTTGTTTCATGATGAGATCCTTTCTTATGAGGCGGTTCTACCTTTAAAAACTTAAGAGTGGACGAGAAGCAGTGTAGAGCGGTTGGACATCTTAGCTACACCAGAGGACGTTGGCATCACCAAGCCAGGAAATTGCCATTTAACGTAGGTCAGATGGAGCCATCTAGCGTGTAGGACTGTGAAACTGTTAAACAGCTGTTTTATATAGTTTCAAACATAAGATTCAGATTCTAAAGCTGAAATAGATTAGGTTCCGTCCTTAACAATGGCTAAAGACACTTTAGGAAGTGATTTAATTTGAGATACATTTATGTTATTTTTAGTCTTTGACAGGTAAACTGATCGAACCTGTAATAAAGGTTTAATCGACATGATCTTTATTGATGAACTAAATGAAAATGTTTTTGTTAAAGTAATACAATATGTTTTGTAGATATATAGACATATATTTCTATATTGCATTTTCCTTTATTTATAAACGATTTATAACATGTAATATTTAATTTCATTCCAAAATAAAATATAAGTAGGGAAGTAATGTGGCTATTTAATTTTTTTGACATTTTAATTCTCAAGTTATTACCATCACATCTGTGTGTAGGTAATCTATGCATATGTATATATTTTATAAAGCTTGTTCATTTCCTTTAAAATGTGTATATTATAGCTTACTTCCTTATGTTAGGTGAAATATTTGTAAAATCTTAAAACTGTAAGAGATCATTCCAGAACAAAACTGGAATGTTATATAATAAGCTATTTATTCTACTATATAAACACTCTAGACATGTGTTTGTTGAATATATATTTTTGTGTTTGCGGTTTTTAGGGTTTTTGGGTTGGCGCATATATCAGCTGGCCGGTCTATAGCATGATAATCTTATAGATCAAGTGTCCCACTAGCCAGAGATCGGGTTTAGAGCCGCCTTTAAAACTGTTTCTTAGTTAATACATTATAAAATTTCAATGTAGGCAGATCTTCTCCTGTTCCTTCTTTGGCTAAATTTGAGTTTTAGCCATGGACCAGCATCTTAGAGTTTCCTGTTCTGGATCTACTTAAAAACCTTCTGCTCGCCACGAGAGTTCCTTTCTATCTCTCCCCATTCAGTTAATATTATAATTTCATTTAAAGACAAACATGGAATTGTATAGATACATTGTAATTGAGTCGATTATTGTAATCATCTCTTTACTCATTGTTATCGTTTAATTTGACATGATATACAATACACATTCACAAGCAGAGACCAAACAAAAATGCTTCGTAGAACTTATTTCTCATAATCAGATTTAATATAAGGATTGGTTTTAAAAACTTATAAATTAATGAATATTTTTATACTTTGGAAATTGATTTTTCTATATTTGTATTTTTTTGTAGGTGTGAATCTGCGACATCTAGCCAAGATCCTTTAAAGATAAACTGCGAAGTAGAAACTGTAAGTCTTTTAAATAATTTGAAATATTAATTATGTTTTTTAAAATAAAATTAAAATTTGTTTTTCATGCTTAACTAAGGGGCTTTTGAGCTTATACTTTTTCTTGGATTTAATATAAATAAAAATGATTATACAGGTTTAATGTTATAAAAAGATAAATGTGATTAACTTTGAAAATTGTGAGATTTGTTTTTTATATTTTATTGTGACATCTCTATACTTGAGTTACGACCATCTAATAATACAAGATATTCATAACAGGGTTGGTCACGTTTGTAGGAGGTGGAAGGGGGAAAATGTTTACATCTTCTGTTTGAATACTTTTTTGGGACACTGTGTTTAATAAAAATATGATGCATAAGCATCTCATATTATTACAGATTACAAGGCCACTAATTGGGAAAAGCTTATTTCAAGCTTATTTGGGAATTATTAGAATCGGGAAAATTCTGGGGTTGTACTAGAATTTGACAATTAAATTTCAGTTTTGGTTATTATTTGGAAACTTTGAAATTCTTATTATATATTTAATTTAATTTGGTTACGAATTTAAAATCATGCTCAATTATCTAGTATTAACATGAGGAGGCATGAGGTGGTAATGTCTCTCGGTGGCTAGCTTAACGATAAGCTTCTATAACAATATTTATAAACAAAAAATGAGGAAAACCATAATGTTATAGACCAGGGATGACCAACTTCTTAACCCTAAAGGGTTACTTCAATATTTTCAGTGAAGACACACACACACACACACACAGTTGCCACCTACTAATTCCCCACATACATCAATAATCCAAATGTAGGCAATACGTATAGGTATAGTATCTGTCGTATATGAAATAATATGAATCAACATACGTTACACAAAGTATTTTCATATACATTTAATATCTAGCATAATGTACAACGGATTAAAATAAGTATAATATGAAATTTGTAGTTGTTATATAATCATGTTGTTTACACTTATCAAAACACAATATTGGTAAAAAACTTCTAATTTATTTAAATTTAAAATCGCCCATATGTATCTACTTTGCTTAATGAGAACACTGTGGATGGACACAATCGTTTAACAGTTCATCAAAATCAATCTGAATTGAAGTGGTTGCAACATTAAGCAGATCTCAAAATTGGGTGTCTGTCAGTTTGTTGTAGTGAGTTGATTCTATAAATTTAATTGTTGAAAAAGTTACCTCACAAAGATATGTGCTTCCAAACATTGAAACTATTTTCCTACTGAAATCACATAGTTTGGGATATTTCTCCTCAGGCAATAGACTCCAAAATGCAGTACCAGTTACCAACCTTGTCTGGAAAAATTGGTCACTTTTCATGTCTCAGAGCTCTAATTGAGCTCTAAACATCACAAGACATGGGGGTTGTTAAATAAGAAAAGATGCGGCTGCAGTTAATTAAAATCCGAAAACCGTTTATTGAACGATTCCAGAAGCATATATAATATAAGTATGTAAAAAACTAAAATCACTGGTTGGCATTTCTTCCATGATTTCTATCCGTGATGAAAAATGAACGAGATTGGGTTTTTTAAAGCTAGATTGGAAGTCTGCTTACGAATCCATTTAAGTGCCCAACTAACTGAGGTTTTGTTTGGTTTGGACCCTGTAATTTCAAGTTTAGTTCATTCATAAGGGGATTTATTTCTGTTATAAAGGCCACACTGCACAATAAATATGAATCGAGAAGCTTTCCTTGCATTTCCAAGGAGCTAGGTGTGTTGACATGTATATTGAGGAAATCAGTTACCTCTTTTCTCAAATTAAAGAATCTTTTTAAGCAGTTTCCCTTGCTTAACCAGCGTGAATAGTGTTAAATTACCAAACTATGTCTCTAGTTCTGGAAAAATCATGAATTTTCTATGGGTCAACGACCGGTCCCTCCTTTCATATTTACAGATTCATAACAGTTTTCATAGTATCTTCCATTTCCAGAGTCTCTCCGTATAAGGCTTCCAGGTGTATAATACAATGCAATGGTGGACAGTTGATTCCAGCCTTTCTCAGTAAGCCAACTATGCCTAGATGAGAGCCAACTATAGCTTTGGCGCCATCTGTTACAGTAGCCGACAGATTATTAGTTCTTCCACAGCCGTTCATTACTTTCATATGGGCACTTTCATATACTACCTCTGGTAGTACCTTGAAGAGACTAATGCCAACAACTCTTCATTGATTGTAAAATCCTTGTCCACAATTGAGTTGAAACTTAACAACTGTGCAGTACCTGTTAAATCTGTGGATTAATCCAAGGCCAGAGAAATTTAAAAAGACCCATAAATAATACCCTTAATTTAATTGATATACGGTTACTTATTTCTTCAACCCCTCTAGTGATAGCCTGTTATGAAAGTGAAACATTTTGAAGTCATTAGAGATTTTTCATCACCAAAGGTCCGAGCCTTTGTACTTGCTAGCATGGTGCTGACTAACGACGATTGAGGTTATATTCTTTTTGCACAGACAGTACAACTAAACGCACTAAAGCACTAAGGTTAATCGTCCTTGTTATTTACAAAAAGTATTCTGCTTCCCACTTGTCCTGAAAAAATCTGTTTTTTCCTGACACTTCTATTTTTAAGTTATTGTAAAATAAATTGAATCACTTCCAAGCAAAACGCAGCGATAAGGTACAGACAGGTTAACATTGACAAAACGGCATATATAACTCGACTGGACGGGGATGTGGAAAGCAAGCGGCTCAGATGGCACCTTTACCTGCCCACTTACTGGAGGTAAAAGCGGTGTTCAACCTATGCCTTATAACCTATACCAACCTATATTGTTATGTTTAACATTTATAATTAAATAATTAATTATTGTTTATAAGATTCGTGTGTGGTCACAAGTAACCAGTTTGCGGGCAGCTAGTGTTATAGACAAACAAATCACAGCCTATATATAATGTGTTAAAAGAACATCCAGAAGAAGATATCAATTGGTTGCTTATCGCTTGGAAACAGTTATAGTAGTTTTTATAGTCAGTAAGTTGAATATGTTTCTAACCAGCAACATTATGGCTCAGCTCTGAGCCTAAATCACCTTCTTCATTATATAATTATGTCATAAAACCTTATTTGTTAATAAATAATATCAACCTAAATGGAGTTAGTGCCAATATTTGTATTAGATAACAAAATTTTGATAAAATCAAAACGTTATAGGTAAACGTTTTGAAAATGATATACTTTTACTTTTTAAAACGTTTGTTATGATTATAAATGATTTTAATAAGAATATCAATAACAAATATATAAGCATTAATAAATAATGACAAGTGTTTGTTGTTGTTATACTTAATATTTTATTGTTCATTCATTCAAAATAATATTTCTAATTTTTGTTCTATGCATTTCAGATAGTTGAACCTGAGCCTAAAGATTATTTATCTATATCAGAAGCCATGCCTACTAATTTGAATAATATTGGTAAGTTTTATTAACTTTTTTTCTCCATATTATATTAGAATAAATCTACAATCATATTTAGGCCTTAAATTACTGTAGTGTTGATTATACCTATCAGATTTTTTTTTAATAGTAATTTTTATGTGATGGCTCATCACTAAAAGAAGATCTATATTAACAATGTAGTTGATCTTCACTTTGTGAAGAAATGTTAATGAAGCCTGATATTAGCATAATATCTATAGGGAAATAAAATTTATATACTAGTGTAAAATAAACAGACCGACATTTTTTATACTAAAATCTCACTATAACATTTAATTCTCAATATACTGTATTACTTCTTGCTATAAGATGTACTTTTTTCATAAAATGAGGGACACAAGTTTTGTGTAAGCCTTAAATTTAAGGAACGAAGTAAATTGACCATAAGTATTAGTGTACAAGGTACAGTACCTATTTGTGCAGCAACTACACTGCATAAATCGACAGCAGTAAACTCTTTGTTGCTCTTATTTTAAATGAATCCGATTGTCTTAGAGCCTGGTGACGTTTAGGTTTCTGAAAATATCCAAGTCATTTAAGCATGTAAGAGAGAGTGGGGGTGACAAGGTATCTAAGTTTAGTTATAATTTGTAACTATTTGTAATTAATCTATTGGTCACCCCCAAAATTCAAACGTTTCACATGTGATGCAGGATTAAAATAAAGTAAATTCCGCTTAATACGATTTTCAAGGGACCATTGATAAAGAGAGTCCTTAATGGGAAAGCGTTGTGTATACGGGAATAGAAAATACTGTAATACCAACAAAAGAATACTGTATCTATTCACCCAGTGGTGTATTATTCCCACAAATTCACCAAAACAATGTAGTCATAATTTTAAACAAAAAAACATATGAAACGATGAGATAAGAATGTATGTAACATAGAAATACTCATTTTACAAGGAACCATAAGCTAAATACTGTAGATTATTACTTTACTGCTGTAAAGAGTTATTAATTTTCTAGTCGATTAGTATATCGGGTGGTATATTTTCTTTAAACAATTCTAGATCTTATTTTGTTTTAATGTTTCCAAAGAAGATTTTAAGATCAATGTTGCATTTACTTAATATTTTTGATAGTGTCATCTGAAATTTAGGGCACGTTGGTAATGTAACTTCTCAAAAATAGCCAATGTACTAATTGCTGCAGCAATAATGTTTTATTGTATTTATTTAATGTATATAAAATAATGTTTTATATGACATCCGAGTTTATAGGATGTAGGAAAAGTAGAGAAGGGTAAAAAGAAGAGAAGAGGAAATGGATTCATGGGAGATTGTATACTGTATTTGTACATGTACAGTAAACAACTTGAGACATTTTATTATAAGCAAAAGAAAACATGCTGATGTCATTGATGTATCATTGACATATCATTGATATAACCGTCTTGCTGAATAATTTTAGACAGACTATCAAAGTTCTATTTATTTTCCTGTTGGATTCTGTTCAATAATAAATGTATTTTTCATATCAATGATGTGTTATACAGTATACAGTATCGTAACTGATGAACCTTGCAGTAAAATTTCCAATAGTAGTCGAGAAAATCATTTTGTAAAAAAAAGTGTATTAAGTGGGATTTAAGTCATATTATCCTTAAATATTTGTATGTTTTTTTGATGCTGAGTTTTAGGATCTGAGAAAGAAATCATATTACAGTAGAACCTCTCAAACAAAGTAGGACTTAAAGGTTGTCGAGTTTTAGGGAACTTAAATAAAAATAACTAGGAGTTGAATAAAATCGCTTATTTAGAGTATTAAAATTGTACATTTATTGATTTATTATATACAATTATATATTTATATCAACATTTATAACTTATAATCAAAAAATTTAAAAAAAATTCGAGACAAAAGGCCTAGTAGAATTTCAAAAATACAGTGTTCATTACAATTATTACTGAAGTTGTTTATGCTGCTTATAAAAAGTCCATCACAGTTAGTTATGGGAAGTTTTCTGACCACTAGAAGAAAAGTGTAAAAGTAAACTTACTGAAGTTGTTTGAAAAACTCTGTGATTGAAGACTGCTTTTCTGTCTCCACATGGCGTCTTGCAGTTTGATCACGGAGTCGCCTGAGGAACAGAATCTCCATTCCAGTCGCATTTTGCTGCTCTAAGTACTGCAATGTCCCTTCAACAAATTTCACAGCCTCACTGTGGCTAACTTTTCTTTCTTGTCGATGGTCCTCTTGCTCTTTTTCTTGTGAATCGTCCCCTTCTATGTCATGCCCTTTGACAGCTGCGATAATTTCATCTTCTCCTAATAGTTCTGATGCTCCGTCGAGATCCATCCATTCATTGACATCATTGCTTGAAGACTCTTCAAGCCCTAGAATTTTTTTCATGAGTTCAATCAAGTCGCTATTTTCAGAATTGATTCCATCGTCTCGCGACAAATCATTGGCTGTGTGATCTAGAAGTTTCCTCCAAGAAGGAATCAAGGTCATGGTCTCAAGCTCGATCCAAGAGACATGGAGTTCAGCAGTAGAAACATTGCTTTAATGTCTTCGTCCTGTAAATATTATACATCAGGGTGAGTCGTAGAATTATCGAGAATCATTAGAGCTTTCCTGGGAAGATTTTTTTTCTTCAGAAACTTCTCAACCTCTGGGACGAACTGTTGAGAAAACCACTCTTTAAAAATTGCTTCGCTCATCCATGAGCATTAGATTGATTTCTATACCAAACTGGAAGTTCAAAGTTGCCATCACTTGTGCATCTGGCAGTTTTAAATGCTCTTGGTTTTTTTGCTTTTCCAATTAGCGCTAATTTGAGTTTGTGCTCTCCTGTTGCATTACTGCAGGCAAGAATAGTCACATGCTCCTTAGTTCTCTTAAAACCTGGCGCAGCTTTTTCATCTCTCGGAGCTAAACTTTTAGTAGGAAGCATTCGAAAGTTTAGTCCTGTCTCATCTGCATTGTAGATTTGATCACCTAACAGTCCTTCTTTTGCAATAAACTCGTGTAGTTTGGTCTTGAAGTTACTCACGTTGTTAGGGTCAGCTGACAGTTTTTCCCCGCACATACTGAGCAGCTTGATTCCATATCGTTGTTTCCACCTTGACAACCAATCATTGTTCGCTGTAAACCCAGGCTCTCCTTAAATTGTTGATAAAACTGAAGAGCTTTCTCTTGCAGGATGGGTCCAGATATATGCGTTCCCTTCTCCCTGTGCACACGGAACCATTGGTAAAGGGTTTTGCCGACTTTTTCGAACTCTGCACTTCTCATTGTTTTTCATTCCGCGATGGATTCTGTACACTGTCTTTTCAAACACCACGATTCGATTTCAGATTTCTTTTTTTCCAACCGAGCACTGTAGACCTACCGATGTTCAAGTCCGACGCTATTTTATTTACGACTTCACTACGCTCATGTCTTTTTAGGACACCAAACCTTGCTTCCATTGACACTGAAACTTGTTTCCTCTTCTTCCCCGGCTCTATATTCCAGCACAAAATTCGTTTAGACAATTGTCAACCACTCTCGAACAAAAGCAACTGACCACAACTGTGTCTCAACAAACACTAAACTGAACGCCCAGTGACAACAATGTAGCGAGGGTAGTTTATGACTTGCTCGGGAATCCCAGGTGTGCAAACAATAGCCCGCCCCAGCTGGGCAGGTAAAGGGTGCGTTTAACGACCTTGAAAAAAACAGTAACCTAGTCTGAGTCTAGCGCTCTCGGGTGGCCTATGTACTGATGGAAAGCTTTACGTTATGGGCGGTGTAAAAAAATTATTAATTCACCAGCCCTGTCGAGTTTTACAGAATGTCGAGTTTTCGGGAATCGAGTTCGAGAGGTTCTACTGTAATTGGGAAATTGTCTTGAATGGTGTTGTATTAAGGGGAATTTACTGTATATGGTGTACTGTATTTTATGACCTGACTAGACCAGAAATCATGTTGCCGGTAAATAGTTATCATTTAAAAAATATGATATTTTTTATCAATCATATTTATGAATCATATTTATCATATGAAAAAAATCTTTCATTGTTTCATAGAACGAATAAGGAAAAAATACCATCTTATTTTGGTAATGCTTGAACCCTGGATGACGGAAGGTTACACCATTTCACTTACTTTAATTGAACTTTAGAGTATTCCTCTTTTAAAATAAAATTTAGTAAAATAACCCTCCAAGGCCCGTGGTTGGTGACAAAATTTTACAGAAAGTAATTATATCAGAAATTATAACAGTAATTAACACTAGCATATTACGTGTAATATCCTGTTTAGTTCTTCGGAGTCGAACCAGACCTATAAGGGATGATATAGGTTCTCAGGTGAAACAACTTTTACATAAACTGCAGAAAACATATGAGTAATTATATTTACTTAGATTTGTAGTAATGCTCATTATTTAATAATGTACAATATCATTTTCTTTGGAATAGTAAAAAAATTACAATACAATGGATATAGTTCTTAGAATAGTTACGTAAATACAGTTTAAATTTTTAATAGTTATTTATTGAAATATACTCAACAGGTCATATTGACAGTGAATAGTCTGTAGGACCTTTTCTACACTGGAGGTTTAGATCCAATTCAATCTGTAAACAAAATAAAAAATGAACTCTAAATAAAAGCGCAGTACAAATTACTTAGTTTTATTGAGTTTCCGTAAATCATGCCACCCTTTAAATATATGTAATTACTACAATTTATATATTTTTATATGTACTGTATCCCACAAACCCGATTACAAATTATATTGGACATATAGCATTACATGTTACTTGTCCAGGAGCTCATAAAGATCTGATATGACGTATTAATTTTTTACTTTCATGTAGAACAACTGATAATTTACCTTCTTCAAGGTGCTGCACTCTTATTTAGGGATCGGAACTAGTTCTGTATTATTTCAAATAACTTTAAATTCTGATTTTTTTTATATATGTTATTTATAAATGTATTTTTATAAAATAATGTATCGTGCCGATGATGTTTTTTTCTTCATCATGATAGAAAATTACAGCATAAGTAAGAAGGGAGAAAAGCACATTATGGTAAAAACAACTGCAAAAAGTTAAGAGTTACTGTTGTATTAATAAGTACTACTGTGGTTGGCAATACGTTTTGATTCTGAACAGGAAAACTAGAAAACTCATTCTGTGATAATATTATTGTTTGAACACAAATTTGTTAGGATGATAAATGAACTTAACACAAAATCCTTTAGGGTGTGTATGTGACCGTAGATCAGTTGGACTTCAGAAGAGACACATTAGACCTATTTTAGTGAATTATACTCTCTGTGGTCATTTGATTAATACAAAAAAAAGTAATAGAAAATGTGATTTAGTAGTATGACAAGCCACAGACCCTTGATATTTGGGTTGAATATAAATTTTAATCAATAAGGATAAATAGACCACAAATACAACTTTCCAGTTATTGGAGGAATCTTGTCTTGCCCACATCAGCTTGAAAAATGCGATAATGAAAATTGACGAACACTCACTTAAAGTGGAAATGTAGTACTAAAAGTTGATAATAAATACGACTTATTTTATTTGGAGCTAAGCTCATATATTTGTCTATGCATTATGGATCTGGAATGATGCATATACTCTTAGCGATAGATTGCCAGTATATTGCATGTGATATATCTGAACATATGTGTTGAAAAGATTGAGTTCATGAAGACATGAACGGTAGATTTCATTTGGCTTCTGACATCATGAAAAAGTCATTCTTTGGTAGGCCTTAGATGTATGTTACACTAAATTTATATGATGTAAAATGATAAAAGGTTTATAAAGTTTAATTTGAGGTAGGTAGAAATCAAATTAATAAACAATTTGAAGTCTATATTCACAAGTTATTAATCAAATAATAACTATGATTATTTTAAATCATTTGGCAATAATGATCTCCCCATACAAATTTACCAATACCTCAATAAAATCCTGCAGTTTAGAATGAACCATACTTTGGGTGTGGAACAAGTAGAGGTGAGATTTTAGACTACACATGCTTATGACTACATCTGTTAATTTCTCAGTGTCTGGCATTTGAAAATTTGTGTACAAAAATTCAACTGCCCACTAAGATTAACTGATCGTTCAGTTCACCTGCCTTCACTTGGACATGGCTGATGCGTCATGTTTGTTAAGAGATCTTAGTAATTAAGACTCAACCTTCCCATGGGACGAAATTGATTTCTCTTGATACTAATAGTTAATTTGGTAAATTACAAATAATAAAGAGTAAACATATTATATTTTACTACCAAATCAATGTTTATTTTATACTCCAAGGACAGATCAAATGGCAAAATAGTGAAGTATTTTAAGGTCATTTCTAAGTACATTTTCTAAATGTAGAAATGAAATTAAATATATTTAGGACTCAAAATAACATTTATAAAAATATTATACACTAAATTCAGATTAAATAATTCATAACATCACATCATTTTAAAACCTTAATATTTTGTTATAATATTACATAATTTCGTGGCCAATAAAAATAATAAGACAAAGTATTAGAGATTTTGAAAGAAATTCATCTCACATATGAGGTATGAGGAAAAACCCAAGATGTATGAGTGTAAAATAGTATTTTCAACATTACTTTTAGTGAATTCAATTGGTAAGTATATTCTACAAATTCATATATAGGACAGGGCATAAAATGTTTATCACCTAAACAATAGTTTATGACAATCTAAACTTTAAATTTAGTAGATTTGTTAAAACTTACTGAGAAAGAACATTTTCGATCGCTATGTGCATCAAAGGTATCAAAGGTATCAAAGAGTATGTGTGATTTGTATTGGGTTTGTTCATTTAATGTGTTTGTACTTTGTGTTTTTGTGTGTCTGATACTATCGAAAACCTACCTTTAAAACCGTCACCGCTTGACCCAACATCTCCAAGCAGAAGAAAGTGATGAAGATTGGCACATAGCGATCAAAAACGTTCTGTCTCAGTTAGTTTTAACAAATTTATTAAATTTAAAGTTCGGATAGTCATAAACTATTGTTTAAGTGATTAATAAGTTTCACTGAACGTAATGGACTACAAAATTCAAGAATAAAATATTTATACACATAAATTTGGACTTTAAAGAAATTAGAGGTGAAATTGGGTGAAGAGAAAAAAATCTATGTTTAGGGAGGAAAACAGAAGTTTGCAGCAGTTTAATATCTAATCTTGGTAGAGAAAAAAAAGAAGAAGATCAAGAGCAGGTGATCAATATCATAAGTAGACCAAGGAGTCTAGGGACATATAGCAATGACAAGCAGAAGAAGAGTAGGATCTACTTCCAGAAGGAGGTACCATACTGAAAATGGAGGGGGCAATCAAGAAAAGAATAAGGATCTAATCTTGGTAGAGGAAAAAAGAAGAAGATCGAGAGCAGGTGATCAATATCATAAGTAGACCAAGGAGTCTAGGGACATATAGCAATGACAAGCAGAAGAAGAGTAGGATCTACTTCCAGAAGGAGGTACCATACTGAAAATGGAGGGGGCAATCAAGAAAAGAATAAGGATCTAATCTTGGTAGAGGAAAAAAGAAGAAGATCGAGAGCAGGTGATCAATATCGTAAGTAGACCAAGGAGTCTAGGGACATATAGCAATGACAAGCAGAAGAAGAGAAGGATCTGCTTCCAGAAAGACGTACCTTACTGAAAATGGAGGGGGTGCAATCAAGAAATTAATAAGGGTGGATAATCCTGTAGAACGAAATTCAAACCAAGAAAATACATGGATGTTAGAAAATGCTCAGAGATGTTTAAGAAACGGAGAGAAAAGAAATAGAAGACAGGAGAAGTAAGAAGCTAGAATAGTAAAAGGCCAAACAGAATGAAACAAAGAAAACTTAATGATAACATAATTTGCATATGATAAAATCACCTTACTCTGAGACTGATGAAGAAAAATTGATACTCTATATTTCTTTAAATTGTATAGAGCTCAAATTTATTCTATAAGAATATTTCTGTCTCTGATGTTATTTTTCTTCTAGTCCACCTGAGCTAGTTACGATAATGGTTTCGGAGAGGGTTAATGTATTTTTATGAGCCCAACACTCTTTTCACCAGACAATGATACTTCTGACCATCTCAGCCACAGCCAGTATGAACTCTCCAGTGCGGCTTTCGAGATGCACTTGAAGGATTCATTTAGTGTTCATCTACCCAGACCAAACACGTAAAGATCACAAAATCTTTCAGGAGTACTTGAAGATAGTTGCGCAGTAAGGAGACTTCCACTTCAATAAAAATGACACAGATACACATTTTGCCTAGCAGTGGAGTTCAGAAACTAAGTATTTATTTAGTTGATATTGCAATGGCCAAATTGACCCTTGCAAAAATCTTGGTAATTGTAGAGAATAGGTATTTAGGCCAAAGTGCCTAGTTGTGTAAAAATTTTAAATAAATAAAATAAATAATGTAAAATAGAACGAGGTGAATGAAAGTAGGGTAGACTAGGCCTAAATTTAATAACTCATAATTTTAAAATATGTTACAAAACCAAAACTAACCTAATATTCATGACCTAAAATCCATGCTAATTTTAAAATATGTTACAAAACCAAAATTAACCTAAAATCCATGACCTAAAATCCATGCTAGTAAATTATAAAGCTATATTTTCACTTACAAATTCATGCAAATCAAGTTGTTTATAAAATCTTCCAACAGGGGCACAAAAGAAGAAATGCTAAAATAAAACAAGGAAGTAAATGAATTTGAAGGAAAGTGAATAAATAAATTGTTTCAACAAAATTCTAAATTCAAAACAGGACATCATGTAAAATAAAATGCTCTAATAAAAGTAAAAGTAAAATAATTAAAAAAATACAAGCAAAGTGGGTTGGAGATTATATTTTTAAATAAGGAATGGGGTATACCTATGCACTATCACGCTTCGGAGAGAGGAAGCGTGGGTAAGCATCGAGGGAGTCGTACAACAGCTATCGATGGAAGAAATGTGCGTTAAATGCCTGAAATTATAATGCTAAATATGGAGTAGAAAACTTATAATTATAAGTACAAGATGTGATAAGGGAATGTTGGGGTATTTGAGCTATATACTCAAATATCCTAATTAAAACCTCGACATGTGAGAAATAAAAAAGTGTAAATTGTCATAATAAGTAAAGTTTGAGAAGACGCCGTTTATTAAAACGTGTTTCAAAAACACTGTGAATTGAAGAAAGTTTTGACCCATCAACCATTAATAAGAAAAAGTAAGACGAATAACCAAAAGAACAAGAGAGTTACCAAAGCAGACTAGATGTGAAGAAGCCAGTTTACGATGAGATCCAGACATGACAAAGTCAGCAGTATACAGTTTTATAAACAAGAATATTTATCTAAATTAAACTTTATTTCGATCTATATTAATTAAAATTTAAAATTCACTTATAAGATACAACCTGAACGAAATAAAACACGCTTAGGCTAAATAAATTAAACTCTAATTTTTCCAAAATGGTGTCATTAACTGTTTTAGGAAATGAAGAGAGGTTTTGTAAATGAATAAAAAAGGTTTAGTATGGCTTTATTTCTTAACAAATGATATAAATTCTCCTTGGTAAAATATAAATAATATAATTCTTATAATTATGGTAAAGTAAAAGAGTTTCAATATGTAAAATAAATCCTTATGTATTAACTGACCAAACTTTTGGGTAAATCTTTGCCAGACTTACAACCTGTTGTGTAGATTTAGGTAACATATTATAAATAAATCAAAATATAACAGATATATTCAAATGTAATTTACCATTAGGCTTTGAGTGTATCAAATATGAGAGTCAAAAGTGAAATTAAAACTCTGGATAATTGGAAAGTATATAGGCTATACAATATATAGGGGGAATAAACTTAATGTGGTAATAAGGAAAATAAATAGTCATTATTGTGAAATACATGTTGGGGGGGGGGGGGTTATATTCATTCAAAAACCATGGGTCTTGAATTTAGATTATTTCTATTTGTATACAATAAGAAAAAGATTACGTTAAATTAATATAAACAGTAATATAAATATTACCAACATCACGGACCAAACATCCGCACCAGAAAAATAGAGAAAAATTCATCAATGTTTCGACAATGGTCAAATGACCGAAAGGTGCCTCATCATACAAAGTAAAATGATTGCACTTAGTGGTAGATAAAAGTATTTACAATAGTAATATGTTGGCTACATAAAGTCAGTGCAACGAAAAAATAATGGACAACGTAAAATATATATAAATATGTATGGTGTGGATGTTGGCATTTGTTGATTTTACACGCATTTTCATTTGAGTTGCGTGTATAATGTTTTTGAATAGTATGTCTTCTGTATCTGTTGTTTGTAGGTTATTTAATTGTTGTGTATGTTTTTATAAACGTGTTATTTTTCTAGTGAGTTTAATTCTATTGGGTTATTATTTATTTCAAGTATGGTTAGGTTATTTTCGTAATTTGTTATTTCATGCTTATGTGATATTAGGTGTGCTGCAACATTTGATACTTTTGTATTTTTATTCTTGAATACTCTGTAATGTTCTTCAAATCTTATTTTAAATGATCTGGTCGTTTTCCCTATGTAAAATGCCTTGCAGTCGTTGCATGTAATTTTATAAATTCCTGTTAGGTTATGTTTTTCTGTATTTGTTTTGTGGTTTGTGTTATTAAGATATTTTATAATTTTGTTGTTTGGTTTGTATGTTGGAGTGTAGTATTCTTTGTTGTATATATTTGTTAATTTTTCTATTTTGTTATTAGTGTATTTATATTTTAGGTAGATTTTTTAAATTTTTAATATTTTTGTGTTCGGGTTGTAGTGTTGTGTTGAGGTTAGGTTTCTTTGTAAATTTATTGTATATGTTTTTTATAAGGTGTTTGTTGTATCCATTTTCTATTACTATTTTTGTAATGTTACCTAATTCTTCATTTACTTTTTGTTTGTTATCTTGTGTGTATTTTATTGCTTTATTTATCATGATACTGTAAGTGTTTAATTTAGTGTGTCCAGGAGTGGTTAGATTTGTAGTGTAATGTGATGTTGTTGCAAGTGGGTTTTCTGTGTATTGTAGTTTCTATTTTATTATTATTTATATTTAGTGTAATGTCAAGATAGTTAATTGCTTTGTTTTTTTCTGTTTCGACGGTGAATTGTATGTTTTTGTTGTATGTATTTAGTTTGATCAGTATTATGATGTGTTCGTTTTGAATGGTTGGTTGGTATATTACAAGTATATCGTCTGCATATCTTATCCTTAGTAAAATATTATGTGTGTTTAGTATAGGTTTAATTATTATTTTTTCAAAGTGTTGTAGATATATTTCTGACATGACTGATGATATGGGTGATCAAATGGGGAGTCCAGCTGTTTGTTTATAGTATTTATTTCTGTTGTCATGTGTTATACCATTATTTTTCTATTTTCGGATTCACGCACTGTGGGAATCTTTTTAGTTTGTCTTAGGGTTTATTTTGTCAGATTGAATAATTTATAGTTTGTTTATTTTATTTGTATTTGTTCCTTTATGATATTATTTTTATGTTTATAAATTTGTAGTTGTTCCTAGATTGTCATTTTGAGTTCTTTTTGTACTCTTTTATTAGATGTAAGTTTTCTAATATGGGCAATGTATGTTTGTTTTTAATAGCATGTGTAGCTAAGTTTGAGTTGTAAATGTTAGGTTTGATGTGTACATTGAGGTGCTCTTTATATCTGTTTTTAACTTTTTTTGTTTGGCCTGTGTATATTTTGTTACAGTCTGGGCATTCGATGTTATATATTCCATTATTAAGTGTTTTTTTAAGTGTATCCCATTATTAAGTTATTTGTTCTATGTTGTATGCTGTGTATGTGAATGTGGCCCATTTTGTTGTTGTTTGCAGTTCGATTTTAGGTTCTTTTAATTTATTTATATTTTAAATTCTATTTTATCTATAGTTTTTTTCGTATCAATTTTTTTGGGCTATTTGATATACTATTTGCTTCCTTTGGCTTTTTCTTCATTTTTTAAAGGTAGTTTTAGCATTCTGTATAAGAGTGACTTGTAAGCAGCCGTTTTATTTTGTGGGGGATGGTTAGAGTAGTTTAGTATTCTATTAATGATTTGTGTAGGTTTCCTAATAATTGAGTATTAAATGGTATTTGTATTTCTGGTTATTGTTAGGTCTAGATAGTTTATTTCTTCTTCCATGGTGAATTTTATTTTAGGGTGTAATTTGTTGATTTCATTTAGGATGATATTATTTATTGCTTTATTTTGTGAGATGTATAATCCATCGTCAACTTATCGTATGCAGTGGCTGTCTGGGTCGTGTGCTTTTATGGTTTGTGTGATTATTTCGTCATGGTTTTGGAGGTAAATTTTTTATACTTGAGAAAGGAGTGATCCTATTGCTAAGCAATCTATTTGTTTATATATCTTATTATTAAATATGGCTTAGTTTTGGTTTAGTATAATCTTTAGGCATTTTGTAATTTGGTTTGTGTATTTGGGGTTGGTTTTAAGATCAGTTAATTTGTTTTTTATTGTTTGGATGGTTTTGTTTATTGGTATATTAGAGTACATGTTTTTGATGCCAAATGATATAAATTTAGTAGTTTTGGTTATTCCATTGTTTCTAGTCTGTCGGTTAAATTAATTGAGTTTTTGTGGTGTATTTATTTTCCAGTTTAAGTTTGTTTTATTATTGGTTATTGGTCATTATTTGTGATATTTTATAGGCAGGTGCATTATTGAATTTTATTAGAGATCTTAAGGGATTGTTGACCTTATGTATTTTAATGAGGGTGAACATTTTAGGGGGGTTTGGATTGTCTATTGTGTATTGGTAAGGGTTTCTTTTGGCTTATATTGTTATTGTTTTTTCTAATTGTATGCTTTTGTTTTGGTATTTGTTAGTCAGGTCTTTGTTTAATTCTATGCAATCTATAAAAATGGATACGATAAAAAAACTATAGATAAATTAGAAATTAAAATATAAATAAATTGAAACAACCTAATATCTAAGTACAAACAACAACAAAATGGGCCACATTAACATACACAGGATACATCATAAAAGGAATAACTAAAATACTGAAAAATAGAAATATCAATATAACTTACAAAAATACAGGAATTATAATCATTAAAATAAACCAACTAGAAAAAAATATGTCCAACACTTAATAACGGAATATACAAAATCGAATGCCTAGATTGTAACAAATTATACACCAGCCAAACAAAAAAGAAATTAAAAGACAGATATAAAGAACACCTCAATGCATACATCAAACCTAACATTTACAATCCAAACTTAGCTACATACACCATCAAAAACAAACATACATTCCCTACATTAAAAACATATATTTAATAAGAAAAGTACAAAGAGGGCTCAAAATGACAATCTGGGCACAATTACAAATTTATAAACATAAAAATAATATTATAAAGGAAGAAATAAAATAAAAAACGATGAATTATTCAACCTATTATTAAACTACCTATTAAACCCTAAGACAAACTAAAAAGATTCCCACAGTGCAGTGAATATATGTATATATATATATGTGTTTATATATATATATATATATATATATATATATATATATATATATATATGTATGTGTGTGTGTGTGTTTCTTTTTCATAAGCCCATATAATTTATTTATATTATAAACTGGAGTGGGCGTGGGAGACTATCGTTTCAAGAGGGAGGGGGCAGTTTATGGTACTAAAATGTTTGGGAACAAATGGTGTAGAGAGTATGTATGAATAGTACCCTTCACAATTTACACGTTAAAAAAATTACTACGAAAAGAAGTTTTAAGTTGTAACTTTTCGCCCTTTTTACCTGGGGTAATTATTACTTTATTTTAAAATGTTATTTTGCCTATCACCAAAATATTTAATTTTACTTACCAGGGCTCTAGTTCTACGCACCATCTCAGGCAAATTACTGTCTGTCTGGGACGTTCTTCCTATCTTGAAGCTAGAACTAGGTTACTTGTGAAATAAGAATTGAAAGCTTTAAAATACAATGTTAAACAATTTATTAATCAATGACAAATTACCAAAGAACAAATGACACCAATGTGTCGAGTAATTAACTTTTAATTACTGCTAACTATTTCATACATATTTTAATTACTTATTAACTTTTAAAATTTATATGTATCGAGAATGTAGTAACTTAAGTTTTCCAATTTAATTTTAGAAATGAATATTCAAAGGACAATTTCTACCGTTCATGTGTTAATCGTTTATCATTTAAAATACAAGTTAGTTAACATTAAAATACATTTTCTTATTTATTCTCTAAAACATACCTGGTTGTACACATTACTTGTAAAACACTATAACACATATCATTAATTACTGCACATCGCTTTTGTACACTAATCACTGCACATCGCTCTTGCAATCAGTGCTCTTAAACAACAAATAATACAAATTTTTACTTATTTGAAACACATAATAATTGCTTCTGACTTCTTCTGTGTTGCGTTAATAAAATTTGGTACCGGCCTTGACATCTTAAATTTTGAATACTGGAAGCTTACAAATTTCTAAGTTATGTCCGAAAATGCCATCACGTCCGCCTCGTTCAAATACTTTTAGAGAAGTGGGGCCGTTGCAAGGACCCGCTAACTGAAATTTTCAAACAAACTCCCACCCATATTTATATACATAAATATTTTGATTGGTTCTCAGGAACAGCTCATGCTTACATCACATGGCGTGATGTGCTTAATTACCTTAAGTTACTATCTCATACGATAATTTTCAATTTCGCCCGCTAGGAGCGCTTACTACCTATGCTAGATTCACAATGTGCACCAAGAAAACAAAAAAAAATTTTTTTATAATGGGACGATATAATTATTAAATAAAAATTAAATATATAAATGAATTTATATGTAACACCTTATTTTTAAGAGTGTTACAAAGTTGAAGTTGAGAACAAGAAATATTTAGTCCGAGACTTCTTCATCTGAAAGTGAAAAAGACTAGGTGTTCAAAAAAGAACAGTGTATTACGTTTCGTGATCCTGACAATGTTGATAGGACAGATGAATCGATAATTGGCACTTTTCATACGGGTTTTTTCTTTTCATTTCGCTGAAGACTTGCTGAAGAGGCTGTATGGCATTTGTAATCATTCTGGTAACTTTAATTCCACGTTCCATAAGTGACTGATAATCCATTATTTTTTCTTTAAAACTGTACCATTTGGAAAATCATTCCAACTTTTTCCAGCTATTCAGTTATTTTCAAATAAATTTCTTCTTCCTCCTCCTTTCTTCTTCGGAATGTGACGTAATTAACTCTTGTAAATTATCGTTTGTCAACATTAAGTTATCACATCAGCAATATTGAACAATCTCCAGCATTGCATGATGTCATGATCTGGGTCCGAATCAATGGTTACCTTAATCATTTCAAACACTTGGGGTGTGTGTGAGGCCTTAACACATCTTATGGCACCCTGGTCAAGCAGCTGTAGTATCACAGTTGTGCATAAACACCACTTGAACATTTTCATATCTCGGTGCAGAGGCCCTGAGGATGGGCTGGAGCGTTATCTATTATTAATAAAACTCAGAATGGTAACCCTTCCCTCTCTAAATACTTCTCCACTTCAGGTATAAACCATCCGCGAAACCATTCAGTAAAGAATATTGCCATCATCCATGCCTTGCGGTTATGTTGCCACAAAACAAGATGAAAATTTTTGTTTAAATTTTTAGAGGACAAGGATTTTTTGCTCGGTAAATTACACCAGGGTTGATCATATGTCCAGCTTCATTCCCACATAGTAACAGAGTTATTCGATCCTTCCATGCTTTAAAATCAGTAACTTGTTTTGCCTTTTTATTAATGTATGTAATATCATGTATTTTCTTTCAATAAAATCCCGTCTCATCGCAGTTGAAAACTTGCCTAGGTTCATATTGCCCTACCTCAATAATTTTCTAAAACTTGGTCGGAAACATGCCTGCAGCTTCCTCTTCAGCATATGTTTCCTCATCTCATACAATTTAATGTTAAAATTGTATCTGTTCCGAAACCTAAGCAACCACTCTTGGTTTGCAGTAAACTGAATGCTCTGCTCTTCTGTACCATCTTCTTCCATAATATCTCCATATAAATACAACCTTTTTTGTTGTAACACATTTCTATCAACAGATATCCTTATCTTGTTCATATCTTCCACTCAAATATTCCAGGACATTTCCACTTTCACGAAAGTTTCATCACGCACTGTAGCAGTAACCTTTGTACTTTCGCGTGAAATAGAAAAACTTGAAGGAATTTTACTGTTTTTGAAAATTTCACAAAAATATACGATTCATTTTTGTTATACAATCTTGTAATGCACGCAAACGATTTCCTTTCAAGCTTAAAGTTTTCACTTAATTAAAGAACACTTCGGCTACTCGTAGACTTAGCACTATTACACGCTTCAGTACTGATAAGCTTTGTGGCCAATATTGCCAAACTGAAGAATATTTACAAGTTAAATATGCAAATACTGTATTACTAAATTAAACAAGTGCACCAAATAGCCAAATGTAACCACTAGAAAAAAGACTGGAGAAATTTCATATTAGAGTAGTACGGCTGTAGAGTCCAATGACTAAACAATCAACAAGGAAATTTTATGAGCTTTTATATGTAAACAATATGGTACTATATAGAAAAAAAACAAACTAACTCAGAGAGTGGTGTTTACGGTGTATGAATCTTCAAATATCTACTTTTTTTTATTGTCAGAGTGACAGCACGGATAATTGTATATATATATATATCTTGGTATTTTACGTTATCCATTGTTTTTCCGTTGCACTGACTTTATGAAGTTAATATATTACTTATGGACGTAATTTTATCCACCATTAAGTGCAATGATTTTACCTTGTGTGATGAGGCGCCTTTCGGTCACTTGACCATTGTCGAATCACTGATTACTTTTTTCAGTGATTACTTACAATAGTAATATATTAACTTCACACACACACACACACACACATATATATATATATATATATATATATATATATATATATATATATTTATAGGTTAATTTTGGTTGGTAAAGATTATTTAGATTTTTTAGGACTAGGAGACTAACAGACTTACCTTGGTAAGATTCCACTCTGTAGTCTTGAAATAGAAACACATAAAAGCACTTAACCAATGATATATTTCAACCACACAGAAATATATGTCAATCAAAAAGAAAACACAAAAAGAAATAAGAGAGAATGAAATAAAATAAATATAAGTTGTAATCACAGATTGTGTAGAAATCAGATGCATCTGTGCCATTAACTTCATAAAGTCAGTGCAACGGAAAAACAATGGACAACGTAATATATATATATATATATATATATATATATATATATATATATATATATATATATATATATATATACACGAGGGCTATTCAGAAAGTAAGGAACGTTTTTGAATTAAAAAAAAGATAAGTACAATAACAAATTTTTATTATATACATCTGAAAGAGCAACTAAAATACTACTTTTCTACGTAGTCGCCAAACAAATTGAGACATTTATTGTAGCAGTGGACAAGCTTTGAAATTCCTTCATCGTAGAATTCTGCCGACTGCGATGTCAGCCACTCAGTGACTCACGCCTTGAGCTCCGCGTCGTTGTGTTGCTAGCCAGGTCTTCATTCTTGGAAACAAGTGAAAATCGCTTGGTGCAAGGTCAGGACTATAGGCCGGATGAGGAAATACCTCCCATTTGAATGACTCAAGGAGTTCTTTGGTGCTGTTTACTGTGTGAGGTCGGGCCTTGTCATGGACAAACAAAATTTTTGATGTCAATTTTCCTCGGCGCTTGTTTTGAACTGCTCTCCTAAGGTTGCGCAAAGATTCACAGTACCGTTCAGAGTTTATTGTTGCACCACGTGGAAGAAAGTCAATAAGAAGCACACCTTGGGTGTCCCAAAAAACCGTCGCCATAATCTTTCTTGCTGACAATGTTTGCAAACATTTTCTTGGTTTTTTGGGGAGCTTGTGTGACTGTAATTTCGTTTCGCAATTAACGTGTTTTACCCATGCCTCATCACCAGTTACAATGCGATCCAGTAGTGAATCACCATGTCTTGTCGTGGGCATCCAGAAATGTCAACTTGCCTTCATTCGATAACCTTTATGTTGGTCAGTGGCCATTTTCGGCACCCATCTAGCACAACATTTGTGGTAGCCTAACATTTGTGTGACAATTTCAAACAACAAAGTCCGTGAAACTTGTGGGAAAAAAGCGAAAGCTCCGTTATCGTGAATCGGCAGTTTTTGCGAACCTTTTCATCAACTTTAGCGACCAGTTCATCAGTCACAATGCCCGGGCGTCCGCTCTACGCTTCGTCATGAACGTCAGTTTGGCCATTTTTACACAGAACTTTCATACATTACGTTGTTTCCGTAAACTTCACACACTTGGCAATAAATGTCTATCGGTTTAAAGTTTTTTGCCAACAAAAACCGTATCACTGATTGCACCTCACAACTGGCGGGATTTTCAATCGCAGCGCACATCTTCAGTGATATTGCGAAAAAACGGATACCTCAGAAATGTTCTCGTTGTCACAGCTGGACGCCGACTGAGTTACCGAGTGCGGATGCACCAAAATGTACCAGATCGTCGCGCGCCTGGCGGCGTCAGACAGAAACGTTCCTTACTTTCTGAATAAATAACATTAAAAATAAATTATAATTATAACAAAAGTTAAGTTATAATATATATATATTTTCTGAGAACATATGTTTCTGACAACATTTCTGAGGTGTCCGTTTTTTCGCAATTTCACTGAAGATGTGCGCTGCGATTGAAAATCCCGCCAGTTGTGAGGTGCAATCAGTGATACGGTTTTTGTTGGCAAAAAACTTTAAACTTTAAATAATAGACATTTATTGCCAAGTGTGTGAAGTTTACGGAAACAACGTAATGTATGAAAGTTCTGTGTAAAAATGGCAATCTTTACCAACCAAAACTAACCTATATATATATATATGTATAAATATATATATATATATATATATATATATATATATATATATTTATATATTTAGGTTAGTTTTGGTTGGTAAAGATTATTTAGATTTTTTGGACTAGGAGACTGACAGACTTACCTTGGTAAGAGTCCACACTGTAGTCTTGAAATAGAAACACATAAAAGCACTTAAACAATGATATCATTGTTTAAGTGCTTTTATGTGTTTCTATTTCAAGACTACAGTGTGGACTCTTACCAAGGTAAGTCTGTCAGTCTCCTAGTCCAAAAAATATATATATATATATATATATATATATATATATATATATATATATTTGTATATATATGTATAAATATATATATATTATTCTAACGATATGTATTTGTCTATGTATGTAATGATCGTAAATACAAAATTAAAATGTTTAAAGTAAATCTAAATGGAAATAACTTTTACCTTTCAGATGTTGTCTGTTGTGAAACATGTGAAAAAAAACAACTAAAGGAAAACACTCTGGGGAAAAACCTTACAAATGTTCACAATGTGATTTTTCAGCAGCTCAAACAAGTAACTTGAAAGTACATATGAGAACCCACTTCGGATAAAAACCTTATAAGTGTTTACAATGTGATTATTCAGCAGCACGATTAGATCAGTTGAAAATACATAAGAGAACCCATTCAGGAGAAAAACCTTACAAATGATCAGAATGTGATTTTTTTGCAGCCGGATCAGTTCACTTGAAAGGACATATGAGATAACAGTCTGGAGAAAACCCTTACAAATGTCCACAATGTGATTTTTCAGCAGCTCGGACGCTGCAAGTAACTTGAAAGTAAACATGAGAATACATTCCGGAGAAAAACCTTACATAGTGTGATTTTTCAGAAGCTCATACAGTTAACTTGAAAATCTATATGAGAAGACATTTTGGAGAAAAACCCTACAAACGTATATTTTATAGCAACACAACTAAGCAATCTTAGAAGCCATATGAAAACACATTCTGTAGATAAACCTTACAAATGTTCACTATGTGATTATTCAGCTACATGTTTAAGTTCTTTCAAAATACATATAAGAATCCATTCTGGAGAAAAATCCTACAAACATGTATTATACAACACAACTAAGCAATCCTAATAACCATATGAGAACAGATTGTGGCTCAAATGCAATCACGTTTCAGAATGCACAGAATTGTATATCCCCAGTGTATAGTTGTGTAAATACTAACAGTGTTTATTGCTCCCGATCTCGTATTTAATGGTCCCTATCCTGAATATATCGATCCATATCTTGAACTCAGTTTTACTGATTTTCCGTTAATCACGTCGCCCTTTGGATGGATGTTATTTCTAGGATTTATAAAGTTTTATGTAAGGTTTTACTGTAAGCCATGAAACTGATTACAAATCATACTGGACTAACATAGCCTTCTATATTACTCGTGTAGAAGCTCATACAGATCTGATATGACTTATTTATACTTTACTTTCGTGTAGAACAACTGATAACTTACCTTCCCATGGGGTGCTGCACTCTTACACAGGTATCGGAACTAGTTCTGTATTATTTCAGATAACTCTTGATTGTGATTTTTTTATATATGTACTTTATATATGGTTTTTTTTTAAAAATGTATCATGCTGTTTGTGTTTTTTTTTTCTTCATCATGATACAAAATTACAGCATAAGTAAGAAGGGGGGAAAACAAATTATGGTAAAACCAACTGGTTACAAATAGTTAAGAATAATTGTTAAGCGCTATTGTGGTTGGCAATAAGTTTTGATTCTGAACAGGAAAATTGTACAAGACATACCTTGGAATGACAAACCACAGCCCCTTGATCCATGGGTTAAACATAAATATTAAAACAATAAGGATAAATAAACCACAAGTACCACTTTCCTTGTTGGAGGAATCTTGTCTTGTCCACATCAACTTGAAGATTATATAATTTCTATGTTGAGCAGTTCTGAAAACAACCTATCACTCACACTTAATACTTGTTCTCCAAGAAGAGAAAGAAATGAACTAATTTTATGAACAATTGTTAGTTACTTCAATTATTTAAATTAATGGTATTTTTTTTACAAATTGTTTAAAGTTATTAAGTGACAACAGATTTATAGAACCAGAGGGCTGAATTAATAACATAACAATTTCTATTTGTATTACTTCTCTGCACAAGTTTTGACATCAAAAAGCACCATCCAAATAATACAAAAACTAATGAGACTCTCAGACTAGATTGAAGAAAATATTCAAATTTGTGAAGACCAGAAATTTATAAATAGATGTGTGGTAATAAATTAAAATTACAGGCAGAAAAGTATAAAAACACAATTAGAGTACTGAACAAAGGTATATATTGTATCAAATGATGTTTGAAATCCTTGTTGCTACTTTGGATGTTGATGCAAATCATTATTGACAGACTTTCTTTAACATTATATGGTTTGAAGAGTTAAAATTTAGATTTAATTATTTTGAACAGAAAAATTTTAATTTGAAATAAGTTAGGTAAAGATACTTCTGAAGAAGCGGTTGCAGTCGTTAACTGTGGCAAACTTACGAGGAATTGTAAAATACCAATTCTGATGATAGGAAAGTCAAACAGGCCAGGAGCAATTAAAAATGTGAAACAGCTCCCCCTCTTTTGCAAAAGCTTGGAAAGACTGCATTGTTTACAGAGTGGTATGACAAAATTTTTATCCCTAACGTAAAAAAACTCATGGATAAGGAAGTGGTAAAGTTCTTTTAATTGTTGATAATATGCCATATTGTACCACCGAAGAACTGTTGGAAAGAGGGTAAGGGCCATTTAAAACAATCCATTCCAGAAAAAACCTTACAAATGTACTGTTTTATTATTATTCAGCTACAAGATTAAGTACATTTAAAAACCATATGAGAATCCATTTGGGGAAAAACATTACAAATGTTTGCTATGTAATTATTTGCCTCGACAATTAAATGCATTTAAACTACATAGGAGTAGTCATTCAAGAGAAAGGTCCTATAAATGTTCACTGTGGAATTATTGAGCTGCCGGATACAGAGGAATTGCAATACAAATGAGAACCCATTGTCAACAAAAGCCTTACGAATATTTATAATATAATTATCCAGCTGCACAATGATCTGAGAAAAAATACATATGAGAATCTTTTCCAGAGAAATTCTGTATAAATGTACCTTATAAATGAGACAATACCTTGTGTCACTATGTAAATGGTTCATTTACAGTATCAAAATTAATTAAAATACACAGGACCCTTTCGACAAATTAAAGTGCCCATTAGACAGTAACCTCGTGCCTAGAGATAAATACATTTAACTTAAAGAAAAGAATAAATATTCTATTAACATTTAACATAGGTTGTATGTAGGATAATTTTATATTTAAAATAACTGTTAAATTGTAAAGAGTTCTTGCTGTTTGTGTAAATATTTAAATGTAAATTAGTTAAACTTTTAGTAAATTAAAGTAAATATCATAAATAATTCATTGATTTTTTTTTAGTGAAATCCAGAAAATCTTTAATTGTGATCTATTTAGAATATAGATTTGGTGCCCAACATAAATTATTTGATATTAATATTTCATATTAATAATAATAAATTTAAATATACATTTTTATTTCTTAACATAAAGGAAGCGAGGTGATGATATAGTTGCGCCAATGTGAAGTCCGATGTTCTTTTTATGTTATAGTTGGCACCATTAACGTGTGGCTACTTTAGCTTGTAAAATTTGTAACTTAGTAAAAATTATTTTGTTTTTCAAATTTAAATTGTGTGTTAAAATTTCATTAAGTTAGCATAGAATTGAGTAAATATAAGATAATTGAGTGATTGAGAATTTATAAAAACATTTATACTTGAACTGAAGGAGTGTTTATAAAATATATGTTAAAGAGAAGTAGTCAATTTGCAAATAGGAAAGTAAAAATGAGTCAAGTATCAGAACAAGTAGTAAAGTTCGGGCAATTTATTGCGGGAAATAACCGATAGGAACGTAAATACATGGGTGGAAATCGAACTTGATACCGAAAGTAGGGAGCTTGAGACAGGCACAGTAAAAAACACGAATCACAATAAAATTGAAAGGCCAAGTTCTGAATCAGGCGTAATACTCATGCTTAAGATATACTTCAGCCAATGGAGGAGTCAAATTATAATCTTAAGAAACAAATGGAGGAGTCAAATAAAAAGGTTTATGAACCAAAGGAGGAGCTCAGTAAAAAAAAATGAAGGAATCGAATAAGAAACTAAATAATATGTTGGATGAGAATTAAAAAACGTAGATAACATTGCAATCTTACTAGAATAAAAAACTGTAGAGGTAAAAGGGGAATTTATGGAATCATTGCAAAACCACTTTTTTTATTGTCAGAGTGACAGCACGGATAATTGTATATATATATATATATATATATATATATATATATATATATATATTGATATTTTACGTTATCCGTTGTTTTTCCGTTGCACTGACTTTAGGAAGTTAATATATTACTATTGTAAGTAATTTTTCCAGCATTAAGTGCAATGATTTTACCTTGTGTGATGAGGCGCCTTTCGGTCACTTGACCATTGTTGAATCACTGATTACTTTTTCTCAATTTTACTGGTGTGGATGTTCGTTCCGTGGTGTTGGTATTTGTTGACGTCATACATGTTTCCTCTTGAGTCTCGTGTTTAATGTTTTTGAATAGTATGTCTTCTGTATATGTTGTATGTTGTAGTGTAGTATTCTTTGTTGTATATATTTGTTATTTTTTCTATTTTGTTATAGGTGTATTTATATTTTAGGTATTTTTTTATTTTTGTGTTCCGGTTGTAGTGTTGTGTTGAGGTTAGGTTTTTGTGTGAATTTATTGTATATTTTTTTTATAAGGTGTTTGCTGTATCCATTTTCTATGATTATTTTTGTAATGTTGTCTAATTCTTCATTTAATTTTTGTTTGTTATCTTGTGTGTATTTTATTGCTTTATTTATCATGTTACTGTAAGTGTTAATTTGTGTGTCCAGGGGTGGTTAGATTTGTAGTGTATTGTGGTGTTGTTGGAAGTAGGTTTCCTGTGTACCGTAGTTTCTATTTTATTATCATTTATATTTAATGTAATGTCGAGATAGTTGATTGTTCTATTTGTTTCTGTTTTGACGGTGAATTGTATGTTTTCATTGTATGTATTTAGTTTGTTTAGTATTATGATGTGTTCGTTGTGAATGGTAGGTTGGTATATTACAAGTATATCGTCTACATACTTTGTCCATAGTGAAATATTGTGTGTGTTTAGTATAGGTTTAATTATTATTTGTTCAAAGTGTTGTAAATATATTTCTGACATGACTGATGATATGGGTGATCCCATGGGGAGACCAGTTGTTTGTTTATAGTATTTATTGTTAAATTGGAAGTAATTTTGGTTACATATGTGTTTGGTTAGCGTAATGATACTATCTATTGTGTTTCTTTGTTGTATTAGTTTGTTTTTTTATTATTTCTATGGTTTCTTCTATTGGGATGCTAGGGTACATGTTAGTTATGTCATAACTTATTATTTTTGTGTTGCTGTTTGTTTTTATGTTTTTTATTTTATTAATTAATTCGTATCCATTTTTTATATTGTATGTGTTGTTGATATGTATTTTAGATCTTATTATTTTGTCTAGTATGTTTGCAATTATGTAAGATGGTGAAACAACACATTATTCCTTATAGATTAGATTAGACTATAATTTATAAATGTCTTTACTTAGACTTACCAATGGTATATTCAGATTATCAATATTTGCAGTCTTCTATATCTTTGACTCAAAAATCTGTAAATTATGTCTGATGTGTATTATTTATTATATTAAGTTATACAAGCTAATTCAACCATAGTATTTGATCAATTCAATATATTTAATGATTATGGAGTAACATGGAAATATTATTGTTATATTAAGCTAATGATTGTCTCCTGTGTGTAATACTTCCAAGAGCAGGTTACTAGTTGGTATAGAAATACAGTGTTAGTGTATTACTCTAACGATATGTAATTGTCAATGTATGTAATCCTAAAAAAAAAAAATTAATGTTAAAAGTAAATCTAAATGGAAATAACTCTTACATTTCAGATGTTGTCTGTTGTGAAACATGTGGCAAAACAACAACTAAGGGACAAACTGAAGAGCACAGGGAAGTTTGTTCCAAGATTGATACATCTGTGATGTATTGGAACTCTACCAAACAGGATGAAAATATTAAATGTAACAATATGAGTTCAGTTGGCTCCATTCTCTCAGTGAGAACAAAGAACTACATCAAAAAGTCATTGACATGTAAACATTGTAGTTACACAAGCTCAGAATTAAATAAGCTTATAATCCACTTCAGAAGCCATATTCGTAAAATATCTTACAAGCATGTAACATGGGATTTTTCTGCAACACAGACAAAAGATATTAAACACTTCTTGAAACCCATTTCTATATTGAAGCCTTACAAAAGACCACAATGTGATTTTTTATCTGCACATTCCAGTCACTTTATAGCCGTTATGAAAAACCATTCCAGAGAAAAACCTTACAAATGTTTACAGTGTGATTTTTCAGCAGCCCAATCAAATTATTTAAAAAGACATGTGAGAAGACATTCTGAAGAAAACCCTTACAAATGTCCAGAATGTGATTTTTCTGCAACTCGTACAAGTAGCTTGAAAGTACACATGAGAATACATTCCGGAGAAAAACCTTACAAGTGTTCACAGTGTGATTTTTCTGCAGCCCAATTAGGTGTTTTGAAAGTACACATGAGAATACATTCTGGAGAAAAACCTTACAAATGTTCACAGTGTGATTTTTCAACAGCTCATACATTTAGCTTGACAGTACACATGAGAATACATTCCGGAGAAAAACCTTACAAATGTTTTCAGTGTGATTTTTCAGCAGTTCATACAAGTAGCTTGGAAGTACACATGAGAATACATTCCGGAGAAAAACCTTACAAATGTTCACTGTGTGATTTTTCTGCAGCCCAATCAGGTGTTTTGAAAGGACACATGAGAATACATTCTGGAGAAAAACCTTACAAATGTTCACAGTGTGATTTTTCAACAGCTCATACATTTAGCTTGACAGTACACATGAGAATACATTCCGGAGAAAAACCTTACAAATGTTTACAGTGTAATTTTTCAGCAGCCCATACAAGTAGCTTGAAAGTACACATGAGAATACATTCCGGAGAAAAACCTTACAAATGTTCACAGTGTGATTTTTCTGCAGCCCGATCAGGTATTTTGAAAGTACACATGAGAATACATTCCGGAGAAAAACCTTACAAGTGTTTACAGTGTAATTTTTCAGCAGCCCATACAAGTAGCTTGAAAGTACACATGAGAATACATTCCGGAGAAAAACCTTACAAATGTTTACAGTGTGATTTTTCAACAGTTCATAAAAGTAGCTTTAAAGCACACATGAGAATACATTCCGGAGAAAAGCCTTACAAATGTCCAGAATGTGATTTTTCTGCAACTTTTACAAGTAGCTTGAAAGTACACATGAGAATACATTCCGGAGAAAAACCTTACAAATGTTCACAGTGTGATTTTTCTGCAGCCCGATCAGGTATTTTGAAAGTACACATGAGAATACATTCCGGAGAAAAACCTTACAAGTGTTTACAGTGTAATTTTTCAGCAGCCCATACAAGTAGCTTGAAAGTACACATGAGAATACATTCCGGAGAAAAACCTTACAAATGTTTACAGTGTGATTTTTCAACAGTTCATAAAAGTAGCTTTAAAGCACACATGAGAATACATTCCGGAGAAAAGCCTTACAAATGTCCAGAATGTGATTTTTCTGCAACTTTTACAAGTAGCTTGAAAGTACACATGAGAATACATTCCGGAGAAAAACCTTACAAATGTTCACAGTGTGATTTTTCTACAGCCCAATCAGGTCATTTGAAAAGACATAAGAGAAAACACTCTGGGTAAAAACCTTAAAAATATTCACAATGTTATTATTCAACTGCATGTTCAAATAACAATAAAATACATATGATGAAACACTTTGGAGAAAAACCCTACAAACGTATATTTTATAGCAACACAACTAAGCAATCTTAGAAGCTATATGAAAACACATTCTGTAGATAAACCTTACAAATGTTCACTATGTGATTATTCAGCTACATGTTCAAGTTCATTTAAAATGCATATAAGAATCCATTCTGGAGAAAAATCCTACAAACATGTATTATACAACAACACAACTAAGCAATCCTAATAGCCATATGAGAGTACATTGTGGTTCAAATGCAATCACTTTTCAGAATGCACAGGATTGTATATCCCCAGTGTATAGTTGTGTAAATACTAAGAGTGTTTATTGATCCAGATCTCGTATTTAATGGCCCCTACCCTGAATATATCGATCCATATCTTGAACTCAGTTTTACTGATTTTCCATTAATCATATCACCCTTTGGATGGATATTATTACTAGGATTTATAAATTTTTATATCTACTGTAAGCCATGAACCTGATTACAAATCGTACTGGACTAACATAGCCTTGTATGTTACTCATCCAGAAGCTCATAAAGAACTGATATGACTTATTTATACTTTACTTTCGTGTAGAACAACTGATAACTTACCTTCCCATGAGGGGCTGCACACTTACACAGGTATCGGAACTAGTTCTGTATTATTTCAGATAACTCTTGATTGTGATTTTTTTTATATATGTACTTTATATATGGTTTTTTTAAAAATGTATCATGCTGTTTATGTTTTTTTTTCTTCATCATGATACAAAATTACAGCATAAGTAAGAAGGGGGGAAAACAAATTATGGTAAAACCAACTGGTTACAAATAGTTAAGAATAATTGTTAAGCGCTATTATGGTTGGCAATAAGTTTTGATTCTGAACAGGAAAATTGTACAAGACATACCTTGGAATGACAAACCACAGCCCCTTGATCCATGGGTTAAACATAAATATTAAAACAATAAGGATAAATAAACCACAAGTACCACTTTCCTTGTTGGAGGAATCTTGTCTTGTCCACATCAACTTGAAGATTATATAATTTCTATGTTGAGCAGTTCTGAAAACAACCTATCACTCACTCTTAATACTTGTTCTCCAAGAAGCGAAAGAAATGAACTAATTTTATGAACAATTGTTAGTTACTTCAATTATTTAAATTAATGATATTTTTACAAATTGTTTAAAGTTATTAAGTGACAACAGATTTATAGAACCAGAGGGCTGAATTAATAACATAACAATTTCTATTTGTATTACTTCTCTGCACAAGTTTTGACATCAAAGAACACCATCCAAATGACACAAAAACTAACGAGACTCTCAGACCAGATTGAACAAAATATTCAAATTTGTGAAGACCAGAAATTTATAAATAGATGTGTGGTAATAAATTAAAATTACAGGCAGAAAAGTATAAAAACACAATCAGAGTACTGAACAAAGGTATAGATTGTATCAAATGATGTTTGAAATCCTTGTTGCTACTTTGGATGTTGATGCAAATCATTATTGACAGACTTTCTTTAACATTATATGGTTTGAAGAGTTAAAATTTAGATTTAATTATTTTGAACAGAAAAATTTTAATTTGAAATAAGTTAGGTAAAGATACTTCTGAAGAAGCGGTTGCAGTCGTTAACTGTGACAAACTTACGAGGAATTGTAAAATACCAATTCTGATGATAGGAAAGTCTCACAGGCCAGGAGAAATTAAAAATTTGAAACAGCTCCCCCTCTTTTGCAAAAGCTTGGAAAGACTGCATTGTTTACAGAGTGGTATGACAAAATTTTTATCCCTAACGTAAAAAAACTCATGGATAAGGAGTTGGTAAAGTTCTTTTAATTGTTGATAATATGCCATATTGTCCCACCGAAGAACTGTTGGAAAGAGGGTAAGGGCCATTTAAAACAATCCATTCCAGAAAAAACCTTACAAATGTACTGTTTTATTATTATTCAGCTACAAGATTAAGTACATTTAAAAACCATATGAGAATCCATTTGGGGAAAAACATTACAAATGTTTGCTATGTAATTATTCGCCTCGACAATTAAATGCATTTAAACTACATAGGAGTAGTCATTCAAGAGAAAGGTCCTATAAATGTTCACTGTGGAATTATTGAGCTGCCGGATACAGAGGAATTGCAATACAAATGAGAACCCATTGTCAACAAAAGCCTTACGAATATTTATAATATAATTACCCAGCTGCACAATGATCTGAGAAAAAATACATATGAGAATCTTTTCCAGAGAAATTCTGTATAAATGTACCTTATAAATGAGACAATACCTTGTGTCACTATGTAAATGGTTCATTTACAGTATCAAAATTAATTAAAATACACAGGACCCTTTCGACAAATTAAAGTGCCCATTAGACAGTAACCTCGTGCCTAGAGATAAATACATTTAACTTAAAGAAAAGAATAAATATTCTATTAACATTTAACATAGGTTGTATGTAGGATAATTTTATATTTAAAATAACTGTTAAATTGTAAAGAGTTCTTGCTGTTTGTGTAAATATTTAAATGTAAATTAGTTAAACTTTTAGTAAATTAAAGTAAATATCATAAATAATTCATTGATTTTTTTTTAGTGAAATCCAGAAAATCTTTAATTGTGATCTATTTAGAATATAGATTTGGTGCCCAACATAAATTATTTGATATTAATATTTCATATTAATAATAATAAATTTAAATATACATTTTTATTTCTTAACATAAAGGAAGCGAGGTGATGATATAGTTGCGCCAATGTGAAGTCCGATGTTCTTTTTATGTTATAGTTGGTACCATTAACGTGTGGCTACTTTAGCTTGTAAAATTTGTAACTTAGTAAAAATTATTTTGTTTTTCAAATATAAATTGTGTGTTAAAATTTCATTAAGTTAGCATAGAATTGAGTAAATATAAGATAATTGAGTGATTGAGAATTTATAAAAACATTTATACTTGAACTGAAGGAGTGTTTATAAAATATATGTTAAAGAGAAGTAGTCAATTTGCAAATAGGAAAGTAAAAATGAGTCAAGTATCAGAACAAGTAGTAAAGTTCGGGCAATTTATTGCGGGAAATAACCGATAGGAACGTAAATACATGGGTGGAAATCGAACTTGATACCGAAAGTAGGGAGCTTGAGACAGGCACAGTAAAAAACACGGTTCACAATAAAATTGAAAGGCCAAGTTCTGAATCAGGCGTAATACTCATGCTTAAGATATACTTCAGCCAATGGAGGAGTCAAATTATAATCTTAAGAAACAAATAGAGGAGTCAAATAAAAAGGTTTATGAACCAAAGGAGGAGCTCAGTAAAAAAAAATGAAGGAATCGAATAAGAAACTAAATAATATGTTGGATGAGAATTAAAAAACGTAGATAACATTGCAATCTTACTAGAATAAAAAACTGTAGAGGTAAAAGGGGAATTTATGGAATCATTGCAAAACCATGTCAAAGATGTAGGCAAATGGGTAGGATCAATAAATAATAAAATACCAATGACCAAACACAACATAAGTGATGCGGTATAGAAAAGTGTACGTTTAATAATAATAAACCAACTGTAGCAATAGAAAGCATGAACATGAAGTTCGCTGTTCTTTTTATTTATATATAATATATATATATACGAGGGTAAGTCAAATATTATCCGCAATATAGGTATATTTTTGTTTACGTTGGCAGTACTGTCCTTTTGCGTTGATGACGCATGCTTTGTTTATTCGTTGTTATGTCTATGCACGTTACAAGCTGCTAGGTTAGTTTCGTTATCGCTGCCGTGCTGTTAATAATGGCTGCTCCACTTTCTATTTGCACCAAAGAAGAGCAACGTTCAGTGATCCGTTTTTTGTGGTCGGAAGGTGTATCAGGGGCCGAAATTCATCGAAGACTTTTGGTACAGTACGGGAACAATTGTTTGCCACAACGGAGTGTCTATGAATGGATTGAAAAATTCAAAAATGGTCGCACAAGTGTTACGCAAAATGAAGGAGCTGGACGACCAGTTACCGCCATAAACGAGGAAAACATTGAGCGTTCACGTGAAATGATTCTCTCAGACAGACGGATAACTGTTGACGACGTGGCAAATCGTCTGCAAATTAGCCACGGTTTTGCCTACGAAATCATTTACAGCAGACTTGGGTTTCATAAAGTTTGTGCAAGATGGGTTCCAAAACAACTGACACAGTTGCATAAACAAACGCGCTTGGACGTGTGCAAAAAACATTTGGATCGCTATGTTAACGAACGGGACAACTTCTTAGACAGGATCATTACTGGTGACGAAACATGGATCCATCATTACGAGCCGGAGAGTAAACGGCAGAGTATGGAATGGAAACATCCAAATTCGCCGTGCAAGAAAAAATTCAAAACCCAACCGTCCGCAGGAAAACTTATGCTTACGGTTTTTTGGGACTCACAAGGTCCATTACTGGAACATTATCAGGAAAGGGGCACAACAATAAACAGTGTACGTTACAGTGAGATGCTTACTGCTAAGCTGAAGCCGGCAATTCGTAGCAAACGCCGAAGACTGCTGTCAAAAGGGTTGTGTTGTTGCACGACAATGCCCGTCCGCATACAGCTGCCCACACTGCAGAAACGCTTCAGAAACTCAATTTTGAAGTATTGGATCATCCTCCATATAGTCCCGATCTCGCTCCATCTGATTTTTACTTGTTTGGTCCACTCAAAGAGGCAATTAGGGGCCGTCGATTTACGACAGACGAAGCATTGAAAGAAGCGGTGCATTCCTGGCTCGCATCTCAACCCAAAACCTTCTTCCACGAGGGCATCAGGAAACTTGAACAACGTTGGACCAAGTGCGTTGAAAAGCAAGGGGACTATGTCGAAAAATGATGTACTTGTAAGTTTCCTATTTGATTTCAATAAAATTTTATAACTATATTGCGGATAATTATTGACTTACCCTCGTATATATATATATATATATATATATATATATATATATATATATATATATATTCTTGATATTTAACGTTATCCATTGTTTTTCCGTTGCACTGACTTTATGAAGTTAATATATTACTATTGTAATAACGAAAATAACCTAACCATACTTGAAATAAATAACAACCCAATAGAACTAAACTCACTAGAAAAATACCACATTTATAAAAACATACACAACAATTTAATGAATCTACAAACAACATATACAGAAGACATACTATATAGAAACATCATACACACAGATCAAGAAAAAGCGCGCGTAACGTCAACAAACACCAACTTCACAGACCGAACATCTACAACAGAAAAACATCAGTGATTCGACAATGGTCAATTGACCGAAAGGTGCCTCATCACTCAAGGTAAAATTATTGCACTTAAGGTGGAAAAATTACTTACAATAGTAATATATTAACTTCATATATATATATATATATATATATATATATATATATATATATATATTGATATTTTACGTTATCCGTTGTTTTTCCGTTGCACTGACTTTAGGAAGTTAATATATTACTATTGTAAGTAATTTTTCCAGCATTAAGTGCAATGATTTTACCTTGTGTGATGAGGCGCCTTTCGTTCACTTGACCATTGTTGAATCACTCATTACTTTTTCTCAATTTTACTGGTGTGGATGTTCGTTCCGTGGTGTTGGTATTTGTTGACGTCATACATGTTTCCTCTTGAGTCTCGTGTTTAATGTTTTTGAATAGTATGTCTTCTGTATATGTTGTTTGTAGATTCATTAAATTGTGTATGTTTTTATAAATGTGGTATTTTTCTAGTGAGTTTGGTTATATTGGGTTATTATTTATTTCAAGTATAGTTAGGTTTTTTTTGTAATTTGTTATTTCATGTTTATGTGATATTAGGTGTGCTGCAACATTTGATACTTTTGAATTTTTGTTTTTGTATGCTCTGTAATGTTCTTCAAATGTTATTTTAAATGATCTGGTTGTTTTCCCAATGTAAAATGCGTTACAGTTGTTACATGTAATTTTGTAAATGCCTGATAAGTTATGTTTTTCTGAATTTGTTTTGTGGTTTGTGTTATTAAGATATTTTATTATTTTGTTGTTTGGTTTGTATGTTGTAGTGTAGTATTCTTTGTTGTATATATTTGTTATTTTTTCTATTTTGTTATAGGTGTATTTATATTTTAGGTATTTTTTTATTTTTGTGTTCCAGTTGTAGTGTTGTGTTGAGGTTAGGTTTTTGTGTGAATTTATTGTATATATTTTTTATAAGGTGTTTGCTGTATCCATTTTCTATGATTATTTTTGTAATGTTGTCTAATTCTTCATTTAATTTTTGTTTGTTATCTTGTGTGTATTTTATTGCTTTATTTATCATGTTACTGTAAGTGTTAATTTGTGTGTCCAGGGGTGGTTAGATTTGTAGTGTATTGTGTTGTTGTTGGAAGTAGGTTTCCTGTGTACCGTAGTTTCTATTTTATTATCATTTATATTTAATGTAATGTCGAGATAGTTGATTGTTCTATTTGTTTCTGTTTTGACGGTGAATTGTATGTTTTCATTGTATGTATTTAGTGTGTTTAGTGTTATGATGTGTTCGTTGTGAATGGTAGGTTGGTATATTACAAGTATATCGTCTACATACTTTGTCCATAGTGAAATATTGTGTGTGTTTAGTATAGGTTTAATTATTATTTGATCAAAGTGTTGTAAATATATTTCTGACATGACTGATGATATGGGTGATCCCATGGGGAGACCAGTTGTTTGTTTATAGTATTTATTGTTAAATTGGAAGTAATTTTGGTTACATATGTGTTTGGTTAGCGTAATGATACTATCTATTGTGTTTCTTTGTTGTATTAGTTTGTTTTTTTTATTATTTCTATGGTTTCTTCTATTGGGATGCTAGGGTACATGTTAGTTATGTCATAACTTATTCTTTTTGTGTTGCTGTTTGTTTTTATGTTTTTTATTTTATTAATTAATTCGTATCCATTTTTTATATTGTATGTGTTGTTGATATGTATTTTAGATCTTATTATTTTGTCTAGTATGTTTGCGATTATGTAAGATGGTGAAACAACACATTATTCCTTATAGATTAGATTAGACTATAATTTATAAATGTCTTTACTTAGACTTACCAATGGTATATTCAGATTATCAATGTTATTTCTATAAACTTTTGACACTGCCGCTACAGGCGGAACACTCGTCATATTTATATAATTATGCTGGTAATAAAACTTATTTCATATTTAAACACTATTTATTACTTCACATCTTTCTTAAAACAAAACTCTAAACAAAGAACTGAGAAAAAACTAAAAACAATTACAAATCATCTGTTAATTTATATAATGTTCTTTTTCTTTTTTTTTTCCATAGAGGATTGTCATAGAGTATTATATTATTGCATTCACAACATACTCCCACCTTTTGAGTTATGGTTTAACTCAAAACATTAAAAAATAGTATATTGTTAAAAGATTAATCAACAAATTTTTGTGGAAGCTTAATTTGTCTGCCACTTCTTGAATATGTCACAATTTTATTTTCTTTTGTCACATTATCTTCTTCCAGGTGTAGTTCATGTTCATTGGTTTTTGTCACTTTTGGTTTAATCTTTTCTTTTAATTGTTCTTGGATGGTTTCTTCTTGCATTTCAAGAGGATATAGTCTTTGTATTGGTCTCAATAAACTTCCAAAAGCAGTCTTCAATTGCACTAATCTACACACTCCATCTCTACTAATGATAGTCTTTTCTATCAGTCCTATTGGCCAATCAATTCTTTTTTTTATTTTCAACTTCAATCAGTACTAATTCTCCAACTTTCAACTGTCTGCCGTTTTTCTTACTTTTTAAAGCTAATTGTCCTAAATACTCAATCCTAAATCTTTTTCGCAATGCTTCTCTCAGGTGTTGTCGATAACGTACTCTCTTGTTAAGACTTTTTGTATTTACATGGTCACAATCTGGAACTCCAATTTCTTTTAAGTCATGTAAAAACATATTTGGAGTAATAGCAGTTAGGTCTGAAGAAGTTTCAGATAAATATGTCAAAGGTCTAGAATTCATGATACTTTCACAATCACATAAGATTGTCTCCATTTCCTCATAATCCAATGACGTTTTGCCCAAGGTTTTGCGTAGCAACTGTTTCATGAGTCGGATGAGTCGCTCCCACCATCCGCCCCACCATGCAGCAGAGGGAGGGTTAAACCTCCAGTCAATTTGTTGGCATGAGCTATATTTTAAGATAGCATTCCAATCTAGAATTTTAAATGCCTTTTCTGTACCTGTGAAATTGGTACCATTGTCACTATATATTATTGATGGTCTTCCTCGCCTTGCAATAAATCTTCTAAGTGTATCTATAAATGCTTCGACAGAAAGAAACTTTACTAACTCCAAATGAACAGCACGGTATACTGCACAAGTGAATATGCAGATCCAAACTTTACTGCCATCTCGTAGAAACAAAGGTCCCGCAAAATCAATTCCAACCACTTCAAATACTGCGGCATCTCGTACTCTACTTTCAGGTAAGGGTGGAGTGATTGTTTCTACATTTTTTGAATTATGTCTCTGACAAGGAATACATTTTTTCAAAGTATTACTTATTGTTTTTCTTCCTCTCAATATCCAATAGTTTTCTCTTAATAAACTTAAGAGACCTTGAACTCCCACATGACATGATCTCTTATGTATTGTAAGAATAAGAATATCTACAATGTCATGTTTTGATGGTAGAACAACAGGAAATTTAAAATTTTCCAAATCCTTTCTTTCTGTTAATTTTGTCTTTAGCCTTATAATACCATCAGCAGCCATAAATGGTGACAATGAAGCCAATTTAGGCTCCCTTATTCCTTCAAATGATTGCTGTTGAACAATTCTAATTATAAAATTGTTAGCTTCAATAATCTCCTTACATGACAAAACTTTACTCACACACTTTTCCTTCTTTGAGGGGTTACAATTATGAATAAATCTCAGCAACCATGCAAAAACACACACAATCTTATCAAAATCATTTGAAAAGTAATAAAACCAATCTTTTGGGTAATTATTACTTAAAAGTGAAGGTGTAGGTCCTTTCTTTTTTTCTAAAGAAATTAATTCTTCGTCAGGTTCAGGTTCATTTGATGGCCAGGTATCTTCAGGCAACTTCAACCATGACGGGCCCTCCCACCATCTGGAACTAATCAACCTGGAAACTGAACATCCTCTACTGGGCAAGTCTGCTGGATTCATAGTGCCGGGAATGTGCCGCCAAGATGTTCTGGAAGTGAGGCTGCAGATTTCTTCAACTCTATTTCTAACAAATACTCCCCAGTTTTCTTCTCTTTTAATCCAAGCTATTACTGTAGAAGAGTCACTCCAATAAAAAAATTTAATATTACATTCAAATTTGTTTTCATCTCTTAATTCTTGCACTACTGAAGAACCTAATCTAGCACCTATAGTAGCAGCCATTAGTTCAAGTCTGGGTATTGTCATCTTCTTTACAGGTGCTACACGTGACTTTGCCTGGATTAGCTGTAATTGAATACATGTACTAAGTTCAAAACGCATAAATACTGCTGTTGAGTACGCAAATTTGCTGGCATCACAAAATATGTGAACTGATACAGAAATGATTACGTCATCCACACCTTGTAGCCATCGTGGAATCTTCATCTCTTTTAATTGATCGAGTTCCTGAAACCATATATTGAATCGTTGTTTGATTTCTTCTGGTACTTCTTTGTCCCACCCACAATTATCTTTCCAGCATTCCTGCAATAATAACTTAGGGCATATGGAAATAGGACAAGTGAATCCAATAGGATCGAACAATCTGTGTGCAGTGGACAATATAACACGTTGTGTTACCAAGTTCTCTTCTAAATTTACTATTTTATGAAAACTCACAGAAATTGTGTCTTCTTTCTTGTCCCATGTGAGACCTAGGACTGAAGCCTCTGTCTTGTCTTCCAGACCAGGTTCAGTATATTCCCATCCTCGCAGCTCAAACTTTCCCAAAGAAAATATTTGTATTGCTTCTGAAATGAACTGTTTCAAATCCCTTTCATTATTTACACCTGTAACACAGTTATCAACATAGAAACTTTTAAACAACTTTTCTATTGTACATTTAGAAAATTGATTGTCTTCAGCACACTGTACTAAATACTTCTGCAGGTGGTAGTTGATGACGGCATTGAGCAAAAATGGACTACTTGAGACTCCAAAAACAACTCTTCTATGTCGGAAAATCTTGAGTGATCCATCTGTGTTTTGCCACAGAAATCTTAGGAAATCTCTGTCCTCTTCATACAAACTTATTTGCAAAAACGCCTTTTTTATGTCAGCGATAACTCCTATTTTATAAAGTCGAAAACGTAAAAGCAAAGCTGGTATTATTTCAATTAAGTTAATACCTATTTCCAAACACTGATTAAGGGAATAGTAACCCTTTTCTTTAGACGAGGCATCAAAAACCGGTCTTACTGCAGTGGTGCTGTTTTCTTTTATCACTGGTCTATGAGGTAAATAGTGACCTTCATCCCATTTGCTTATTGGGATTTCCTCAATAACACCATCTTCCAGCCAATCTGAAAACACATTGTTATATACATTATATAAACTTTCATTTGTTAGCTTTTTCACTGAGTTTTCAAGCCTTTTTTTTGCAAGATTGAAATTTCTTGGAACTTCTGGGTGGTCTTCGGACCAAGGTAATTTGACTTCATAGCGTCCTTCTTCATTTACTCTCACAGTTTCCAAAAATTGTGTTTGAACAGAATGTTCAATTTCTTGTTTGCTTCTGGTCTGTAGTGGGTCTTTTATACCTAAAACATCCATTTCCCACAGCTTGCATATTGAATTACTTTGTACAAACATAGAAAGTGCTGTCATAGAACTAAATTCTTTACTTTCTTGAAATTTTCCTGTCAAAACCCATCCTAAATGAGTTTCAAGGGCTATAATACCACAATCTAGAACCTCTTTTCTTCCAGTTAGAAGTTTCCCATATATGTCAGCCCCAATTAATATCTCAATTGGACTGTCTGCATCCTGAAACAATTTAATACCTCTTTCCATCAGTTCATCAGTCCATCTTCCTGGTTTCAAGGCAGGAACATAAGTACAAATATTTATTTCACTAAGTGCCTTGAAATTACAAGAATATGTTTTATCTATACTTTGTAGTCTGACTTTGTAGCATGCATGATTGCGAGGCTTAGTGACCTCTCCTCCAAACAGGCCATGTAATAATGTTTCTTCACCACAAGTGTCATATTTCATTTTTTCAACAGTCGATTTCCTTATGTATGACCTCTGGGATCCACTGTCAAAAAGTAAACGCACATTGAGTTCTTTTGTGTCACTAACAGCCTTGACAACAAGAGTTTGCATGTAAACCTGATTGCCATTCACATTGGACAAGGAATTCTCAAAATTGGGCTCAGCTTCTTTTTCCTCGCATTTAGGTTTAATGTTAGACCTATTAAAATTATTCTGCAACTTTGAACACATAAGTGGTACATGTTTTCCATTACAAATAATACATTTAACAATAGCTCTGCAATGTTTACTTAAATGTCCTACTTTTGTACAAGAAAAGCAACACCTTTTGCTAGTAAGAATATTCTGCCTTTCTTCTAAAGACATGTCCCTAGCTTTAAAACAGTTTTCACTTAAATGACCACCGTCACAAAACACACACATCGATAACTTCGTCTTATCTGTGCTTACTGTAGACGTATTTGATTTTACATTTACAAGGCCAGCTGCTGTAACATTGCTGGTAGGCCTTCTTGTATTTTTAATATGCTTATCTTTACTTGCAAAGTCTCTTTTATATGAACTCGTAGGATTATCACCTGTTGATACTTTTGTTTTTTGTAAACCAAATCCCTGTTTAGCTAAGTTTATTCTTTCTTCTCCCTCCACTTCAATTTTCAAAAAATTCATTAGGCTATCTAGCCTACTTTTACTTTCTGACGCGGTCTCGTCCTGTTGAGAGTTAGGCCTACTTCTCTGCCAAGCTATTAATAAATCCTCCCTGAGACAAGATTCTACTAATGGGAAGAGCATAGCAGCGTACTTCTCCTTTGTTACACCTAAAGTTTCTAAACACCTTAGTTTTGACTCAATTTGATCATAAAGTGAGGAAATAGTAATTTTACTTTCACTGCTATTTAATGTTATTACAATTTTCAAGATTTCTCTTATGTAAAACTCTACTAACAGGTCATCTTTGGCAAAGCGAGATTTTAAATGTTCAATAGCCTGTTCATAACTACGTCCACATGGGGGAAAACTCTCGACAATTTCCCTAGCCTTAGTATTAGGGATAGTCGCTTGCAGGAGATACTGATACTTGTCATCAGAATCAATACAGGGGTCTTCATGGATTTTCTTAAATTGGCCCCAAAACGGCAACCAATCACTAATATCACCACCAAACTTTTTAAACTCAAGTGTGGGTAACTTAAATTTACGTTTTTCTACATTCACACTAGTATCTGTCTTAGGCCTAGCCTTGTCAATAGCCTGTTCAACTAAATACTCAACTATTTTAAACTTGCCTGAGTATTCATCGGCAGATTCTACCTCATTTTCTAAAACTTCAGTAGATGCATTTTCATTTAGTAAAACTTCAATAATTTCTCGGTCTAAGACCTCCAATTGATTATGTTTTTCACGTAATAGCTCTAAATTAGCTTTTAACAAAATCACATCATCTTCATTTTTTATGGATTCTAATAATGTATTGTGTAAACGTGAAAATCCAGTTCTAAACAATTTTCTTTTCTTTTTCAGAGCATCCATTATAAAATACTTACTAATGGATCATAGATTTTAACTGTAACCAAATTATTATCCTGTCACGGTCGCCATATGTTATTTCTATAAACTTTTGACACTGCCGCTACAGGCGGAACACTCGTCATATTTATATAATTATGCTGGTAATAAAACTTATTTCATATTTAAACACTATTTATTACTTCACATCTTTCTTAAAACAAAACTCTAAACAAAGAACTGAGAAAAAACTAAAAACAATTACAAATCATCTGTTAATTTATATAATGTTCTTTTTCTTTTTTTTTCCATAGAGGATTGTCATAGAGTATTATATTATTGCATTCACAACAATCAATATTGCAGTCTTCTATATCTTTGACTCAAAAATCTGTAAATTATGTCTGATGTGTATTATTTATTATATTAAGTTATACAAGCTAATTCAACCATAGTATTTGATCAATTCAATATATTTAATGGTTATGGAGTAACATGGAAATATTATTGTTATATTAAGCTAATGATTGTCTCCTGTGTGTAATACTTCCAAGAGCAGGTTACTAGTTGGTATAGAAATACAGTGTTAGTATATTACTCTAACGATATGTAATTGTCAATGTATGTAATCCTAAAAAAAAAAAAAAAAATTAATGTTAAAAGTAAATCTAAATGGAAATAACTCTTACATTTCAGATGTTGTCTCTTGTGAAACATGTGGCAAAACAACAACTAAGGGACAAACTGAAGAGCACAGGGAAGTTTGTTCCAAGATTGACACGTCTGTAATGTATTGGAACTCTACCAAACAGGATGAAAATATTAAATGTAACAATATGACTTCAGTTGGCTCCATTCTCTCAGTGAGAACAAAGAACTACATCAAAAAGTCATTGACATGTAAACATTGTAGTTACACAAGCTCAGAATTAAATAAGCTTATAATCCACTTCAGAAGCCATATTCGTAAAATATCTTACAAGCATGTAACATGGGATTTTTCTGCAACACAGACAAAAGATATTAAACACTTCTTGAAACCCATTTCTATGTTGAAGCCTTACAAAAGACCACAATGTGATTTTTTATCTGCACATTCCAGTCACTTTATAGCCCTTATGAAAAACCATTCCCGAGAAAAACCTTACAAATGTTTACAGTGTGATTTTTCAGCAGCCCAATCAAGTCATTTAAAAAGACATATGAGAAGACATTCTGAAGAAAACCCTTACAAATATCCAGAATGTGATTTTTCTGCAACTCGTACAAGTAGGTTGAAAGTACACATGAGAATACATTCTGGAGAAAAACCTTACAAATGTTTACAGTGTGATTTTTCAACAGCTTATACAAATAGCTTGAAAGTACACATGAGAATACATTCCGGAGAAAAACCTTACAAATGTTTACAGTGTGATTTTTCAGCAGTTAATACAAGTAGCTTGAAAGTACACATGGGAAAACATTCCGGAGAAAAAACTTACAAATGTTCACAGTGTGATTTTTCAACAGCTCATACAAGTAGCTTGAAAGCACACATGATAATACATTCCGGAGAAAAGCCTTACAAATGTCCAGAATGTAATTTTTCTGCAATTCGTACAAGTAGCTTGAAAGTACACATGAGAATACATTCCGGAGAAAAACCTTACGAATGTTCACAGTGTGATTTTTCAACAGCTCATACAAATAGCTTGAAAGTACACATGAGAATACATTCCGGAGAAAAACCTTACAAATGTTTACAGTGTGATTTTTCAGCAGTTCATATAAGTAGCTTGAAAGTACACATGAGAATACATTCCGGAGAAAAACCTTACAAATGTTCACAGTGTGATTTTTCAACAGCTCATACAAAAAGCTTGAGTGTACACATGAGAATACATTCCGGAGAAAAACCTTACAAATGTTTACAGTGTGATTTTTCAGCAGTTAATAGAAGTAGCTTGAACGTACACATGAGAATACATTCCGGAGAAAAACCTTACAAATGTTCACAGTGTTGTTTTTCTGCAGCCCGATCAGGTGATTTGAAAGTACACATGAGAATACATTCCGGAGAAAAACCTTACAAATGTTCACTGTGTGATTTTTCTGCAGCCCGATCAGGTGTTTGGAAAGTACACATGAGAATACATTCTGGAGAAAAACCTTACAAATGTTCACAGTGTGGTTTTTCTGCAGCCCGATCAGGTGATTTGAAAGGACACATGATAATACATTCTGGAGAAAAACCTTACAAATGTTTACAGTGTGATTTTTCAGCAGTTAATAGAAGTAGCTTGAAAGTACACATGAGAATACATTCCGGAGAAAAACCTTACAAATGTTCACAGTGTGATTTTTCTGCAGCCCAATCAGGTGTTTTGAAAGTACACATGAGAATACATTCCGGAGAAAAACCTTACAAATGTTTACAGTGTGATTTTTCAGCAGTTCATACAAGTAGCTTGAAAGCACACATGATAATACATTCCGGAGAAAAGCCTTACAAATGTCCAGAATGTAATTTTTCTGCAATTCGTACAAGTAGCTTGAAAGTACACATGAGAATACATTCCGGAGAAAAACCTTACGAATGTTCACAGTGTGATTTTTCTGCAGCCCAATCAGGTGTTTTGAAATTGCACATGAGAATACATTCCGGAGAAAAACCTTACAAATGTTCACAGTGTGATTTTTCTGCAGTCCAATCAGGTGTTTTGAAAGTACACATGAGAATACATTCTGGAGAAAAACCTTACAAATGTTCACAGTGTGATTTTTCTGCAGTCAGATCATGTCATTTGAAAAGACATAAGAGAAAACACTCTGGGTAAAAACCTTAAAAATGTTCACAATGTTATTAATCAACTGCATGTTCAAATATTATTAAAATACATATGATGAAACACTCTGGAGAAAACCCCTACAAACGTTTATTTTATAGCAACACAACTAAGCAATCTTAGAAGCTATATGAAAACACCTGTAGATAAACCTTAAAAATGTTCACTATGTGATTATGCAGCTACATGTTCAAGTTCATTTTAAATTCATGTAAGAATCCATTCTGGAGAAAAATCCTACAAACATGTATTATACAACACAACTAAGCAATCCTAATAACCATATGAGAACACATTGTGGTTCAAATGGAATCACGTTTCAGAATGCACAGGATTGTATATCCCCAGTGTATAGTTGTGTAAATACTAAGAGTGTTTATTGATCCAGATCTCGTATTTAATGGTCCCTACCCTGAATATATCGATCCATATCTTGAACTCAGTTTTACTGATTCTCCGTTAATCATATCGCCCTTTGGATGGATGTTATTACTAGGATTTACAAATTTTTATATCTACTGTAAGCCATGAACCTGATTACAAATCGTACTGGACTAACATAGCCTTCTATATTACTCGTGTAGAAGCTCATACAGAACTGATATGACTTATTTATACTTTACTTTCGTGTAGAACAACTGATAACTTACCTTCCCATGAAGTGCTGCACTCTTACACAGGTATCGGAACTAGTTCTGTATTATTTCAGATAACTCTTGATTGTGATTTTTTTTATATATGTACTTTATATATGGTTTTTTAAAAAATGTATCTAGCTGTTTATGTTTTTTTTTCTTCATCATGATACAAAATTACAGCATAAGTAAGAAGGGGGGAAAAAATTATGGTAAAACCAACTGGTTACAAATAGTTAAGAATAATTGTTAAGCGCTATTGTGGTTGGCAATAAGTTTTGATTCTGAACAGGAAAATTGTACAAGACATACCTTGGAATGACAAGCCACAGCCCCTTGATGCAAAGGGTTAAACATAAATATTAAAACAATAAGGATAAATAAACCACAAGTACAACTTTCCAGTTGTTGGAGGAATCTTTTCTTGTCCAAATCAACTTGAAGATTATATAATTTCTATGTTGAGCAGTTCTGAAAACAACCTATCACTCACTCTTAATACTTGTTCTCCAAGAAGAGATCCCGCAGGGGGGTGCGGAACACACCTACGAGGGATTTGGCGTCCCTCGCGGTACCCTAGCCTAACACTACACCACTCACAAAGCACACACACACACACACATGCACATTTACACATACACTATCATCTTCACTTAGGGAATTTGACTGGTCAGAGCCGTTGCACGTTGGGAGTGCTGAAAGGTCCAGAGCTTGACTAACTCTGGTCTGGGACGCTGCTCTGAGCTTGCTCTGCCGAAGACGTATGCGTGGTTGCTGGTCCGCTAGCCACTTCGGTCCTTGGTCAGAGAGTGTCCGCGGTGCACAGGTGTCGGAGCCTGTGCACAGTATTACGAGTTCTCGACTGATGCCCATCCAGTCGAGCTAAGGAGGAAACTATGGGCCCCAGAGTTCCGGGGGTTGGAAATAATCGAAAGTGATCCATGGGTGTACCCGTTCTTATAGTCTCGCCTGTAACGCCTGACACGATGGTTAGTTTAAATCAAATTTATGGATAACCAACAAAAGTCCAACCAACCAACCAACCAGAGTAATGTGAAGAGGCGTCGTGAGGTTTCTTCGAAGATGCCTAGTGCAGTAATTGAGACGAGGAAAGAAATAAATGTAGCATCACCCAAACTGCCGCCTAAATTTTTAATTGTTTCATGCGCAGAGGAAGGAAAGGATCTATCAAAGGTATCGCCTTTTCTCATAAATAAGGCTATAACTGGATGTGCAGCAGAACCTGTCTCTTCCATAAGGAAGTTACGGAATGGAACACTGCTGTTAGAAACAAGCAGTCACAATACCTGCTGAAAATGACCTCCTTCTTTGATCAGGTCAAGGTTTCGGTGGCCCCCCACAAAACCTTGAACTCATCAAGGGGAGTAATATCATGCAGAGATCTTTTGTATGTCCGTGAGGACGAAATAAAATCTGAACTGGAATCGGAAGGTGTAACAGAAGTCGCACGAATTATGAGGATGGAAAACGGTCAGAGAGTTCCAACAACATCATTAATTCTGACATTCGGGAAACCATCTATCCCGGAATATTTATATGCTGGCTATCAACGGCTTCCTGTTAGGCCCTACGTTCCCAATCCACGACGGTGCTTTAAATGCCAACTCTTACCGACTCACTTTTTATAACCTTTGCCGTTGTTTATTTCTCTTCCTCAATTGCTAAGTCAGTAAGAAAGTAATGGTTTATCCATTGACTACGAACCTAATTTCATAGACCTGTGCCTCAAGGAATACACCTCTCAGAGGAACCAACCCCTGAATTTTTGATAAAACCAATTAGCCTCCGATAAGCCCTGTTCAAGCTCCTTTTCGGGTAGTGGAATCTTTGAGAGACACTTGTGATTTAAAGACTATACCTGGATACCTAGTGAACTTATCTTATCTAGAATGAAAACACAGCTAATTGGAAAATATACATTTTTATTTATTTGTTCCAAGGTTCAAATTAATTATTATTGTTTTTATTTAATTTCACAGGATTTTCTTGACTAATTATTTTTTCAAAATTTCATACAACTTGCCATTTAACTAAACATTATTATCTCCTTCTGTTTTTAAATTTTCTTATTATCATTAATTTTACATATAATTTAAATTATCAAAGTTACCATAATTAATTTTGTATATAATTTTGATTAGTAGGGTTAAATTTAACATATTTTAAAATCTGATTCTTTTTCAAACACTTAATATTACTATGTAATGCCTTTAGGCTAGGCCTTGAACAATTAACTTCTTTGGAAGTTATTCATTAGAAATTCACTTAGAAAAAGCCATATAAGATATACATCTTTATACTTAATCCATACATTCCCACAGCGATGGGAATGGAAAGTCAATTTTGAATCTTTATTACTTAAATTTGGGTAACCTAAGAGAGTTGACTAATCAGTCCCTTAGGTTATTCCCATCTTATTTAATTTTGAAATTAAGTTAATATAATTTGAAGTAAAATGTTATTTAAAAAAAAATAATTAAATTGATTATATAACCTTGTACTGTAGAAATCTTTTTATCTTCATTAATGTTGTCATCTGTCGGTCCTGTTACAGCTTCAAGGGTCTTGGTAGGTAGGCGTCTCTCCATAATTTCGTTTAATCTTCTTATTTTCTTTAATTTTGCATTTTGGTGGTCGAAATTTTGTTCTGGGTATATATGAGCCCTTGCTCATATATATCTTCCTTCCCCTGATCACATCGTAGCACTTTTTACTCTGTTTTTAGCACATTTTTTCTTGTCCTGATTGCATGGTACAAAAACACGTCTGCTCGCTTTGAGAGCCTAATGCATTCTGATTCTGGATAGCGTGCCTTTTGTGAGGCCTCCTCCTCCAATTTCAAACTTCCCACGTCCCAGTATCCATTTTTCAACTTTTGACCAATCAGAAAGCCGTTGCCATGGCAATTGACTTTGTTTGTTCGGAAATTCTGAACTAAGATTAGTTTTCCTTTTTATAAAAGGCGTTTCTGTATTCTGATGTGTCCTTTGCATTTTTACCTTTTATTTAATAACATATTTGACTTTATTTCTTCTCATTTAATTTAATTAACTTTTTAACATTCTTAATCCAAAGTTCGACTGTAGCGCTTTCGTTTCGTAGTGACAAGATTTATAATCAATGCCCTAAGCGGATTTTTCCGAAATCAAATATGACTTCTTCTATTATAACCTAATTTCTTAGGCTATTACACTTTAACATTTAATCTTTACTTTTACATAAATACTATTTTCCCTAGCTAGGCCTAATTTACTTTCCTCACATCTTAATTTACATTCTTTATTCCTGATTATTTTTAAGTACAATTATTTTAATAGCCGGCATCTAGGCCTAGTTTGTTATACTACACAATTACCGTCTTTTTTTGTTTACATAATTTAGGCCATCCACATTGAAGCGACAATTCCTCCTATTGCTCATAATCTATGTTTTCCAAGTCTAAAGTTATTTCTAATCTTCTTCATTCCACTATTATTTACCCCAGTTTTAACATTACCATTATTATAATGTTTTAAAATTTTCATATATAAATCCAGTCAATTATTCAACCCGGTTAGGTTTGATTCCGGCACTCCGTACAATCACCCAGATTCCCTGCATCGGACATTCTGGCCGCTGCACAACGTTATGGACACGTCAGCTCTTCTTGCTCCAAGCCAGAGGTATGCGGACAGTGCGCATCTGAAGGCCATGTAGAAAAGGTTTGCACAAGTACTCCAAAATGCCCAAACTGTGCTGGTGATCACCCTGCTCTCTCCTTTAACTGCCCAAAGTTCAAGGAGGAGAAAGCGATCCTCAGCATAATGGCAAAGGACAAAACATCTTTCCACGAAGCGAAAAAGAAGTTCAAGTCAACTCAACCTAGACTAGAAACGAAATCTTATGCCTCAGCTATCACCACTGAGAAGTCGTGTGCCAACTGCGTTGAGCTAAACAAGAAAATTGAAGTTCTCACTGAGCAAGTTAGCCAGTTATTAGCTTTGGTGACGAAAAATTCTGTTTCCAACTTAAATAATAATGTTGAATGTGAGAAGAAATCTCTATTTGCCAGATACCTCCGGGAAAGTTAGAAGAAGCAAGACACTATTAGAGACAAGTGTAAAACCTACTCCAACTATGAGTAATAATAATAAAAATAACAACAAAACTGCACCTTTGAAAGTGGGTGCAAAATTACAAGCGACTCAAAAGAGGACCATTTCTAACTCCCCTTCTGAGTCAAAAAATTCCTCAGATTCCACCACTACAATAGTGGTGATGGATTCTAATGACGCTTTGCCTGGAACGTCCAACATTCCAGGCCAACAAATTGTCAATGACGGCAGTGCGAGCCAGGTGAATCCATTTCACTAAAATACAATGTCCACACCTAAACAAACCATGATTCAGTGGAACATTAACGGTGTTAGAAGTCACATTAAGGATCTCAAAATAATTGTAAGAGATGTGTTTCCTATGTACATCTGCATTCAAGAGACACATCTCCATGAATCGCACAATTTCTATCTAAGGGAGTATTCAGTTTACAGATCGGACTTCGTTACAGAAAATCGAGCTAGAGGTGGCGTAGCTATTCTAGCCCGTAACTGTGTCGACGCTGTTCCTGTGAGCTGAATAACTCCCTTACAAGCAGTGGCAATTCAAACAGCTGTTTCGTACAAACTCACTCTCTGTTGTGTCTACCTCCACCAAGTGACAACCTGCAACAGAGAGATCTTGTAGACCTCATAAATCAGTTACCGACTCCGTTTTTATTAGTGGGCGATTTCAATGCCCACCATGTTTCATGGGGTTCACCAGAATGCAACCCGCGAGGTAATCTGATCGAAAGCATCAGATCGGAACTTGATTTATACCTGCTAAATGACGGTTCTCCGACACATTTAGCAGCGTCAACAGGTGGATGGACGGCTGTAGACTTGTCATTATGCAGTCCTGCTTTGGCTACAAGGCTAAACTGGTCGGCATTGCCTGATCTTTACAGTAGCGATCACATTCCTATTGAGATCTCTATGTGTGACTCCTCACCCTGTTGTGTTCGACATCCTCGTTGGATAACGAAAAAAGCCAACTGGGAACAATTTTCACAAGATCTAGAATCACTGGACGTGGATTACCTGGCTCCCATTGATGACATTGTCAATTTATTTACAAAAACCGTTTTGAATGCCGCCGGAAAGGCAATTCCGAAAACCTCATCCAAACCACGACGACTACCTGTTCCGTGGTGGAATGATGAGTGCACTGTGATCCTTCGTCAACGGAGAAAAGCTCTGAACCAGTTCAAGAGACATCCAACGAGTGAAAACCTGGAAAAATATAAAATCTTCCGTGCGAATGCACGGAGAATATTTAGGCAAAGTAAACGAGAATCATGGTCGCAGTACATTGGCACAATTACAAGAACTACAGCTCCATCCACAATATGGAAGAAATTACGATCAGTCTGTGGCATTTCCGTTCCGATGCCATTAATTTCATTACGGCATTCGGATGGTGTTTTGACCACGGACTGCGAGGAAATTGCCAATGTGCTAGCGTTATCGTTTTCAAAACATTCTTCATCTTCTGCATACAAGGACGCTTTCCAGGTGTACAAACGTAAACAGGAAGCCTTACCTTTCACCGTTGGATTGTCTGGAGATTCTTGTTTAAATATCCATTTCTCCTTCGATGAACTAGAGTCAGCTCTCTCGTCAACGAAGGATTCAGCTCCAGGCCCGGATGATATTGTATACTCCATGATTAAAAATCTACCTCAGTCGGCAGAACTAGTTCTCCTTCGGATATACAATCGTATATTCGGGGAGCATGGTTTTCCCGATGGATGGTTAGAAGCGACTATAATTCCTCTTCTAAAACAAGGAAATTACAAAACTAATCCCAGTACTTACAGACCCATCTCTCTTACCAGCTGCTTATGCAAACTTCTGGAGAAGATGGTCAACCGTCGTCTTGTCTGGTATCTAGAAACAAACAAACTTCTTTCTAACGTTCAGTGTGGTTCCAGACAAGGACGTTCATCAGTTGACCAATTGGTTTTGTTGGAGTCAGCTATACAGAATGCCTTCATCTTACGACAAACACTGGTAGCTGTTTTCTTTGACCTTGAGAAGGCATATGATATGGCATGGAGAAGAGGAATTTTGAACGTATTGAAATCATGGGGTATACAAGGTAACATTCTTGCTTTTATTCAAAATTATTTGAACAACAGGACTTTTCGTGTACGTCTAGGAGGCATATATTCTGATCGTTGCGAACTAGAGAATGGTGTACCACAGGGTGGCGTATTGAGTGTGACGCTGTTTGCTGTTGCCATTAACAGCGTCACTTCAAACGTACAGTCACCGGTCCACTGTTCCCTGTTTGTAGACGATTTTTGTATATATATGGCTGCTAGAAGTATGGCAACAGCGGAAAGATCCTTACAATTAGTCATTAATAAATTGCAAGAATGGACCAAATCTACGGGCTTCAAGTTTTCGGCTTCGAAGACCCAGTGTATAGCAATTAGTCGTCGCAGGCAACACCAGGAACCTATTCTTTATCTTGATGGTACGCGGCTTCAAACCGCGGATAATGTGAGATTTTTGGGTCTTTTATTAGATAAAAGACTTTCATGGAGTCTGCATGTGCGTGATTTGAGGACCCGGTGCAGCAAGATATTGGATATGTTGAGAGTTCTAAGTGGTACAAATTGGGGAGCAGACAGAACCTGTATGCTCCGTTTCTATCGCGCCGTTGTAAGATCGCGCATAGATTACGGCTGTATAGCCTATTCATCTGCTCGACCTACGGTTCTGAAACTCCTGGATTCAATACATCACGCTGGCCTTAGACTTTCTACTGGTGCTTTCAGATCAAGCACAATCCCCAGCCTTCTAGTTGAAGCTGGAGAACCATCTCTCTCAATGCGACATCAAATGCTACAAATTTCATATTACACTGGTCTTCGAAGTAATCGTAAACATCCGGCATTCAAAGCAGTTTTTGATAACTACCTCGAGGATCGTTACAATGTGCGTCAACGTTCAACTGCTCCCTTCGGAATAAGAACTTTGCGCATTTTTAGCAATGTAAATTTAGAAAATCCACCTATATTCGAACAAACATCATGCTACATCCCTCCATGGATAATACAAAAGCCAAAATGTGACTTCTCATTGTCCTGTCCATGTACCTAAAACACAATACTCCTGACGTTATTTATCGTCAGGAGTTTTTACAGATTCAACAAACTCACCAACATACTGTGACTATATTCACAGACGGTTCAAAACTGGACAATGGGATTGGTTGTGCATTTTATATGGAAGGAAAAACCTTCACTTACGGATTGCCCTCAGCCTGTAGCGGTTTTACTGCAGAACTTTATGCAATTTTCCAAGCTTTAAGATCAATTCCATCTGCAAAATCTAAATATCTTGTGTGTTGTGATTCCATAAGTGCTCTCCAGGCTATTCAGGAAATGTACACTAAGAACCCTTTAGTTGGAGACATCTTGTGCTCTATACACAGGCTCCAATTGCGAGGTGTTGAGGTGTCATTTCTCTGGGTGCCTGGTCACTGTGGAATATTCGGAAACTCTAAAGCAGATGAAGGTGCAAAATTAGCTACAGGTATGTTGCCATCGACACAACGTGTGATGGCATCAGATTTTGTATCCAAAGTTAAAACTAAACTATTCTCTGTTTGGAATGAAGAATGGCAAAATGTAAATAGAAACAAGCTGAGGGACATCAAAAATACCGTCCGACCATGGAGGACATCTGTTCGTTCGAATCGTAGGGAGGAAGTGGTGGTAACTCGACTTTGCATCGGGCACTCTTTGTTAACGCATGGATGGTTGATGAGACATGACGATCCACCACTTTGTCCGTTTTGTAAAAGTACCATCACAATCAAGCACATTCTGCTTGATTGTGATAAGTTGGTCAATTTATATATTCGTTTCAATCTTCGAGGTAGTTTAAAGGTGGTTTTAAGGGACGATGTCACGGCTATCGACCGTGTCCTCGCTTTCTTACGCCACCTTAATCTATTTAATAATATTTAATTTTTTTAATAATTTTAGGTTATTTAGTTAATTATAATTATGTTTAATAATTACAATTAGTTTTAAACATTTTATTTTATTTTGTTTTATTTTGATTAGTTTTATTTATGTAATATTTATTTTAAAAACTTAACTTTAGTTAGGCGATGATAACCTCAGTAGGTTTTTCGCCTGGAAAAAAAAAATCCAAGAAGAGAAAGAAATGGACTAATTTTATGAACAATTGTTAGTTACTTCAATTATTTAAATTAATGATATTTTTACAAATTGTTTAAAGTTATTAAGTGGCAACAGATTTATAGAACGAGAGGGCTGAATTAATAACATAACAATTTCTATTTGTATCACTTCTCTACACAAGTTTTGACATCAAAGAGCACCATCCAAATGATACAAAAACTAATGAGACTCTCAGACCAGATTGAAGAAAATATTCAAATTTGTGAAGACCAGAAATTTATAAATAGATGTGTGGTAATAAATTAAAATTACAGGCAGAAAAGTATAAAAACACAATCAGAGTACTAAACAAAGGTATAGATTGTATCAAATGATGTTTGAAATCCTTGTTGCTACTTTGGTTGTTGATGCAAATCATTATTGACAGACTTTCTTTAACATTATTTGGTTTGAAGAGTTAAAATATAGATTTAATTATTTTGAACAGAAAAATTTTAATTTGAAATAAGTTAGGTAAAGATACTTCTGAAGACGTGGTTGCAGTGGTTAACTGTGGCAAACTAACGAGGAATTGTAAAATACCAATTCTGATGATAGGAAAGTCAAACAGGCCAGGAGCAATTAAAAATGTGAAACAGCTCCCCCTCTTTTGCAAAAGCTTGGAAGACTCCTGCAGTGTTTACAGAGTGGTATGAGAAAATTTTTATCCCTAAAGTAAAAAAGCTCATGGAAAAGGAGTTGGTAAAGTTCTTTTAATTGTTGATAATATGCCATATTGTCCCACCGAAGAACTGTTGGAAAGAGGGTAAGGGCCATTTAAAACAGTCCATTCCAGAAAAAACCTTACAAATGTACTGTTTTATTATTATTCAGCTACAAGATTAAGTACATTTAAAAATCATATGAGAATCCATTTGGGGAAAAACATTACAAATGTTCGCTATGTAATTATTCGCCTCGACAATTAAATGCATTTAAACTACATAGGAGTAGTCATTCAAGAGAAAGGTCCTATAAATGTTCACTGTGGAATTATTCAGCTGCAGAATCCAGAGGAATTTCAATACAAATGAGAACCCATTGTCAACAAAAGCCTTACGAATATTTATAATATAATTATCCAGCTGCACAATGATCTGAGAAAAAATACATATGAGAATCTTTTCCAGAGAAATTCCGTATAAATGTACCTTATAAATGGGACAATACCTTGTGTCACTATGTAAATGGTTCATTTATAGTATCAAAACTAATTAAAATACACAGGACCCTTTCGACAAATTAAAGTGCCTATTAGACAGTAACCTCGTCCCTAAAGATAAATACATTTAACATAAAGAAAAGAATAAATATTCTATTAACATTTAACATAGGTTGTATGTAGGATAATATTATATTTAGGATAACTGTTAAATTGTAAAGATTTCTTGCTGTTTGTGTAAATATTTAAATGTAAATTAGTTAAACTTTTAGTAAATTAAAGTAAATATCATAAATAATTCATTGATTTTTTTTAGTTAAATCCAGAAAATCTTTAATTGTGATCTATTTAGAATATAGATTTGGCGCCCAACATTAATTATTTGATATTAATATTTCATATTAATAATAATAAATTTAAATGTACATTTTTATTTCTTAACATAAAGGAAGCGAGGTGATGATATAGTTGTCGTCAATGTGAAGTCCGATGTTCTTTTTATGTTATAGTTGGTACCATTAACGTGTGGCTACTTTAGCTTGTAAAATTTGTAACTTAGTAAAAATTATTTTGTTTTTCAAATTTAAATTGTGTGTTAAAATTTCATTAAGTTAGCATAGAATTAAGTAAATATAAGATAATTAAGTGATTGAGAATTTATAAAAACATTTATACTTGAACTGAAGGAGTGTTTATAAAATATATGTTAAAGAGAAGTAGTCGATTTGGAAATAGGAAAGTAAAAATGAGTCAAGTATCAGAACAAGTAGTAAAGTTCGGGCAATTTATTGCGGGAAATAACCAATAGGAATGTATATACATGGGTGGAAATCGAACTTGATACCGAAAATAGGGAGCTTGAGATAGGCACAGTAAAAAACACGGTTCACAATAAAAATGAAAGGCCAAGTTCTGAATCAGGCGTAATACTCATGCTTAAGATATACTTCAGCCAATGGAGGAGTCAAATTAAAATCTTAAGAAACAAATGGAGGAGTCAAATAAAAAGGTTTATGAACCAAAGGAGGAGCTCAGTAAAAAAAAATGAAGGAATCGAATAAGAAACTAAATAATAAGTTGGATGAGAATTAAAAAACCAAGATAACATTGCAATCTTACTAGAATAAAAAACTGTAGAGGTAAAAGGGGAATTTATGTAATCGATGCAAAACCATGTCAAAGATGTAGGCAAATGGGTGGAATCAATAAATAATAAAATACAATTGACCAAACACAACATAAGTGATGCGGTATAGAAACGTGTATGTTTAATAATAAAAAACCAACTGTAGCACTAGAAAGCATGGACATGAAGTTTGCTGTTCTTTTTATGTTTATATATATATATATATATATATATTTTACGTTATCCGTTGTTTTTGGTTGCACTGACTTTATGAAGTTAATATATTACTATTGTAAGTAATTTTTCCAGCATTAAGTGCAATGATTTTACCTTGTGTGATGAGGCGCCTTTCGGTCACTTGACCATTGTTGAATCACTGATTACTTTTTCTCAATTTTACTGGTGTGGATGTTCGTTCCGTGGTGTTGGTATTTGTTGACGTCATACACGTTTCCTCTTGAGTCTCGTGTATAATATTTTTGAATAGTATGTCTTCTGTATATGTTGTTTGTAGATTCATTAAATTGTTTTGTATGTTTTTATAAATGTGGTATTTTTCTAGTGAGTTTAGTTCTATTGGGTTATTATTTATTTCAAGTATAGTTAGGTTTTTTTTGTAATTTGTTATTTCATGTTTATGTGATATTAGGTGTGCTGCAACATTTGATACTTTTGAATTTTTGTTTTTGTATGCTCTATAATGTTCTTCAAATGTTATTTTAAATGATCTGGTTGTTTTCCCTATGTAAAATGCGTTACAGTTGTTACATGTAATTTTGTAAATGCCTGATAAGTTATGTTTTTCTGAATTTGTTTTGTGGTTTGTGTTATTAAGATATTATATTATTTTGTTGTTTGGTTTGTATGTTGTAGTGTAGTATTCTTTGTTGTATATATTTGTTATTTTTTCTATTTTGTTATTGGTGTATTTATATTTTAGGTATTTTTTTATTTTTGTGTTCCGGTTGTAGTGTTGTGTTGAGGTTAGGTTTTTTTGTGAATTTATTGTATATATTTTTTATAAGGTGTTTGCTGTATCCATTTTCTATGATTATTTTTGTAATGTTGTCTAATTCTTCATTTAATTTTTGTTTGTTATCTTGTGTGTATTTTATTGCTTTATTTATCATGTTACTGTAAGTGTTAATTTGTGTGTCCAGGGGTGGTTAGATTTGTAGTGTATTGTGGTGTTGTTGGAAGTAGGTTTCCTGTGTACCGTAGTTTCTATTTTATTATCATTTATATTTAATGTAATGTCGAGATAGTTGATTGTTCTATTTGTTTCTGTTTTGACGGTGAATTGTATGTTTTCATTGTATGTATTTGGTTTGTTTAGTATTATGATGTGTTCGTTGTGAATGGTAGGTTGGTATATTACAAGTATATCGTCTACATACTTTGTCCATAGTGAAATATTGTGTGTGTTTAGTATAGGTTTAATTATTATTTGTTCAAAATGTTGTAAATATATTTCTGACATGACTGATGATATGGGTGATCCCATGGGGAGACCAGTTGTTTGTTTATAGTATTTATTGTTAAATTGGAAGTAATTTTGGTTACATATGTGTTTGGTTAGCGTAAAGATACTATCTATTATGTTTCTTTGTTGTTATTGTGTTTTAGTTTGTTTTTTATTATTTCTATGGTTTCTTCTATTGGGATGCTAGGGTACATGTTAGTTATGTCATAACTTATTATTTTTGTGTTGCTGTTTGTTTTTATGTTTTTTATTTTATTAAATAATTCGTATCCATTTTTTATATTGTATGTGTTGTTGATATGTATTTTAGATCTTATTATTTTGTCTAGTATGTTTGCGATTATGTAAGATGGTGAAACAACACATTATTCCTTATAGATTAGATTATACTATAATTTATTAATGTCTTTACTTAGACTTACCAATGGTATATTCAGATTATCAATATTTGCAGTCTTCTATATCTTTCCCTCAAAAATCTGTAAAATATGTCTGATGTGTATTATTTATTATATTAAGTTATACAAGCTAATTCAACCATAGTATTTGATCAATTTAATATATTTAATGGTTATGGAGTAACATGGAAATATTATTGTTATATTAAGCTAATGATTGTCTCCTGTGTGTAATACTTCCAAGTACAGGTTACTAGTTGGTAAAGAAAAACAGTGTTAGTATATTACTCTAACGATATGTAATTGTCAATGTATGTAATCCTAAAAAAAAAAAAAAATTAATGTTAAAAGTAAATCTAAATGGAAATAACTCTTACATTTCAGATGTTGTCTGTTGTGAAACATGTGGCAAAACAACAACTAAGGGACAAACTGAAAAGCACAAGGAAGTTTGTTCCAAGATTGATACGTCTGTAATGTATTGGAACTCTACCAATAGTAGATAATGATACTTGTAAAAGAAATTAACAAAGGCCTGAGAATGAATATTTATGAAGCTTTAGAAATACATAAATATAATACTAATAATGAGTTGATAAATGAACAAATACAAGTAAAATCTAAATTTGATAATATATTCAGTGTTTGTAATGTTAGGGCAGCAAAATAAAAAATTTTTAAGAACATTGTAATTGATTTGGCATAGCTATTTATTTGATATAATTTGCACATATGTTAATTGTAATTGCTTAATATTCCTGATGTTGTTAGTTTTGTTAGCCAACGAAAAGCTTTGAATTGTAAATTCAATTATAATTCTTGTATTTGTATTTTGACTTATGTTCTTTATTAATACACAAGAATACATATTGCGATATATATATATATATATATATATATATATATATATATATATATTGGTTCCATCTTCACGTGAGCTACTAGTTATCACTAAACATTTTAAAATATCTCTACACACATAATCAATACACAATTACATTACAACTCACACGCACGTTTTGACATCATAACTCATAATACACACAAAATACACTTACACCACCATAATATCCCACCGCCACCCTAACTCCCTAACCTACGTAAACCTTGAGATCAGTTACGGTCTGAGTTGACAATGGGACACATCTCCCGAAACGGCCGTCCTCAACAAACAAAGGAATTATAGGCAATTTTATAAATATTTAAAAGTGTTTATATATATATATATATATATATATATATATATATATATATATATATATATATATATATATATATATATATATATATAAATATATATATATATATATATATATATATATATATATATATATATATATATATATATATATATATATATATATATATATATATATATATATATATACTAGCTGACCCGCCGAACTTCGTATCGCCTAAAAGCCAATTAATGTTATGTTAACATTAATTAAACTTAAATCAGTATTTTATTAACATAATAATATCTGAACTTATAGTAGTCCATCGAGAAAAGCGTGGCAATAAAATCTCTTGATTGAATACTACTTATTGAAGTCCATTCAGATGTAAAATGTTTTTTGTATATTGTTTGAAATGTGTTGGAAAATAATTTTTAATTGTTGAGTGTTGCTTGGCAACAAACATTTTGAATGAAATGTCTTAGGATAAGATAAGATAGAAAAGATAGATAGAAAGTCTACACGTCTTTAATTTGAAAATTTCAAACTTTTTTTAATAAGGTAAAACATTCTGGACCATTTTGATGAAAATTATTATTCAAATGTTATGACAATATCTAACGTCATTACATGTAAATGTATTACAATTAGACTAATCGATAGCGTGTGAGTATGTGTAATGAAATCTTAAACTTGTTTTAATTAAAGGTAAAAAAGCTTATACTCAAACTTTTTTATTTAAAAAATATATTTTATTATTTACAAAAACTTAATTTATCGTAATGCCATTGGATGTACAATATTTTTGGTTAAACCCTGAGTTGTATAAATAAATAAATTCGATGGTTTTCCAACTCTGGAACACGCAACATATAATTGGCCGTGAGAAAAACATGGGTTTTCTAAATCCAAGCCACAAATTGTCATTGTTTGGCCTTGTGACTTATTTATAGTCATAGCATATGCCAAGCGGATTGGAAATTGTAAACGTTTGAATGGTATAGGCGAATCTGAAGGAATCATTGGGATCCGTGGTAAAAGTACAGCTTCACCTTGAAATTTTCCACTCAAAATATTGGCTTCAAGAATGTTGCCCATGATTTTTTTTACAACTAATCGCGTGCCATTACACAATTTTGGGGCATTTAAATTTCGAAGCAAAATTATAGGTGAGCCAATTTTCAGTCGCAAATTATGTGGTGGCATTCCAGGTAAATCTAGTGAATTTAGAAACTCTACAGGATAGTTGACAACTTCGTCAGGATTAACAACAGTGTCAATCGATTTAAATGTAATTTCATCACCAAGCAATGACTGTTGTATTTTAAAATTGATGGTGTCAACATCTAAATTTTTTGCGGCTAAAATAGCTCGCTCTCGCAGCCATTCATGATTAGTATAATTATGTCTTAAATCTGGAAAGATACTTGTTATTAACTCATCTTTGGTAGCCACCATGTTGCAAAAATTCTCTGGAAGTCGAATATATTGTGTATCTTCATACAATTGAATTTTACCGTTGCCAATGTCTAACAATTGTTCAGAGAATCCTGACGCTAATGGATCATTTTGAAGTCGAACGCGCATATTAATAGTAAGGCATAATTTAGTGACACTTGGCCATAGATAAGATTCTTTCAAACATGCGTTTATTTCGTCTGCATATGTCGCGCGTGGAATGACTGGTAATGTTTGTCTGAAATCACCAGACAGCAGCAGTAGAGCACCACCGAAAAGCCGAGCATTATTTTTGATATCTTTCAGGGACCTGTCGAGAGCTTCAAGCGAATGCTTGTGGGCCATTGTACATTCATCCCAGATAATAATTTTACATTTTCTCAAAACTTCAGCCATGCCCGAATGCTTCTTTATGTTACACATTGCTTCGGGATTTGTATGAACGTTCAAAGGTAATTTAAGTGCTGAATGCGCAGTCCGTCCACCATCAAGTAACGTTGCTGCAATGCCTGATGAAGCAATGGCCAATGCAATATGATTTTGAGATCGAATCCGCGCAAGTATCAGTGCGATAAGAAATGTTTTACCAGTGCCACCTGGAGCGTCTAAAAAAAAGAATCCACCTTGTTGTGCTGCAATTGAAACGTTAATTTGATCATATACATTTCGTTGTTCAGCAGTAAGCAATTGTTCATTTTCCGCAACAAAAGTAGCCAAAGAAGCCTTATCGAACTGGTGTTCACGTTGAACATCGCTGTTGATGATGTCTACTGCTGGGCGATTCGGCGCTGGCATTCCAATATGGATGAGCGGCATGTTTGAAATAAGAATACAAATATCCTCAATCATTATTAATGACTCGTTGTATATTTCGGCGGAGAATTCAATATTAAGATTTTGATTAGTAATTCTAGTCCGATGCAAAATATCCTCACTCATTGAGTCTTTATATTTGTTCCACAGAGCAGATGCATCAGACGGAAAACACGTTGTCAATATTATTGAAAATAATTGACGAATTTGTTGTGGAGATGAGCTCAGTGCTGCATCTGCAAGTGTGAGATCCCAATGGTTACCATCCTCCAATAAATGTAACTCACGACACGCATCGAAGAAAGAGTCGTATGAAGTACCATCGACTTTTCGCAAATATTGGAAGCACGTCGGTCCAGGGACGTTAACCAGTAATAAACGCAAAAAAAAACATTCGCGTTGCTTAGGATGAACTGTATATAATCGACCTAAAGTATTTGTCATAAATATATCAGCGAATCCTGGGACTGGAATGCCTCGTTTCCGCGGTTCCCAATTCTTTGATTGTTTATTCCATGTAAAAAATTTAGGGACATCAGTGTACATCAACGTCCTTGCGAATTGACCAACAGCATCTTGTCGACTACAAAGTTTAAAAAATTCAGTAAGAGTTGTTTTTGGAGCCGTCAAAGCCTGTTGTAGTGCAGTTTCTTCTGTAAAGTAAACACGCTGTCCGTTTTCAAGATGCACAGCCAAATGTATAACAGCAGGATCCCTTTCGTGTATAGGGAACGTAAAAATGCGCCAAATAGCTTCGTTGCTACTTATGTATCGGCCCATTTGATAACGTGTTATTTCGTCATTGTCGTTTACATTTTGAACAGCAAATATAGCTTTATCACTACCCTTGTGAACATACTTACAAATGTATTTGATAGACTTCACCGAACTGCATAGTTCAACGTTTATGTGCGCTTTGTAGGTTTTGCACAGCAATGGCGAATATGGAACTACCCAGCGATTATCAATATCTACTCTCACACCATTTGACAGACGCAATTCATATGATTGACCACCATTGTCTACGTCTCTACGTCGATAAGATGGATAACCGTCCATATTGGTGATAGTATCAGTTTCACATGGTTTTGGAAAACGTTTTGTACATTTTCCATTATCCATACATGGCGACATCATGTTTAGAGTGCCACATGGACCATGGATCATATTTGTAGTAACAATGTTAAACAATTCTGGATCAACATTCGGATCTGGAATTTCCGCTGAAATAATTTTGTCAATTTCTTCTGCGCGTATTTTATCCACCAACCAAATTAAAATATGCGCATTAGGTAAACCTCGTTTTTGCCATTCAACAGAGTAAAGCCAACAACGCGTTTCACCAAATACCGAGTAATGTGTAATCAAATTCATCAAAGATTTTAATTTTTGTTTAAAGACACGTGCAGTGACATCATGACGGTGCATCGATGTTTGACCTGGCAACAGAAAACTTTTGATTTCATCCCAGTTTGGATTACACGTAAATGTGATAAAAAGATCAGGTCGGCTGTATGCACGTACGTAAGTCATGGCATCTTGAATATATTCCTGCATATGACGCGGGCTACCAGTGTATGATGATGGGAGAATATATGCGGTACCAATATTGTTGATGTCATTCGTTGCATCTACGTTGCCGATTACGGCATCACGTAAATGAATGTACTCCTCAGCATGAAGTTTTGCTTGATTAAATTTTATGTATCGTAATCTCTCACTTTCGATTTTTACATACATATCGACAATGTACTGATGGAATAGCTGTCTGCATCGGAGAATACCATTACCTTCATTGGCACGAATCATTAGTCGATATGCATAGTAGTTCATAGCACTAACTTTCTTGTCCCGTTCTTCACCTGCAAATAAATATAATTATGAGATTAACAGAAATTATTGATTAAAATAAAATAATTTTAAGATAATTTATAAGTTTACCTGTAGTTGGATTTCTTTGTTTAATATTGATATGATATCCATCTTCTCCTTCCCAAAATATCAACGGATACTGCAAAGCATCGTAAGAACGATGATTGTCTTGAATTATTTGCATCGTATTATCTCTGCATTGTATGCGAATATCTCGACGTTCACATGAGTCACCAGCCATAACGACTGCAACTTCATTAATAGTTGGAAAATTATATGTGCCTGCGTGCTCTCCATAGGGCACTTTGTCTGCTTTAATGACAATGACGTAGTTGTCGTTTTGCAGTCTGTTAGAAAGAGTCTTAAACAATCGTATCAATTGGTTATTGTTTTGCAAAAACGTTTGCAAATTATCCACAATTTCTCGTTTTTCCATCCGCTCTATATGGTTGTAAAGGCAGCGTGTATGTGATTGTTGCTCCTCATCGCCCATAAAATAAATTTGTAGAAATTTTGGATCGGCATCAGGCATTGGAAGCAATGAACCAATTTGGTGGTACACCTGACCTTGAATCTTGAATGTAGATTCAAAATTACGACCATCTTCATTATGAACAATTTTTGTTGCTCCAAATGATGTCATTTGGAAGCATGAATTGAATTTACGAATTTTTCGCAAAAACAATTTCGATTGAGATGTGGTTCCGGCTAAAAGTGTTTTTAAAGGTTCCGGTGGTGGATTTAGCGATGGCAGTGAAATTTTTCCAGATGCGCAACATAAACCAGTTGATTCACCTTTATACTTGAAAGCATGACAATATTGACACTCTTTGTCCATACTACCTATCGTGATTAGTGCATGTGACGAATAATCTATTTCAGGAACATATTCGAACGTGAGACGACTAAATGATGCTCGTGACAATGCTCGATTATGTTGCACTTGTTGATGGTGATGGTCTCTATGTGCGTCGGTAGCTCGTTGACGTGCCTCTCGTTGTCTCAATGCATTAGCATGAAGACGTTGAACGCGTTGCTCTGAATTCTCATTTGCTCGTGAACATGCAACTTGATCTCTTAAATTTGCATTATCCGTTGAGTGTTCTTCAATTGATCTATTTAACCGACGATCATGGACTAATTGGGCGTTCCGAGTACGCCGACCAATGTTTTTTGCTCTTCCACGAAGACGTGGCATTTTTCTGTATAAGGAAAATACTGTAAAATAATACATAACGAAAATGAGTGATTTATTAAAGATGAAAATTAAATAAATAAATAAATAAACAATTAAATAAAAGTATAATTATGTAGATAACCTATATAGAATTTCCATGTATTGTTTATGAAATTATACTTTAATTTTATGGATTTTTATTTATTCACGTTTTATATTTGCCTCTTTATTAACACTGAGTTTTATTTGGATGGATTTTTTATCGACACAGATTTCAAAATATCGAATATTTCATTATTATTTAAATTTTATTTGCATACTATTTTATTTTCCCTTAAATCTCGAAACAGTCATAAATTAATGATGCCGATAGTACACAAATAAATTTGTAGGTTAGGTTAGTTATTAACTAACGCACGTGTAAATTTGATAAAAGAAATTATAAGAAATATACTCACTTCGATTCTGCACTAAATTCGCAAAATGTATAGTTTTTTAGGCACACTTCAAAACTCTTCTCAAAACACTCAGTACCTTTTAATTTAATATTTGATCCAGCACATGTTCTACAATAACACAATGATAACAAAACATTTTTTAAATTTGATCGCAGCGCTAACTGTCGGGACAGACTAAAATTAAAATTGAATATTTAATATTTGACACTGCGATGGTAGCGCCGTCTGTCGGATCCAATGTAAAACATTCCAAAATCAACAACTACTAATAAATTAAAAATTAATTAAAAAAACATTGTCCAGCGGACAAAATTGTAAATCTAAACCATTCTCAGATCCCCTTGAACACACACAAAAAATTTCATCAAAATCGGTCCAATCGTTTAAGAGAAGTTCAGTGACATACACACTCACAGAAGAATTATATATATAAAGATATATATATATATATATATATATATATATATATTACGTTGTCCATTATTTTGCCGCTGCACTGACTTTATGAAGTTAATATATTACTATTGTAAATACTTTTATCCACCACTGTGTATATTCAACTTCATATATTGCAGTACATAAGAATGCAGTTCCAAATGTTTTGATTCACACTGAGTTTATTCTACAACTAGTAATTAAGGAAACAACACACTATTCCTTATAGATAAAATTAGACTATAATTTATTAATGTCTTTACTTAGACTTACCAATGGTATATTCAGATTATCAATATTTGCAGTCTTCTACAGCTTTCACTCAAAAATCTGTAAAATATGTCTGATGTGTATTAATTATTATATTACGTTAGACAATCTAATTTAACCATAGTATTTGATCAATTTAATATATTTAATGGTTATGGAGTAACATGGAAATATTATTGTTATATTAAGCTAGTGATTGTCTCCCCTGTGTAATACTTCCAAGTGCAGGCTACTAGTTGGTATAGAAATACAGTGTTAGTATATTACTTTAACGATATGTATTTGTCTATGTATGTAATCCTAAAAAAAAAATTTAATGTTTAAAGTAAATCTAAATGGAAATAACTCTTATCTTTCAGATGTTGTCTGTTGTGAAACATGTGGAAAAACAACAACTAAGGGACAAACTGAAGAGCACAGGGAATTTTGTTCCAAGATTGATACATCTGTGATGTATTGGAAATCTACCTGCATTCTCTCAGTGAGAACAAAGAACTACATCAAAAAGTCATTGACATGTAAACATTGTAGTTACACAAATTCAGAATTAAATAAGCTTATAATCCACTTCAGGAGCCATATTCGTAAAATATCTTACAAGCATGTAACATGGGATTTTTCTGCAATACAGACAAAAGATATTAAACACTTCTTGAAACCCATTTCTATGTTAAAGCCTTACAAAACACCACAATGTGATTATTCATCTGCACATTCCAGTTACTTTAGAGCCCTTATGAAAAACCATTCCAGAGAAAAACCTTACAAATGTTTACAGTGTGATTTTTCAACAGCCCAATCAAGTCATTTGAAAAGACATATGAGAAGACATTCTGAAGAAAAACCTTACAAATGTCCAGAATGTGATTTTTCTGCAACCCAATCAGGTGTTTTGAAAGTACACATGAGAATACATTCCGGAGAAAAACCTTACAAATGTTCACAGTGTGATTATTCAACAGCTCATACAAGTAGCTTGAGAGTACACATGAGAATACATTCCGGAGAAAAACCTTACAAATGTTTACAGTGTGATTTTTCAGCAGCCCATTCCAGTCATTTGAAAGTACACATGAGAATACATTCCGGAGAAAAACCTTACAAATGTTTACAGTGTGATTTTTCAGCAGTTCATACAAGTAGCTTGAGAGTACACATGAGAATACATTCCGGAGAAAAACCTTACAAATGTTTACAGTGTGATTTTTCAGCAGCCCATTCCAGTCATTTGAAAGTACACATGAGAATACATTCCGGAGAAAAACCTTACAAATGTTCACAGTGTGAATCTTCTGCAGTCAGATCAAGTCATTTGAAAAGACATAAGAGAAAACATTCTGGAGAAATCCCTTACAAATGTTCACAATGTGATTTTTCAGCAACTCAAACGCTGCAAGTAACTTGAAAGTAAACACGAGAATACATTCCGGAGAAAAACCTTAAACTAAGCAGTCTTAGAAGCCATATGAAAACACATTCTGTAGATAAACCTTACAAATGTTCAATATGTGATTTTTGAGCTACATTATCAGGTTCTTTTAAAATACACATAAGAATCCATTCTAGAGAATAATCCTACAAACTTTTATTATACAACAACACAACTAAGCAATCCTAATATCCATATGAGAAAAAATTGTGTCTCAAATGCTATCACATTGCAGAATGCACAGGATTGTATATCCCCAGTGTATAGCTGTGTAAATACTAATAGTGTTTATTGCTCCAGATCTTCTATTTAATGGACCCTATCCTGAATATATCGATTCATATCTGGACTCAGTTTTACTGGTTTTTCCATTAATCATGTCACCCTTTAATTGGATGTTATTACTAGGATTTATATATTTTTATATCTACTGTAAGCCACGAACCTCATTACAAATCGTACTGGACTAACATAGCCTTATATGTTACTTGCCTTGGAGCTCATAAAGATCTGATATGACTTATTTATTCTTTACTTTCGTGTAGAACAACTGATAACTTACCTTCCCATGAGGTGCTGCACTCTTACACAGGTATCGGAACTAGTTCTCTATTATTTCAGATAACTCTTGATTGTGATTTTTTATATATATTTTTTTTTAATGTATCATGATGTTTATGTTTCTTTTTCTTCATCAGCATAAGTAAGAGGGGGGGGGGGAAAGCAAATTATGTTAAAAACAACTAGTTACAAATGGTTAAGAATAATTGTTAAGTGCTATTGTGGTTGGCAATAAGTTTTGATTCTGAACAGGAAAACTGTACAAGAATATACCTTGGAATGACAAGCCACAGGCCCTTAATCCATGGGTTAAACATAAATATTAAAACAATAAGGATAAATAAACCACAAGTTTAAGTTTCCAGTTGTTGAAAGAATCTTGTCTTGTCCATATCAGATTATATAATTATAATTAATTGCTATGTTGAACAGTTCCGAGAAAGACCTATCTTTCATTCTTAACACTTGTTCTTCGAGAAAAAGAAAGAATATCTACTGTATGCCGCGAACCTGATTACAAATCGTACTGGGCTAACATAGCCTTGTATGTTACTTGTCCAGTAGCTCATAAAGATCTGATATGACTAATTTATTCTTTACTTTTGTGTAGAACAACTGATAACTTACCTTCCGCGAGGTGCTGCACTCTTACGCAGGTATCGAAACACAGGTTTCAGATAACTCTTAATTCTGATTTTTAAAATATCTGTAATTTATATATGGATTTTTTAAAAATGTATCATGCTATTGATGTTTGTTTTCATCATGATACAAAATTACAGCATAAGTAAGAAGGAGCAAAATCAAATTATGGTAAAAACAACTGGTAACAAAAGTTAAAGAGTAACTGTTGTATTAAGTGCTACTGTGGTTGGCAATAAGTTTTATTCTGAACAGGAAAACTAGAAAACTCCTGTGATAATATTATTGTTTGAACACAAATTTATCACGATGATGAATGAACATATCGCAAGATCCATTTGGTTGGATAAGGGAGCGTAGATCAGTTGGACTTCAGAAGAGACACAGTAGACCTATTTTAGTGATTAATAAAACAGTGGGTGTGGTCTTTTGACTTATTTTAAAAAAAAAATAAAATTGATAACATGATTTAGTAGTCATTCTTGGAGGTATGACAAACTAGCCTCTTGATGTTTGGGTCAAACGAATATTAAAACAATAAGGATAAAAAAACCAAAAATACGACTTTCCAGTTGTTGGAAGAATCTCGTCTTGTCAACATCAACTTGAAGATTATATAATTGCTATGTTGTGCAGTTCTGAAAAAGACCTACCTCTCATTCTTAAAACTTAATTCTTCAAGAAAGAGAAAGAAATGAACTAATTTTATGAACAAATTGTTGGTTGCTCAATTATTTAAATTTTTGATATTTTTATAAATTGTTTAAAATTATTGCCATAGAGAGAATAAAATTAATTGATTACTTACTTAGCTAATGATATTTGTGTCACTATAACAGTGTCTATGTTTGTGCTGCAATGTAAACAGAAAGCATGGATTAAAATGCAATACTATTATTGCAGCACTTTAAGACATTTTGTGCGCATGGATAAAATGTGTTATACCCCCAGTAGCTGAATATCATAATCAATTATAAATTTAATTAATATTATTGGCAGTAATCCAAATAAAGTTAGGCAGTAATGACTGCCATTGATGATGTCGTGAATGTTGCATCTATCCAAGACATCAGCATCTAGTGCTAGTTGCCCATATATTGTTTATCAGAACTGGCATCAGTACATAGGGAAAGTCATGTTTATAGTCATCAGAATGTCTACACTAAAAATATTATTGAATAAGAGATACTATGTATTAACAGTTTAGTTTTGTATACAAAATATTTGTAAACCCTCCCATCATTGACTCACTTATGACTTGATTTCATGTCTCTATGGTTATGGAAAAGTGTTTAGTAGAAAGAGGTTTAATTAAAACTGATTATATTATAGAGAAAGTATGTTATTAAAAAATATGAATTTACTACCAGCAGAATGGAAGAACATAATCCAAAGATTGGCAAGGCAATTTAAATATAGAATACAGTTTGCTAGAAGGATCCAGAACGTGTACACTATTTAGCCAATGGAAATACTACTAAAACAGGAAGATAATGAGAATATTAACTAGAGGGCATAGGAGGAGTAAGGAAGAAACTATGAAGATTATCAAGCTGAAGCCAGTAAGGGGACATTAGATATATAGAATCAGAGGACTGAAGTGATAACATAACTGGTATTTGTATTACTTCTGTGGGCATGTATTGACATTAAAGAGCACCATCCAAATGATACCAAAACTAATGAGACTCTCTGACTAGATTGAAGATAATATTCCAATTTGTGAAGACCAGAAATCTATAAATAGATGTGTGGTAATAAATTAAAATTACAGGCAGAAAAGTATAAAAACACAATCAGAGTACTAAACAAAGGTATAGATTGTATCAAATGATGTTTGAAATCTTTGTTGATACTTTGGTTGTTGATGCAAATCATTCCTGACGGAGACTTTCTTTAACATTGTATGGTTTAAAGAGTTAAAATTTAGTTTCACTTATTTTGAACTACAGAAAATTTTTAATTTTAAATAAGTAAAGTAAAAGTACTTCTGAAGAAGCTATTACAGTGTTTAACTGTGGGAAATTTACGATTAGGTATTAAATACCCATTCTAATGATAGGAAAGTCAAATATGCCAAGAGCATTTAAAAAGATGAAACAGCTTCCCTCTCTTTTGTAAAATTCAACTAAAGGATTGGATGACTGCAGCATTGTTTACAGAGTGGTGTGACAAAATTTTCATTCCTGATGTAAAAAATCACCAAAATTTCCTGGAAAATAAGACAGTAAAGCTCCTTTAATTGTTGGTAACACACCAAATCATCCCAATAAAAAACTGTTGGTAAGAGGGAATGGACAGATTAAAACCTAACAAATGTATGTGATGTACTGTTTTATTATTATTCAGCTACAGGTTCAAGAACATTTAAAATTCATATAAGAACCCATTCTGGAGAAATATCTTACAAATGTAATTATTCAGCTCCACGATTAGGTGCATTTAAATTGCATAGGGGTAGCCATTCAAAGGAAAGGCCCTATTAATGTTAAACTAAATAAATGTTATAGGTGTCACTATGTAAATTATTCAGCATCAGAATCATAATGAATTCTAATACACAGGAGGACTCATTTGACAAAACCCAGTAAGTGTTCATAATATGAAATTATTAATATACTTATCTTCATTTCTGTTAGGAAAATCTCTATATGTTTGAGTATATTTTTCTGCCATTCCTAACTTTTCAATATTCTTCTCTGTTGACGCATTTCGGGGTAACTCCATTTTCAAAACCTAATTCGTACTATTTGCTCAAACTTTGAGTTTGTCTTTATATACTGTTAACCACTCCCCCACCACTTCCAAACCTCTCTTCCTATTGGGCCACTCCTACGCTTGGTTATTGCATCCAACAACTTTATAATTTTAAATTGCAACTTCTATATTATATATCTTGAAAAAATGTTTCAATTTAGAAACCTCCTCCTGTATATACGAATTTAGAACCTTTCTTTCTCTCTATTTCCTTTGTGTGACTTTCTATTTGATTTCTTCTTGCTCTAATTTTTCTAAATAACTTTCTTATTGCTTTGTTGTATATATTATTCTTAGAAATTTGAAATATTATATTAAGTTCTTCTTTATATTCTTTTTTTTTAGCGGTGTATCTAATAATCTGTTAGAAAAATGTCTCTAATTTATGTTCTAGTGGGCAGTTCGATTTTTGCGTTAATAACATTATCAGTGTATGTATCTTTTCTGAAAATTCCAAATTCTATTTATTCCCCTCTTCTTTTTAGTTTTATGTCTAGGAAATTTAAACTACCATTATTCTCTTTTTCCATCGTGAATTTTAAATTATGTATTTTGTTGGTTTCTTTTAATATAGAATCTCCTTTTTTTCTTTCAGTGTCTTTTACTATTAGTAGCAAATCACCTACATACCTCATATATTCTAAACAATCGAATTTCTCTAATATTGTTGTTATTATTCTTTCTTCTAATTCTTGAATGAAAAACTCGCTTAATATTCCAGATAATGGGTTACCCATCCCTAGGCCGTCTTTCGGCTTATATAATTCATTGTTAAACTTAAATTGGTTTAGGTTTAAAATTATCTTCAGTGATTTAACAATTTCATTATTCAAATCCTTATTTTGGCTCTGTTCTTGTAATTTTTCCGTAATAATTGTATAGTCTCTCCAATTGGTACTGATGTGTATAGATTTTCTATATCGAAATCATTCTGCAATCATTAGTGATCTTTCTTTATTGTATTCTTTTAGCAACCTTGGTTGAATTTTTCACAGTAAATTTATTATTTAGCAGATCCATTTCTTTTATTAGATTTTTCTTAATTATTTTGCTAATTTATAGGCCAGTGGCATTCTATAATTAATTATAGGTCTAATCGGGTATTCTTTTTTATGAATTTTTACTTGAGCTCTCATTATTGGCACATTCAGATTCATATTTATATTTCTCTTCTTGAGTTATATATTAGGAGTTTTCAACTATTTCTTTAATTTTCTTTTCATATGTTTCAGTCTTATCTTTAAACTCCTTTTTACTTGCCTTTTTCAAAAATTTTCAGTTTGATTTACATATTCTTCCTTACTAATTAAAACAGTAGGTAAAACTAATTTTACCTTTTTTAATGAGGTACCTTTTGGTTACTTGACCATTTTCGAATCACTGATTTATTTTTCTGGTGTGGATGTTCGGTCCATGATGTTGGTATTTGTTGAACTAAATAAGTTTAGAAGTATTTTAAACCAATTGAACATTTTATATAACATGATGTTACAAGTAAACACAGATTTGGAAAGCTCTCTTACATTTCATAAACTAGGTGTTGTACATCCTAGTGTTATATCAACTCAAGAGCTATATGAGGAAATAATCAAAATATTATAATATAAGATTACCTGCAGAACCTAAAATAAAAAATATGTCGGAATTATAGAACCAGATTAAAGTTAATTGTAAATTAGATTCTGAAAAAATTTTATATGTTATATACTTAGTATATAGTGCTAATAGCAAATGTGTAATAAGTAATTAACAAACAGCAACAAGATTTTGATTTTTTATAAACTTACTTATTGTTGAAAACACTTATTTTAAATTGTATAAGTTACATTCTATACTTACAAAAGATGAAACCGTTTATGTAACAATAATACCAAAAGTAAGGTAAATATTAGTATCTAATTCTGTATTTTTAGGTTTAGACAATAATTGTAATGGTAAAATAGATTCCAAATAATTTTGCTCATTTGACCTTTTAACGCACCACAAATAAGATTGTTAAATGTGCATAATAATGCCAAAAACTGCGAGTATACTGCATTGGAAGTCACGGTCAACCTAATCAACTCAAGCCCAGAAATAAACCATTACCTGACGACCTTTCCCAATAAAGAGACTCTAGAAATTACCAGCCAAAAGGCAACTACCACAGTCGCATTTCAAGGCATATTCCTAATAAAAACTAATAATGATTCAGTCTTTTTCAACGACATAAAACTAAGCCACATGTTAACATCTTAAGGTCACCCTATTCTCATGGACATGCCCAAATAAAACTTATGATGAATAAAAGGCCAGATTCGGTAAAAGTTTCAGCCGGAATTTTACAAAACCGACACTGAAGCCATGTCTAAAATAAATCCAACTATGGGAACCTAACATATGAATGTAAGGACTATCGGCCTTTATAGTGCCCTATTCAGCAGTTTGATATACTTTCTCATCATCTAGATAATAAAACTGGCAAAACTTCACCCCTCGAAGTTTTATTTAGGGATGTTAGAGTTATATAACTCAGTATTGTAGATGTAGTTAATATAAAGGTGACCTACGTATAATTTTTCTGGTGCAGGTTTTGATTGTTGTGCACCTGCATACCATTGTTAACGTAGTGTGTAGCGAACTTTAGAAGAAAACCATTGTCTCCACTCCAACTGAATGTACATCATTAATAAAGCATAATTTTGTAAAAATATAATAATTTTAAAAAAACCTTTTGGGCTTAATAAAACATGTAACGTGTGTGTGTGTGATATGTAATATTGTCCATTATTATTCCGTTGCACTGACTTCATAGAATTATTATATAATATTGTAAACTAATTTTTACCTTGTAAAATGTACGGCGTGGCGTACCTTTCGGTCACTTGATCATGGTCGAATCACTAAATTATTATGCTACTGTTTATCTAAGTAGAATAATAATTCAGTGATTCGGCATTGGTCAAGGTCAAGTGACCGAAAGGTACCTCATCAGGGGGTAAAAATTGTACTTAATATTGGAATAATTGTTTACAACAACAAATTATAATAACTAATGGGCGTGGAAATAAAGCACAAAAATAAGCCAAACATACGATAATTGGTAAGTCGGATCGAAATGCGGTTTTTTGCATTCGATTCAGGAAGCCACAACGAAAGTTTGTGAACATAGCCATTTTATAAGAAATCAAAATTGCATCGGTGCATAAGAAAAATGCATTTTTTAAAAGTTCATTCACTGGCTCGATTTTAAAAAAATTTATAACTGAATAATCACAGAAATGGGCCGAATGTTAGTACTCGGGGGTTTTTGGGGTCACCGAACACGAATATGATATCCGTAATGACCCCCGAAGTACCTGGGGCCCAGGGCGGATGACACCAACCGCATCTGGAATTTTCCGTAAGTACAATACAAAATTGATCGAAACTCGTTATTTGGGGGTAGCTGAACACGAATATAATATCGGCGATGATCCTCGGAGTGCCTGGGGCCCAGGCCGGGTAATACCTACGGCATCTCCTTGAATTTTCCATAAATTCGGCTCGAAATTGATCGAAGCTCCTTACTTGGGGGTTTTTGGGGTCGCTGAACACGAATATAATATCGGCAATGATCCTCAGAGTACCTAGGGCCCAGGGCGGATAATACCTATCTCATATCCTGTAATTTTCCAAAAATTCAGCTCGTTACTCACGAGTTATATTGATTATCATTCAAATAATAGAATATTATTAATATCATTCAATATTATTATTATAATAGAATTTTATAAATATTTTTTACGTCATGAATTTCTTGTTCGCATGTAATAGCAAAATTACAAATTACTGATTGTGAGTGTGGTGTGTGTATGTGTATTTATGTGTGTACTTACGGAAATATAGATATTACCCGTCCTAGCCCCTAGGTTCTCCGAGGATCATCGCCGATATTATATTCGTGTTCAGTTACCCCAAAAAACCCCCAAATAACGAGTTCCGATCAATTTTATATTGTACTTACGGAAAATTCCAGGAGATGAGGTTGATGTCATTCGCCCTGGGCCCCAGGTACTCCGGGGGTCATTACGGATATCGTATTCGTGTTCAGTGACCCCAACAACCCCCGAGTACTAAAATTCGGTCCATTTCTGTGATTATTCACCGTGTTATACATTTTTTTTTAATCGAGCCAGTGAATGCACTTTTAAAAAATGCATTTTTCTTATACACCGATGCAATTTTGATTTCTTATAAAATGGCTATGTTCACAAACTTTCGTTGTGGCTTCCTGAATCGAATGCAAAAAACCGCATTTCGATCCGACTTACTGCACCAATTATCGTAGGTTTGGCTTATTTTTGTGCTTTATTTCCACGCCCATTAGTTATTATAATTTGTTGTCATAGACAATTATTCCAATATTAAGTACAATTTTTACCCCCTGATGAGGTACCTTTCGGTCACTTGACCTTGACCAATGCCGAATCACTGAATTATTATTCTACTTAGATAAACAGTAGAATAATAATTTAGTGATTCGACCATGATCAAGTGACCGAAAGGTACGCCGTACATTTTACAAGGTAAAAATTAGTTTACAATATTATATAATAATTCTATGAAGTCAGTGCAACTGACTATACATTTTTTTTAAATCGAGCCAGTGAATGCACTTTTAAAAAATGCATTTTTCTTATGCACCGATGCAATTTTGATTTCTTATAAAATGGCTATGTTCACAAACTTTCGTTGTGGCTTCCTGAATCGAATGCAAAAAACCGCATTTCGATCCGACTTACTGCACCAATTATCGTAGGTTTGGCTTATTTTTGTGCTTTATTTCCACGGCCATTAGTTATTATAATTTGTTGTCGTAGACAATTATTCCAATATTAAGTACAATTTTTACCCCCTAATGAGGTACCTTTCGGTCACTTGACCTTGACCAATGCCGAATCACTGAATTATTATTCTACTTAGATAAACAGTAGAATAATAATTTAGTGATTCGACCATGATCAAGTGACCGAAAGGTACGCCGTACATTTTACAAGGTAAAAATTAGTTTACAATATTATATAATAATTCTATGAAGTCAGTGCAACTGACTATACATTTTTTTAAATCGAGCCAGTGAATGCACTTTTAAAAAATGCATTTTTCTTATGCACCGATGCAATTTTGATTTCTTATAAAGTGGCTATGTTCACAAACTTTCGTTGTGGCTTCCTGAATCGAAAAAAACAATAAATCGCATTTCGATCCGACTTACTGCACCAATTATCGTCAGGGCCGTAGCCAGCTTTGCCGGGCCCCGGACAAAATAACTCGTTCGGGCCCCTCTTTCGTGATTCCCGGATTTGTTAATACTATTTTTTGCATGGATATTGTAGGTAAAGTGTGAATAAGTGATCAATAATAATAATAAAACACAAAATTTAATACAACCTAAACTCAAACATGAACATTTTTTTATTACCTTACAGAACAAACAGGAATGTTGCATCTGAACGAATGCCAATGTAGGGCCTTCCTTCTTGCTTTCCTTGCCGCAAAGTCATTGATGGCATCATCCATGTTTATAGTTTTTGCCAGTTGAGCCTCCACAGCCAGAACTCCAAGACTTGACAGTCTCTGTTGTGTCATTGCAGACCGCAGCACATTCTTCACTCTTTTTAATGTTGAAAACGATCGTTCTGCGCTTGCAACAGTTGCAGGCACTGTCAAAAAAATACGCAGAGCTATACACAAGTTTGGGAACATATTGGAAAGATTAGTCTTATGAAGATGGTTCAGTAGTTCTAAGGGACGTAAAGTGTTTTCCCCGACGTTGGTAGTATATACTAACTTAAGGCTTTCAATTTCTTCTGTTAAATCAATTTGCAAATCGTTCTCATATCTTAAAACCAAGTCATTCGATTTTGATTTGATCTCTTCTTCTGGCATACTCCTGAACTCCCAAAGAAATGGAAAAAAATGTAGAATTTCATTAAGTGATAGGAACCTCTCATTCAAGTCTGCAATTACTTCATCCAGAATAACGTAGAAAATATTTCTCTTAAACAACTCTGGAGTCTCTGGTGTTTCTTCCGTGTCATTGTCGTCTTCATCAATCATCCTTTTGCGCTTTTTCACCCTCTTGGATTGTTCGGTTAACTGTCCGGGCCAGCTAATATTTTCAGCTACAATTGTAACTTCACTCCATATCTTTTCCCAGCCTTCATTTCGTAGGCTTTGAAGTTCACACACCAGATTCTTTAGGTTCTCACTCGCTGTATCAATGGTCGCCCCGCGAGCTTGAATTACTTTATTCACTAAGTCAATAGTTTTTAACACTTTAAGCCATATGGATGCCAACAACAAACAGTCAAACATTCTCATGTATGTTTTAAGTCCTTTGACGTCTCTTCGACAATCTGCTGACAAATTGAGGAGTAGAACTTCATCTAATGCTTCCACCAAACTTTGTAGATGTGCAGCTACTGTCGATTCTTGCAGACCAACGAGTATGTGAGGTTGAATGTAAAGAACACCCAACTTTTTCCTGGAGAATTTCCCATCTTTGAGGACTTGAGCTGAACTGATTCAGCCTGTTCTCCACAAAGATTAAGTGAATGACACGCACATGCACTATATACAGCAGGTTTGTTGTCATTTAGCATTCTTGCTTGCACGCCCTTATAAGCCCCTTTCATGTTACTTCCATTATCATAACCTTGACCCCTACAATCAGATAAAGGTCACATCACATGCTACAAATGTGCTCGGCTACTCGCCCACTGGCCGCTATAGACTAGGGATGGCCGAAAACAACGGCATCAGTTGTTTGGCAACAGTTGCTTCTACGCAACCTAATGCGCGCGCAACTGATGTGGAGAAAGTCCTAATGTCTAACCTAATGCGTAGCAAACTAATGCCTGGCAACAGTTGTTTTCTGCTAACCTAATGCGTAGCAAACTAATGCCTGCCAACAGTTGTTTTATGCTAACCTAATGTGTAGCAGACTAATGCGTGCCAACAGTTGTTTTATGCTAACCTAATGTGTATCAGACTAATACGTGCGCATCGGTTGTTTCCTGCTAACCTGGTGTGTAGTGTGTAACAAACTAATGTGATTCAACAGTTGCTTTCGGCCAACCTGATGTGTAGGAAGTCCCTAATGTCTAATAACTCTGCAAGAGGGACGTTGCTATTGATTACAGACCTAATTAATAATTCCTTATATGTTATCATTTATGTCAGTCTATAATTGATTTTACGAGTATAATGTCCGTATTATTTTAGGCGGTAAAATGCTTCAGAAACTGATCCATTATTTTGTATAGGTACTTTAAATATTTTCAAATTAAAATATATTTTATATATTTTTAAATGTTAAAATGGAATACCTAACTATGTAAGTCTAATTATAAATATTTCGGGGTAATTGTTTTTACCTTAAGTAAATAAGTAAGCCTTGAATAAAACAAGTTTTATTTTATATGTATTATGTATATATATTTTAATGGTGAAAGGATTTCTTATGTAGAGCTAATATAAATATATTTCAGGGTAATTGCTTTTACCTTAAGTAAATTAGTAAGTCTTAAATAAATTGAGTTTTATTTTATATGTATTCATGCATATTGTTTTAATAGAAATATAAGTGTTATTATTACCCTATATTTACACCTAATAATCAATACATTAGTTAGCTGTAGCCTGCATTAGTTGGGGCGGCCGAAGCTGATGTTTTCATTCAACTAATGTGCTCGCATTAGTTCAAGCAACAGTCACTTGCAACCTAATGTTTGACATCAGTTGTTTTAAACTGATGTGTACCGGCAACTGTTGCGTGCGCAACAGTTGAGTAAAATCGTCAACTTCGGCCATCCCTACTATAGACTATAAATGAGTGGAAAGAGAGACACGAAATAAAGGAAACTGACAGGCGCGCGCAGGCACTAGCGCCCAATCAATGTTTGGCATTTAGACAGTTGTCATAGCGACGACGGCCGGCCAGACATTACGTCACCCCAGCCCCGCTGCCACAGAGACAGCAGCGCAGCCGTCAGTGTTTGAAGGCGCATGCGCGGGCCCCCTAAAAAATCACCTAGGGCCGGGCCCCGGAAAAAATATCCGAGAAAACCGCCCTGACTATGGCCCTGATTATCGTAGGTTTAGTGCTTTATTTCCTCGCCTATAACACACACACACACACACACACACACACACACACACACACTCACACACACACACACACACACACACACACACACACACACACACACACACACACACACACACACACACACACACACACACACACACACACACACACACACACACATATATATATATTTTTTCCCCTTTTAACAACAGGTTATTCAAATACAAGAATATTTACAATAGCAAAACAAACTCTTGAAATTATAAAATCTAAATTAGAACACGAGAAAGATAAAAAATTAGCATTAGAAATTTTAAATACACTCAAAATAACATTAAATCAAAATTATTTTTCATACAATGACAAAATTTATAAACAAGAAGATGGTCTTGCTATGGGTTCGCCATTATCAAATATATTATGTGAAATATTTTTACAACAATTAGATAATAAAATAAATGAAATTATAAAAATATATGATAAAAATTGTTATTGGGTTCGCTATGTAGATGATGGAATGTATATATCAAACAATAATAATATAAATTTAACAAATATTTTGAATAAAATAAATAATAAAATCAAATTTACTTATGAAATTGAAACAAATAAAATAAATTTTCTAGATTTAACTATAATAAGAAAAAATGAAAAATTTGAATATATGATATACCGTAAACCAACTTTAACAAACCAAATTATACCAAATAGTTCTAATCATCCATATAATAAAAAAATGGCTGCTTTATATAATTTATTATATAGAATGCATAAAATATCCGTGAATGAAGAAAATAAAAACAAGAAAAAAACATAATTTATCAAATTGCATTAGAAAACGGTTATAAAAAGAAAACTGTTGACAAACTTAATTACAATATTTTTAATAAACAAAATAATAATTTAATTTGCAATAGTAATAATAATACAATATGGACTTCATTTTTATTTATAGTCCATGAAATAAAAAATATGACTAAATTATTTAAAAACACAAATATCAAAATTGCATACAAAACTAATAACAAAATAATAAACATAATAAATAACAATAATAAAATAATTAATATGCATGAAAAAGGTGGTGTTTATAAATTAGAATGCGAAAACTGTAATTAAAGCTTATATAGGTCAACCAAGAAAAAAATTAAAAGAAAGATATAAAGAACATTTGAATGCCTATATTAATCCAGAAATATATAAATCAAATTTTGCAAATCATTGTATTAATAATAAGCACCAATTTCCAAATATTGAAAATATGAAACTTATAAATGAAATTAATAAGGGATTAAGAATGAATATATATGAAGCATTCGAAATATATAAATACAATAATAATAACAAATTAATAAAAGAACAAATACAAATACATTCTAAATTTGATACTATATTCAATGTCTATAATGTTACAGCAACAAAATAAATTTGGCAATTTGTATAAATTTAGCAACAATTCTATTTCTAATGTAACATATGTTTTAGGCATATAGCTTACATTATTGTAATTTTCATTCCTGATGATGTTGGTACTGTTTACCAACGAAAAGCATTGGATATAAATTAATAGATATTCTTGTATTTGAATAACCTATGTTGTTTTAAATTATTAAACAAGAAAACGTATTATATATATATATATATATATATATATATATATATATATATATATATATATATAAAAGATATTTATGATGATGGTGATTTATAAGATTATTATGCGTTCACACTATAGCTGATACAAGGAAATTCTGAACAACTATTGCGTAATGAGGAAAGTAGCATAGAAAATTTGGCCACGAGAGTAATCTAGGCGTATAGCGGTATAACCTTAGTAGCAGCTGTTAGAGACCACGGTATATTTCAAAATTCTAGAAGTGCAGCTGAAACAGGTTAGGTTCTGTACTGAATATACCGCCCACCAAAAACGAATGTTTTTAGAGCCTGAGAAGGTTCTAATAATAAAGGGGCGAAGAGCCAGAAGGAAAAGTCCAGGAGGTCGGCGGATAGCTAAGAGATGGATGGATGTCCAAAAGTTGATAGCAGGTGTGCAGACTACTATCTGGTCTTCCTTAAGTGGCTAGCAGTCCTTAATCCTTCGGTGGGGTGTTATGCAGGTAAGTAAGAGGTGGACCAAGACTAACAGAAGCGGTCAAACATCTGCTGAAGAAGTGGTGGTTGCTGAATGATCGATGGTTCTTTGAGTAGGACAATTCAGTAGCGGGTGACCAATTAGACATATTGGGGTAAGAAGAATGATGATTCGCTAGGGGGAAGAAAGAAGGAAATTGGGCTGCCTTTGAGAATTGATTAATTTGCTGAAAGGAGTGATTTCGTAAAGGCTGATGAACTCTCCCGCCCACCATTAACAGTCCGGAGGCGTCGACTATAGGTGCTGAGAGGCGAAGAGACTCAGTGATATGGTTGGCTGGCTGAACTCTTCTAACGGAGCCACTGGTGGTGGTAACCTTGCGTAAGTTCTTGTAGCGTTGAGTGTATTGGTGCGGATGACTTCTTTGCTCTCCGTGGATCGACGTGCAGAGTCGTAACGTGCGGCTAATCTTGTAGTGAAGGCGTGAGGTTGACGACATAGATGGTCGGGAAACGGCCCCGAGATAATCCATCCGAAGAAGGTGTTTCGGGCAGCAGGTTGGCCTTTGATAATGGTTCGTGGTCCATTAACAAGACTACGGGTAAATAAGTCAGATCCTAAGATTAAGTCAATTTGGGCAGGAGTGTCAAAGTGAGGGTCAGCTAGTGGGAGATAATTGTAATGTGCGTGTATATTGGGTGATAGTGCGGTTGATGGAAGAGGGTCAGTGATATCAGGTAGCACTGCAGCTTTTACATCAAGTTTGCAATTTGTGGCATATGTAGAAGAGATTTGTAGGGACACATTCTGATATACGTGTGGCATGAGAAGCGACCCCAACAAGAGAAACATTTGATTTCCTAGCAGGTAAGCTCAACAGAGCGGTGGCGGTTTTTGTTATGGCAGACACTTGACTGCCTGGGTTAATGATTGCACGAACGATATACGGATTCCCAAAATGTTCATTGACAATGACAGACCCCAATAAGGCAGAAGCGACATTAGTGTTATCAGCGCTGGAGAGCGGCTTTCCATTGGTGATGTAATTGTTACCGTTGTTGACTGAGTTTGGGTGTTGATGCATGTACGGTCGCTGGGGCGAAGCTGAGTTAGAGTCATGCAGCAAGGAGTGATGATTACCGTTGCAATGTTTACAAGTCTTGAGTGATTTGTATTTGTTTTAGTAGTGGGTGCCGAAACAATTGAAACAGCGCTGCATATGTCGTAAAGACTCCCGACGTTCCTGGGCTCTTAGTTTGAGAAAGTCTGGGCAACGAAAGATATTGTGAATGGCTGAGCAATAGAAACACTGTGCTGCGGACGGATCGTCATGAGGCCGGTTGGTAGGTCGGATAGTCAAGCGCGGTCTGGGCAAACTTTGTCCAACACTCAGTGATGATTGCGGTGTGGGCGATCTTCGGTTGGACTGGAAGCGTTGGCGGATCGCTGGTGGTCTCAAGAGCCTGCGGTCGAGTAATGGTGACGTGGTGCGTTGTAGTGCGGTGATGACCTTCATTCAGAATTGCGGCTTCATCTGCGTAGTCGGCGGAGTTGCTTCTAACGGCTGCGGCTATCGACATCAGCGTCATGAGTCTAGCTGGGTGTTCAACCTGCGGTGTTGGACTCTCAGAATCTCTTTGTAGTAATTCCATTGTGCGTACATGTTCCGTGACAAAGGGGTCAAGCGAGTCATAAGTGGGTATGTTTGACGTCCCTATATGTTTTTCGAAAGTCAAATCGGGTTTCGTCACTTAGATTGTTTACGGACAGTTGGAACAACAAGAAGTCGGCCAGATCATGCATTTAAATGGCCTTAAGTGCGCTTTGGAATTTGTGTATGGGCTCAATACTTTTATTATAATGAACCATCGAGTCAAACATGTTCATGAAATCCGTCCAATCTTCTGTTTTACCCGAAAATATGGGTAATTTAAGATTGGGTAAGTTAGCTGGCGGGTGCGGTTTTTCCATGTCAACTTTTTCTGAATTTATTAGCGAAGGGTACTTGTTTACTAACGTTAAATAATTTGTTGAAATTTAGTTTTAATCCGAAACACCTTATCTAAATCCTCAGTTGTTTAATGTTTCAAACTTATCAAAAATTCGCATGAAATTATCATGCTCCTTGCGAATGTGGGTTAACATACCTTCCAATGGGGTGCTATCGCCTATGACCTCTACTGCTAATTTGATTTCCCCTAAAATGTCCTCTAACTTTCTGATGTGATAATCTACACTGGATTCAATAACTATCGATAACTGAATAATGTCTTATTTGATGAACATAAACTTTCAATGACTCACTCAAGTTTTAACCTCAAAGCGGCCTGTACTACGGTTCAAAATCCGTTCCGTTTGGACTATTGTTGGCGTTGTAACAAAATTAAATTTATGTGTAACTGAACTGCGGATGATAATTAATAATCTAGACCGGAGGACCATCAGCCTGGGGTTGAAAAGGAAATGACTTATCTGAAATTATCTTAAACTATGATTCAAAGAACATTTTGCTTCTAAAATATAGGCCTTAATCCCTACTGCTTACCTAATAGCGGCAGCGGTACGTGCTTTTACTTCAGAGAGGTAATTGAAACATATCTGTAACACTTAACTTTAATTATGAAATGCGGATAACACAAAGTTATTAAAATGAGTAAACGTTCACTTTTAAACAAGGTCCTACAAAGTCATAAATGATAAATCCAATATTCATTTGTTACCTAACTTACACTGGAGCCGAATATAAGTCCTAGAAATCATTGTTCTTTAGAACAAAGCACTGTATACCAAAGCGGGCGATTGCACCATATTACACGATGTAAAGGTACTCATTGTAGGTTACTTAAATTACTTATACAAAGTCAAATCGCTGTTAAAAACACTTGCGGCACTCGGCTCTTGTTACACGACTAATTAGAGTTAAGTATAGTTAAATTGCGGTCATTGTGAAGGTTTACGGCGGTTTTTCTTCGCGGTTAAACAAAGACGTAAATGCGTTCATACCATAGCTGATACAAGGAAGTTCTGAACAACTATTGCGCAAAGAGGAAAGTAGTATAGAAAATTAGGCCACGAGAGTAATCTAGGCGTATAGCGGTATAACCTTAGTAGCAGCTGTTACAGGCCGCGGCAAATTACAAAATTTTAGAAGTGCAGCTGAAACAGGTTAGGTTCTGTATTGAACAGTAGTGTAATTTAGGTATTTTTTAAACCGTTTATTAGATATTCCACTAATTAAAAAAAACATAAAAAATAAGTGGACACTATTTTTCAAATTCCTAAAACTAATGGATATAACAAAGATATAATAGGGAAGTTATTCAGGAATATCAAGGCAAGAAGAAATCAAATAAAAAGTCAAGATAGGGAAATTGGTTGAAAAATGGACTAAATTCACCTAAAAGGAAATAGATGTTTATAAATTGATTTTTTTAAAAGAAATATAAAATAGCAGTTTGAATGAAACCTAACACACACATCAAAGAATAAATAAAGGGTAATATAGAAAGTGTTGAGAACAGCGACTAGATCAAGGAGCTGGCACTGCACTACTTGCTACACGTCAGCGCTTGACCTAGATTAGTTTCTATCTCTGGTTTCCTTGTTCCTTAAACTGCAAGTCCACTAGCCATATTGCTTTTGTATCGCATGCACACGTTTCCTATGTTTGTGACCGCTCAGTTAACCTCGGTGAACCATACTCAAATATTGACTATAATTAACGTGTAACAAGTACCTAGTGTCCGAAAGTGTTTTTAACCGCGCTTTGACTTTATAAAAGTGCGTTAGGTAAAACGCCATTAGTTACGGTAATCAGTGTAATATTGTCTTCCAATGCCATAATAAACCAAACTTATGTCGAGGACATAGTCACAGGCGCGGACTTCAAAGTAGATGCTCAACCTCTCATTCGTGAACTTAACAGAATTTTTGCACGGCTGGGTTGGAACTCAGAAAGTGGTCATCTAACGACCCATCATTATTAGAGACTTTTCCTGATACACATCTTGAAAACCCCGCTACTATTTCAGGATAACTTTTCAGTCATCAAAATCCTTGGACTCCAATGGAACCCCTCTTCGGACAACTTTTCTTACCAGGTTCAAAGGTTCACTCAGTCACCCACCAAACGCACCATTTTGTCTTATGTTGCCCGCACTTTTGACCCGCTCGTACCTTTCACTCCAGTTACATTCTGGATCAAGTTATTTATCAAACGACTTTGGCAAGCCAAACTCGATTGGGAACAAACCTCAACCACTAGTACCTAGTATCCGAAAGTGTTTTTAACCGCGCTTTGACTTTATACAAGTGTGTTAGGTAAAACCCCATGAGTTACGGTATTCAGTGTATTATTGTGCAATCGCCCGCTTTAGTGTATAGTGCGTTCAATTAAATGAACATACATACCAAGGACTGATCTTCAACTACAGTGTAAGCTATTTGACAAGTGGGCTGTGATTTGTCATTTAGGACTTTATAGGACATTGTTTAAAAGTGAACTATTACTTATAAGTTGAGTGCACTCATTTTTATTGACTTTGTGTTATCCACATTTCATAATCAAAGTTAAGTGTTACAGATGCGTTTCCATTACCTCTCTGAAGTGAAAGCACGTCCCGCTGCTGCTATTAGGTAAGCAGTAGCGGTTAAGACCTATATTTAAGAAGAAAATGTTCTTTGAATCATAGGTTAAGATAATTTCAGATATGTCATATCTTTTCGGCCCTAAGTCGATGGTCCTCCGGTCTAGATTATTAATTATTATCCGTAATTCATTGTCACATAAATCCAATTTGGTTACAACGCAAACAGAAAGAATAAATTAGTTTGCAATGTAATTACAAAACAACATCCATAAGGCAAACAGGACGAAAATTTAAAAGAGCATATAAAGATATAAAGAGCATATAACGTAATTCTAATTTGAAAAAGAATTACATGCTACACATTTGATTAAAGAGGGGCATACACAGCAAGAAATAAAAATGTTACGTTATGTTAATAAAGGGAAACGTTTAAATATGTTTGATATGTATAAAAGGAAATTACGTTAAAAAAGGAGAATTTAATAGACAAACAAATAAATAGAGTGGGGGCGTTAATTTTTAAAGATTAAATCTATTACGTAGCTTGATATTGTTAAGTAAAGAGTCAAGAGTAGGATGTACTAATGAGAAAAGAAATCTGCAAGTGGTGGAGGCATAGCTAACAGTATACAAAGACGAACCTCAACCTTTGGACAAACACCAAGATTGTAGTTTTGAAAATCGAGTCATTCAGAATCGCGTCAACAAAAATATTATAATGTTGGGAAAGTCAGATACATGTACTCAAATATCCATATATTACATAGTTTTAACAGATTACAACCTCAAATCATAAACAATAGTTTTATCCGTGTAAAAATAAAGATACAAAACCGCCTATACAAAACAAAAACACTCAGAAATCGTATAGGGGTATACAAAACTGCCCTAGTATCTAGATAGGTCAAAGAAGTTTCAATTGCTAGATAGCGCTCATGGCAATCCTGTTTGTTCCGTTTTCCATGCTTAATTCCTTCCGCCATATTTGTCCCTTTCCAAATCGTGTGCAGGCAAGATGGCTGCATATTGCAATTGTTCAGTTTAAAGTCAGAACCCCTCATCAGAAAGTATCTCTTTATGAAACTACCTGCAAGAAGTACTTTAAGCCACAACAAATTCATGTCACACAATATATAATGGAATAATCGCATTCAATTACTTAAGAGTGTCGGTTTGTAAAAGTTAACCTATAACCACATTATTACAACCTATTTAATATTCTTACTTTTGTTTATTCATCACCTCATAGTGATTTTGTGATAGTTATGATTTTTCATAGTTCTCATTTTGTTACTATTGTTAGAATAAATATTAATTCAACTGCTAGTGCAGCAGTGACCTATTTAAAAAAATAAGACAAATATTAGACTTGTGTTTCCCCTTTTTGTAACTTGATATTAGAACTTGTTTTAGATTATTCCACTTATTAATTATCGCTAAGTGTTTCAGGGAAATGAACTTCTAGTAAATATGATTTCTAAGGATCTGCTTTTGTGATTCATTGGTAAGACCTTATAGTAATTTAAATCGTGTCATTTAACTTTACAATTCTGCTTAAACACATTTACTTTCACATTCCCACAGCTTTGTGAATGGTCTTCCAACCAAAGAATATGCATTAATTTCATTAAATTTTGTAATATTATCTCAAACATTTGGGGTGAACCCCAACAGGTACTATGGTTACATTGAAACTATTTTTGTAAGTGTATTATCTGTAAGTTTTAATGTGTTTCAGGGATTCCCAAAAATTACATCTGAAGGTCATGTTTGCATTTGCTTAACTTAAAATCAAATTATCTATAATCCAAAATTGACAAATTATTTCAAGATACTTTTCCATTCAATGGAAAAAGTATCTTGAAATAATTTGTCATTATCAATCATAAAAAATCCATAATCAAACTCTATAATCGAACACATAACTAACAACCATTCTGTGAAGAACAATACATAACAGGAAAAAACTACCACAGATATACAATAACACAACACTTGAGCAGGGTCTTATAAATAATTCACAGCAGACTGCCTGAATAATGTATTGACCAAGTGTGATGGAGGTGATTGCAATAAAACATTGGTAATGTTTCTCTCTTTTACAAGTGTAAATTAATAAGTAAATATTTTAAAGAACCATCAGGTGTACAACCCAAAAACCACAAAATAGTTTTGTTTTATCAGTATTATTTACTTCGTCAGTATATTTATTTAAATATTTTTCAATTTTCTTAATTTATTTTAAAATATTCAATAACTTCATGCACAATTGAAAGATCTCTGATCTTTTAAATCATTTCCAAAGTGTGCTGATCTTTTTCTCTAATTGAAAATAGAAATCGCAGAATTGCTGCATTTTTAAATCAGTTTCTGATGTGTTTAGTAGGAACAGTATTTTGGCTGTTACATGGTCTATCTATATTCAATAGAATAGTTTGTATTTACCATGAACAGTGTCTTAGGAACAGACTGTTCTAGCTTTAACCTACCCTAACAAAATGGGTAAATTGGGTATTTATTTCCTGTACCCATGTGTACGATTTTAGCGAAAAAAAATATTCAGGACAACGCAGTAAGTCATCAGGGATACGAATAAAAATTATAACTCTTGCTCAAGCTCCCAAAAATCAATAATTTTAGGAAATGCAAGCCCCCCTCCCCAATGCGTGGTGCTAATAATGCTGGTAAAAATGCAAATTGCCCACCCTTAATACAATGCATATAAAATGAATAAAAAACATGTCCTGAAGTTATATTGATAATAATTACTTTTTTAATCGCCGTTGATATGCGGATGTAGTACTTCATACTACACTCACTTTAAATTTTTTACCTGACTTATATTTGATTATATGATATATATTTTGCTGAGCAAGAGTTTTTGTATCTCTGATGACTTTCTGCGTCGCCTGGTATACATTTTTTAGCTAAAGTCAAACACGTGGGTATGAGAAATAAATACCAAATTATGTCCTAGGATGATATCCATAAGAATTTTTTTAAAATTGTATACGGAAAGTTGTTTTATCAAATTTAATTTGGGTAAAAAATTCAGTGCTGAGTAGTAAGTTGTGGAATGGTAACTCCTTCGCGGAATGATACAGGTGATAGCATAACTGTAGTTGGCATTTTAGGAATCTAAACTTTGGAAAATAGGTAGATTGCCCATCTCTAATGGAATGTGTATAAAATGAATCAAAAATATGTCCTGAAGTTACTCATATATAGCTTATATTTTTTTGTTTTTGCCACAGAAGGTTAATTTTATATATCTATATTATTGAAATATACCTATGAAGCATCCAGTCAGGATAGATTTGGTTACAATTTTGGTAATTGTAAAATTGAGGGGCCACCTGAGATTAAAATTGAAAAAATGTTGAAAATCACAAAATAGGACGATATGCACAAGACTTTTTTAAATTTTACACAGAAAGATAATTTAAATCAATTTAAATTTGGGCAAAAAATTCAGTGTGAAGTACCAATTTGTGGATCTTATTTAAGTCACGCATACCTTACTTGTGCAGATATTTGAGAAACAACGTTTTGACTTAATTCTTATGGTTTTTACATACGTATATTTAAATATACTTATAAAGTCTCCAGTTAGGATAGATTTGGTTTTCAATTTATACATTACTACATACCTACATTAAAATATACCTAAAAAGTGTTCAGTTAGGATAAATTTGGTTGTAATTTTATACATTACATTTAATGTATAAAATTACAACCAAATCTATCCTGACTGGATACTTCATAGGTATATTTCAATATAGATATACTGTATAAAATTAACCTTCCCTGGCAATAACAAAAATGTTAGTGATCAATATAGATTCAGGACATGTTTTTGACTCATAAAGTTTACATGGCTAAAATACCAACTACAGTATAAATTTTATACATTTAACCATTAGGTAATGTATAAAATTACAACCAAATCTATCCTAACTGGAGAGTTTATAGGAATATTTAAATATACCTATGTAAAAACCATAAAAATTAAGCCAAAACATATCTCAAATATCTACATGCCTAAGGTATGAATAAGAGATAGCGTGACGTTCTGTATCACTCCGAGGACGTTACACAATGTATTATTCTACACTGAATGTTTTACCTTTTCTTAAAATTCTTTGAATTAAAAAGTTAATAAGGATATTTTCCTAGGACATGTTTTTGAACAATTTTATACTTTAATCTCAGGTGGTGCCCTATGTCCTCATGAACAAAAATAATATTGTAAATTATATTTACAATAGAGCAGTAAAAAAAACCTTGTTTATATTTACAATTACCTTTCATGTGAAAACAGAATATTATGAATTTGGCATTAGGACATGTTTGGTTTCATATGAATTGGTGTCAAATTAAAGTTGGAACCACTGGTTTAGAATATTAGTTGAATAATGCCTTTAAAGTAGATTAATAAACCCTTTTACTTAAATTTATATTTTATCTATTATTTTATACATTTAAAATATTTCAACAAAAACTTGAAAACCTTTTTTTAGCAAAATTAACATTCTTATAAAGTAAACATTGAACATTATACATAGTAGCAGGGCATCATTACCTCTAACATTAAAATAAATTTGTAAGTATTGTCTAATGTGTAATTTATAATAATATTTTTAATAAAACTAATTTGTGCTTAAAATCTTGTAAAAACTGATCTATACCACTTCCTCTCACATGCTCTTATATTCCTAGCATAAAGTTTGCATTGTAAATTTTTTGAATATTCATTTATTTAAGAAAGTTTATTATACTAATACCATTTAAATGTGATGTTTTAGAATTCAGTTATGAATAAATCATTATTTTTGAATACAATCAAAGAAGAAAAAGTAGAAACAAAGCAAGAGGAGGCAAGTTGTGAGTATGAAGAAGAAGGATACTTACTTAATGGTGCCAAAGAAAATGTACCAAATATTGAATTACAAGTGGATTACGATACATTATTATTTAAAAAAAGGGAAAGTGTGGATTATAGTGATCAAGAAAGATTGACAAGCTTTACCTATGTTAAATCCGAACTTGAAGTAGATAATGAATGGTAAGCATATTGAACTATGTGTATATAGCTTATCTAACTGTGTGTATGTTTTTGTATATAAAATATAAATGTGTTTTTAAACTATGTCCCTTATGGATTTGTAGTTACTAAAGCTTGTGTTCTGCACTAGCATAGACCACTTATCTTTCATAATAGAGAATAGTTCTGACTTCTCACAATTACTTAGTCTTTTGTCTGCTATCTAACTATTCCATTATATTCCCAATAACTATCTAACATAATAATGAATTCAAACTAAAATGATTAAAAAAATAACATATATTTAAAGTACTCTATTTAACTTTCTAATTAAGAGTATTATCAGAGAAAAAATGTGAGGAACCGTGAGCGTGGTATTGACATAGTACACAGTGCGACGATCTGGCAGCTACTGCCCGTACGTACATGCAGCGAGATCTTCATATATCAGCTAAAGAGCTAGTTGTTACTTAGGAGTAACAATTTTTAACAAAACCGCATTTTTTTAATTCGTTAGCAACATCTTTTCAGGTTGAACCAGTGAACTCAGAAAAGTACACCGAAATTTGGACACACTCAGTCATGACTGGTCATGAGAGTTTCAAGTTTTTTACTGTGCCATGCTGTACTCGATATAGTTTGGTGGACTTCTGAGTTGAACACAACAAAACCAGAATATGTTGTGAAGAGTGTTACATAGTTTAGGAATGGCCCCTTCCTGACATAACAGAATTACCTTAGGGTTACTTGATTAAAGAACATATAATTGAAATTTATATATATTTAATGTGAGATGTATACCTGTAGACAAGTGTAAACTATCGATATAAATACTACTGGATTGGTAGCTCAGTACTAGAAGGTAAGCCATGCTCAATAGGTTGTTTCTTGATTTTGAAATTCAAGAAACATTGAGTCATGTATTAAAATACAATCAAGTGATATTACAACCTATATACATGACCCATGAGCTTTAAAACTCTACTTACAGTGTTCCTTAGTTTAGCTTACTAGTAATTATACTATTATATAAAAAAGTCACTCAGTTTATAAACAAGAAAATCATAATACCAACATACAAACTTCCACTTTACATTTGCAAGATGAAGAAACTTTATAAAATATATTTTAAGGAATTAGGAAATAATAACATAAAACACCGTTTGTAATGTAGATTGGATTAATAAAAAGATGACAAAACAAAATTATTTTAGGTAACTTTTGTTTTAAACTTTGTAAACCTCCCTTTTTTATATGTTTGGTAATTAAAAACCTTTTTATTCGAATATAAATTTTTACACTTTAAAAAGATCTACTGGGTTAATTGCTTATATAAGCGATGGTATCCGATGATTTGACAGGCAATCTTGGTATCTATTCACTTGTGCTGAAAAACAAGGATGGGCTACATTGAAATTCTTGTTTGAATTTTTAAAAAGATTTAATTTAACAAGCTCGTACCACAATGTTAACAAGATAACTACTATTATATATCAGTTGACTCACATATGTGCCATTAGGTCTATGTTCATGGATCGACGTCCCACATATACGCTGCTCGGGGTAGTGGAAATCGACTGTTAGCTCATATTTGGGACACTGTTTACGTGTCCCTTTTATCTAATGACTACGTTTTACTGGCCTTACTCTAAGTGACATTTATCACAAAAGTGTAAATGTGTCCCAAGTGATGGGTGAGTTGTAAATATTCTGTACTGTATATGAAACTTAAATGTAAACATATTTTGACTCTGATACAATAATATTTATACTGTCTGTATATTTTCGATGCAGTATGTAGCCCGTATAAGCAATCTGTTTAGCATGACCAGTCTAGTTGGGTATTTGTTTATATAAGCCTTAGTATGGAATTTCTGTTTCACATAAAGGTTTTTGTGGTATAAACCAACTGGCTCTTATATGCCCTATCTCAAAAAAACAGCAAAAACAAAAATATACCCTCAACAAATATACATCTAGAGCTTTTATGTAGTGTAATAACTTATTGCACTTTCGGTCTGTAATGAAGGTCAGGCCCACATTAACACGGTCTGTGTGTAAATATGGAATTCTTACCACTAGTCTCTCGTGAATAACCAGATATGCTTCGACATGTAGTGAACTTGTTAGAAAATATTAAAAAAAATTATACATATAAGCTGTATTAACAATATTATATATTAATTCACATCTTTACAACCATAATAGACAATTTCACATAGATCATCAGAATATATATTAGACGTTAAGTTAAGTTGCATACTGATTACTTTCATATAATTAATGTTTTGTTTCCATCAAATTTATAAAAATTTATAAAATTTTTAATATTGATCATAGCTTGGCAATTACTTAAACTCATTTGGCTTTTTTACAAAATTTAAACATAATTCGGCTTTAGGCTTTGAAAATAAATAAATTTTGAGAAATATAAATACAAAGTTACTTAATTAATTTTACACACACATTTTCACTTTGTTATTACATTTTGAATAGTAAATTTTCATAATTATAATAAAGTCATCCAGAACAAAGAGATATTAACAGCTGCAACCCATGGCACATCTAAAGAAGAACAGACAAAATCATGGGTCTATTTTTGTTAATAGACATTTTAAGTACCAACATAAGCATACTTAACTATTATTAACAATTCCCCATGTCCTCTAATTTACCTTTTGATTTGAAATGTGTGAACTGTGTACGATGCCTTAATCTATGTTTTCAGTATAAATTACCTTGCTACAGTCATTATGTATTATATTTGGAAATTTCGAGAGGATATAATTTTTTTTATATATATAACCTATCATTCCTATACCTACAGGATTCATAATTATCAACCATCAAAACTATCACTATCATTGTCACTACTATTACACTACAAAAATCCTATCAGAAATGACTTTCTATATTGTTGTGACAGTTTGCAAACTCTTAGTTGTGTCAAACAGTGTCCAGTTTCAGTTAATGTTTCTTTGTCTCTATTTTTATTTTTCAACTTAATATGACCTTTCGAGCTCATACCAAAGGGATCCGTGCTATTCATGTAATTGTGCAGATTCACTATGATTCTGATAAATTTTACAGTAGGTAATGAGCTTTTAAACTCAGAATATTGTTTAGCACACAAAAAACGCCAGCAACAATTTATTACGCAATTTTAACCATTTGGCATTTTAAACATGTAAAGAGAATCCATTACTACACAAATATCATTAACTTTTGCCATCAAGCTTAAGTAAGGTCTTTTAGGAGAACCACAACCTAAAATTTTCAATGCACTTAGAATTTTTATTACTAACACCATGGAATGTTACACTATGTACATTTATACCAACTTTGAGAAGCTTAACACTTTGAAGCCTATGCCCGAGTGTAGATTAGGCAAACTTCTAACACTCGCAGTTGATGCATGAGTATAGCTCTGGGTTCCTTATTTATTTCCATAGCAACATACTGTTGGTTTATTCTCAGGTTTAAGGGAATCGTGTTTGTTACATTGATTATTCCACTTTACATCTCTTAGCAGGCAACTATTTTGGTTGGTCACCTGGTGCATATTTTGTTAGTGCTGGTGGTTTACGTTTCGAGATTGTTGTTCTTGCTGTAAATTCTACTTTCATTTATTTATTTTTAATTTTTAGTGATAATGTGTAATGATATTAATATAATGGCTGTTGGTTTTGACACCTAGTTAATTGAGGACAAATTAATTTAAAGATTACTTAGTCTTTCCTTCGGAGGACCAACCGTTCTAGGTACAACGGTAAAGGAATTAAATTATAGCAATAACCCTGAGTAACAAAATAAATGTTTAGAATGAGATTAGCACTAAACCTTATCCATGTAATGCCTACCCAGATCTGCATACACTAGGCTTCAAGCACTTCCAAGAGCTTTTCACAATACTCTGTAACACTTAATGGGAATTAAATGTGTTAAGCCACATGAGTTGTTAATGATTAGTGCACTCATGAAATTAAATAAAGTTTACATCCAGAAGAAAGTTTATATTATTACACTCGCGGTTGGCACAGTGTTTAAGTTATAACGAATCTCGCATGGGAACAACGCTCTGTGATATCATAGCCAAGTACAGCGAAAGACAGAGCTTTGTTACAATGAAACATTGTTACATGCGGAAAAAATGTTACAATCCATTAACTAGAACTGGGGGGTTTGAATAAAGGCCAAAATGCAGTTAACTTGTATAAAATTGCAACTATTTAACATAAGCAGCGGTCGAGCGAGGAATAATGCAAGCTATTACAAGCTGAACAACAGAGAAAGTTGGCGGATTAAGGTTGGAACATATAAGACGATTTTCACTGAATTTAGAGTTGTTATACACTTCCACTATTATACGGCCTGACGTTGTTGAGGTTTGATGTCATTCTTGCAAGTTGTTTCATGATGAGATCCTTTCTTATGAGGCGGTTCTACCTTTAAAAACTTAAGAGTGGACGAGAAGCAGTGTAGAGCGGTTGGACATCTTAGCTACACCAGAGGACGTTGGCATCACCAAGCCAGGAAATTGCCATTTAACGTAGGTCAGATGGAGCCATCTAGCGTGTAGGACTGTGAAACTGTTAAACAGCTGTTTTATATAGTTTCAAACATAAGATTCAGATTCTAAAGCTGAAATAGATTAGGTTCCGTCCTTAACAATGGCTAAAGACACTTTAGGAAGTGATTTAATTTGAGATACATTTATGTTATTTTTAGTCTTTGACAGGTAAACTGATCGAACCTGTAATAAAGGTTTAATCGACATGATCTTTATTGATGAACTAAATGAAAATGTTTTTTGTTAAAGTAATACAATATGTTTTGTAGATATATAGACATATATTTCTATATTGCATTTTCCTTTATTTATAAACGATTTATAACATGTAATATTTAATTTCATTCCAAAATAAAATATAAGTAGGGAAGTAATGTGGCTATTTAATTTTTTTGACATTTTAATTCTCAAGTTATTACCATCACATCTGTGTGTAGGTAATCTATGCATATGTATATATTTTATAAAGCTTGTTCATTTCCTTTAAAATGTGTATATTATAGCTTACTTCCTTATGTTAGGAGAAATATTTGTAAAATCTTAAAACTGTAAGAGATCATTCCAGACCAAAACTGGAATGTTATATAATAAGCTATTTATTCTACTATATAAACACTCTAGACATGTGTTTGTTGAATATATATTTTTGTGTTTGCGGTTTTTAGGGTTTTTGGGTTGGCGCATATATCAGCTGGCCGGTCTATAGCATGATAATCTTATAGATCAAGTGTCCCACTAGCCAGAGATCGGGTTTAGAGCCGCCTTTAAAACTGTTTCTTAGTTAATACATTATAAAATTTCAATGTAGGCAGATCTTCTCCTGTTCCTTCTTTGGCTAAATTTGAGTTTTAGCCATGGACCAGCATCTTAGAGTTTCCTGTTCTGGATCTACTTAAAAACCTTCTGCTCGCCACGAGAGTTCCTTTCTATCTCTCCCCATTCAGTTAATATTATAATTTCATTTAAAGACAAACATGGAATTGTATAGATACATTGTAATTGAGTCGATTATTGTAATCATCTCTTTACTCATTGTTATCGTTTAATTTGACATGATATACAATACACATTCACAAGCAGAGACCAAACAAAAATGCTTCGTAGAACTTATTTCTCATAATCAGATTTAATATAAGGATTGGTTTTAAAAACTTATAAATTAATGAATATTTTTATACTTTGGAAATTGATTTTTCTATATTTGTATTTTTTTGTAGGTGTGAATCTGCGACATCTAGCCAAGATCCTTTAAAGATAAACTGCGAAGTAGAAACTGTAAGTCTTTTAAATAATTTGAAATATTAATTATGTTTTTTAAAATAAAATTAAAATTTGTTTTTCATGCTTAACTAAGGGGCTTTTTAGCTTATACTTTTTCTTGGATTTAATATAAATAAAAATGATTATACAGGTTTAATGTTATAAAAAGATAAATGTGATTAACTTTGAAAATTGTGAGATTTGTTTTTTATATTTTATTGTGACATCTCTATACTTGAGTTACGACCATCTAATAATACAAGATATTCATAACAGGGTTGGTCACGTTTGTAGGAGGTGGAAGGGGGAAAATGTTTACATCTTCTGTTTGAATACTTTTTTGGGACACTGTGTTTAATAAAAATATGATGCATAAGCATCTCATATTATTACAGATTACAAGGCCACTAATTGGGAAAAGCTTATTTCAAGCTTATTTGGGAATTATTAGAATCGGGAAAATTCTGGGGTTGTACTAGAATTTGACAATTAAATTTCAGTTTTGGTTATTATTTGGAAACTTTGAAATTCTTATTATATATTTAATTTAATTTGGTTACGAATTTAAAATCATGCTCAATTATCTAGTATTAACATGAGGAGGCATGAGGTGGTAATGTCTCTCGGTGGCTAGCTTAACGATAAGCTTCTATAACAATATTTATAAACAAAAAATGAGGAAAACCATAATGTTATAGACCAGGGATGGCCAACTTCTTAACCCTAAAGGGTTACTTCAATATTTTCAGTGAAGACACACACACACACACACAGTTGCCACCTACTAATTCCCCACATACATCAATAATCCAAATGTAGGCAATACGTATAGGTATAGTATCTGTCGTATATGAAATAATATGAATCAACATACGTTACACAAAGTATTTTCATATACATTTAATATCTAGCATAATGTACAACGGATTAAAATAAGTATAATATGAAATTTGTAGTTGTTATATAATCATGTTGTTTACACTTATCAAAACACAATATTGGTAAAAAACTTCTAATTTATTTAAATTTAAAATCGCCCATATGTATCTACTTTGCTTAATGAGAACACTGTGGATGGACACAATCGTTTAACAGTTCATCAAAATCAATCTGAATTGAAGTGGTTGCAACATTAAGCAGATCTCAAAATTGGGTGTCTGTCAGTTTGTTGTAGTGAGTTGATTCTATAAATTTAATTGTTGAAAAAGTTACCTCACAAAGATATGTGTGGAGGCGTCAGCTCCGCTAAAATATTAGAAATAAGACGAAAGAGAGAGATAGTCGCGGTTAGTAACGTGACTGAAATTGCACATGAATAAAATGAAGGCAGGCGGCAGAAACGCCTAATCGACAAATAATAACAGTGTTTATCACTAATTAAGCCGCGGGAAAATAGGCACAAGTTTATGTTAAAAGTATTTGGAACTGATTAACACTTACCCTAAGCTGAACAAAGGGGTTGCGTGCGCGGGCGGTTTGATGTCTTCTGGACTTCTGCAGCAGGGCCCTGGGTGAAGTGGTGATGGTCAGACGGCTCGTGCTGTAAAACTTAATAAACGGAGTTCAATTCTAATACTATTCACAATTGAATAAGTCTTTAAATAAGCGCGAGCGACTCCGTAGCGACGGCTTGTAACGGCGAGGTTAAGGCGCATTCGAACACGGCACTTGGACTAAATAATGTACACTTTCGCGGTTAACGAGCATATAAAACAAGTACAACTCGAAACACTTAAATTTAGACATACGCGGGGCGAACTTAACGTCCACGAGGTTAGCTAATACGTTTAAACCCGCAACGGACGTGCTGGTCTGTTCGCGGCAAGCAGGAGACTGGGGTAGAGGAAACTGTGCTAGGGTGGGGATTAGGCGCGCGCCAAGGGACAACGTGGTCTTAAACTATCGACGATAAACCATAGATTGAGCTATCGAATAGACAAGGCACAGGCTGATTAAAGTCGATACTGGAGCTGTTTAATCTACCAAAGCTGACTCCAACATTCCGCCCACCAAAAACGGATGTTTTTAATCCGCCAGGTGGGTAGAGGGCGAAGAACTAGAGAGCACCGGAGACCGAGGGTGCCGAAGAAGAAGTGGTCGGGGTACGAAGAAAGCAGAAAAGAGTCGATGAAGTGATTAGCTCCATTAGCTGTGCTGAAGACAATAGACTACCGCCCACCCTGGAATACCACTGGGTGACGGTGAACGGGGTTGACTAGAAGAAGCGAGGTGCTGAAGATGTAGCGAAGAAATCCATGGCGTTGAAGATACTTAAAGAAACGAGGTTGCACAAAATTGCTGAAGAGGCGAAGAAGTCGAGTGAGATTAAGAACTCGAGGAAACGCGGTTGTACCACACAGGTGCTGAAGAAGCGGTCAAGAGATTAAGGTTGTAGCGGAAAGCCTACAAGCTTATGGACAGGTCACTTTAACTGTCCATGTGAGGTCTTGACGGTGACTACGTGGGTTATCCGGTCGGGTCCAGGGTGAAGACGTACGATCCGACCCATTGGCCAATGAAGAGGGCTCGGATGTTCTCCAGTGATAAATACAAGCTGACCCTCCTGGAGGGGTGAGGCGTCTTTGTGCCATTTACAGCGTTGAATCTGCGAATGTAGGTATTGGGTAGACCAGGTTTTCCAAAACCGATTGGTCATCTGCTGTAGCATAGTCCATCTGGACTTGAGCGCGGGTTCAAAATGACATTCCTCAGGGAGTGCTAAAAGGGGACGGCCGATGAGAAAGTGTCCGGGCGTAAGGAACGAAGCTCCTTCGTCGGGGTCAGGCGAGACCTCGAAAATGGGTCGACTGTTGAGAATAGCTTCGATGCGTATAAATAACGTAGCTAACTCCTCGAGGTTCAATAACGTAGTGCCAAGAGTACGGCTTAGGAGCCCTTTGACGGATTTAACGGCAGCTTCCCAAAGTCCGCCGAAGTGTGGAGCGGCTGGAGGGTTGAAGTGCCATTCAACCTGTTGTGCGGCGAGCTTGCGTTGGATGATTGACTTGGATTGGTCGAGCATCTTATAGACCTCGTGCAGGCGGTTGGCGGCGCCGACAAAATTGGTGCCATTATCTGAATAAATGTCTGTAGGCAGACCACGTCTTGCGACAAAACGCTGAAGCACGGCGAGAAAAGCATCAGTAGAGAGGTCTGATACTACTTCCAAATGTACTGCTTTAGTGGCCATACAAACAAATAGGCATAAGTAGGCTTTCAGGATCTTTGCCGTACGAAGATGGTTGGCCTTAGTGTCGAAAGGTCCAGCAAAGTCAATGCCTACCTTACAGAAAGGTGGCGACGGAGTGACGCGAGAAGACGGTAAAGCTGCCATCATAGGTGGCCGAGGTTTCGACTGTAGTCTAAAGCATCGCATGCAAGCATGAATGCGTTGTCGTAACAACGAACGTAGCGCAACGATCCAGAACTCACCATTGATCATCGCTTGCGTGGTACGCGGCCCAGCATGTAAGGCGAGGCGGTGATAATGATCGCATACAAGATTGACATAATGATGCCGCTTAGGCAGTAAAATGGCATGCTTAGCTGCGTATGGTATATCAGCATGATTAAGACGTCCGCCCACCCTAAGTAGCCCCACTGAGTCGATAAAGGGCGTTAGGCTGCGAAGTTGAGCACTGATCGGGACGCCGCGGTGTAGGCGTTGCAACGTTTCGCTGAAGGCTAGTTCTTGTACGAGCTTAACGCAAAGATTTCTGGCGTTCCTTAATTCTTGTACTGAAGGTGCAGCGAATGAAATCTTGGCTACGGTGTTCTTGGCTTTGTAGCGAGTGTTGTGACAATGGCTGGTAGGCTGGGTCTTAATGCGGCAATTGTTAACGAAACGAAGCACGTAAGCGAAGACATGATGCAGCGTGGTTAGATTGGAATGACGCTCAATAACGTTCAATAAGTGGTTAGGCGCTTGGACAGTCGCGCAGAGCACCTGAGGCTCGGTCTTGAGCTCGGTCAGGTCGCGGTTCGGTCCAGTTGGCTTAGACAAACGCCAAGAGGTAGTACATTGTAACGCCCATGGTGGTCCGTGCCACCACAGTGGATGTGTAGCAAACTGCGCGGGTAGACACCCACGGGAAGCAACGTCCGCGGGGTTGTCAACAGTTGAGACGTGGTACTAATGATTGGTCGAGGTGCTCGAGGTAATTTCAATAACACGGTTGGCAACGAAAGTTTTCAAAAGATGTGGCGGGGTGCTAAGCCAATGCAGCACAATTTCTGAGTCGGTGAAGAAAAGCGTAGCGTTGTCGGCCACAAAATTCACAACAGGCTGAACAGACTTATAGAGCTTGGCCAGTAAGACGGCGCTGCAGAGCTCCATTCGAGGTATAGTGAGTGTTTTGACGGGAGCTACTCTGCTTTTAGCCTTTAGAAGGCTGACGGAAACTAAACCGTTCCATTCAGTTCGCAAGTAGATGGCGGCTGCGTAACCAGCTTCGGACCCATCACAGAAGCCTAATAAATGATGTTTGGCATCACGTGTGCCCACATGTCGAGGTATTTGAATGTCAGCTAACTTAGCGAAGTGGACAATGAAGCTGTCCCAACGACTGCGCAGCGCGGTGGGCAAAGGTTCATCCCATGATAACCTTTCGAGCCACAATTGTTTCAAAAATGACTTGATCCAAAATGTGATAGGCGTAAGGAAGCCCAGTGGGTCGAAGGTGCGAGCGACATAAGAGAGAATGGTGCGTTTCGTAGGCACCGACACAAAGTTTTGAATACGATAAGAAAACGAGTCATTAACAGGATGCCATTGGAGTCCCAATATTTTAACAGCGGTAGAGTCGTCTTGGAATAACAACGGGTGCTCCAGGTGAGAAGATGGCAGCGTCGACAGCAGCGCGGGATCGCTGGAAGACCATTTCCTGAGCTCTAGTCCTGCCAGTGCGAAGATGTTAATAAGTTGCCGTATTAATTCCTGGGCGTCCTCGGACGTATCGGCGCCAGTGACGACATCATCAACGTACGTTTGATGAAGAATGGCATGCGACGCAGCAGGGTAACAGTCGCCCTCATCTTTGACGAGTTGTTCGAGTGTACGTAAGGCTAAATAAGCAGACGGGGTAAGCCCGTAAGTGACAGTGGCTAGTTCATACTCCATCAGTGGAGAATGAGGAGTCGGCCTGTACAAAATGTGCTGATGACGACGATCATCCTTGCGTACGGCAATTTGGCGGTACATCATTTTAAGATCCGCGCAGACGGCGTGAACAAACAATCGAAACGAGATAATAACGTTGGACAGGTCCCTTTGTAACTTAGGGCCAGCCAGCAATTGCTGGTTTAAAGAATGCGCGTTGCAATCAGGCGCAGAAGCATTGAAAACTACTTGTAATTTAGTAGTAGAACTATCGGCCTTGAAAACGCAATGATGTGGTATTAAATAATTCGAAGGCTTAACGGCAGGGTACATATGACCTAAAGTCATATATTCTTTCATGAACTGATGATATTGTCGTGCGACATCCGGCTGTCGGCTCAGACGGCGTTCCAGAGCATGATAACTAGCAAGAGCGACATTACGGTTTGACTTAAGTTCGACGGCGTCAGGTTTAAAAGGCAAAGCTACGACATATCTCCCAGTGGCGTCACGTTCAGTAGTGGTGGCAAATAAATTTTCGCAGAGCTGCTCATCAGGGCTCAACAAGTTAGACTCGTTTACCTCTTCGATTTCCCAAAATCGTCGCATGTTTTCGTCGATAGACTTGAGCGAGGTAATAAACACGCGTGGTTGTTGTGGCATACTGTAAGGTACAGATCCCATAATGACCCAACCTAAAAGTGTGTTAAGTGCAGATGGTTGGCCATGAATGATGGTACGAGGCCTGTTGATAATTATTTGCGTGAAGACATCGGCGCCCAGTATAATGTCAACAGGGGCAGGTAAGTCGAACTGAGGATCAGCTAACGGTAAGTGCTGATATTGAGCGCTTAAAGCAGAGGATAATTTATCAGCTGGCAGCGGGTCAGTTATATGGTTGAGCACAGCGGCTTCCGTAGTCAGCATGACGCCAGGGTCATGTCGTGAGAATAAAATTAAAGTTACGTATTCATGAATACGTGTAGACTTGGCAGCGACGCCAATCAAAGACAGGTTCGATCTCCGAGTAGGCAGGCTCAACATATCGCTAGCTTGTTTCGTAATGGCAGATATCTGACTGCCGGGGTCGATAATAGCTCTTAGAAAACGAGGTTGACCATAATGGTCCTGTAGGACGACTTGCGCGGTACCCAACAGGGCGAGAGACGAGGTAATGTTGCATGACAAAGAACGAGGTTGAGCTTTAGTATCGATTGGATGGCTAGCGGTTGGCCTAAGGCGTCGTGGGGCGGCTAGTCATTGCTGCGGCGGTGCGTCGTTGTGCAGCAGTGTGTGATGTGCTTGGCTGCATTGTCTACAACGATGACGAGACTGACACTGAGCTTGATAATGAGAGCCGAGACAATTATAACAACGTTGTAATTTTGAAATAGCGTCAATGCGTTCCGCTATGGTAAGAGAAATAAATCGTTGACAATTAATGATGCAGTGACTTTCTCCGCAGTAGTAGTATTTACCTACACGCGTGGTAGGCATGTTAGACTGATTGAGGTTAAGCGGTGGCGAGCGATTGCGAAATGTTGACGTTCTAGGCGCACTCATAATAGGCAACAAGTTAGGTTGCAGTGGTTGATTAACCGGTTGCATAGTGACTGGCGCAGCACGTTTGGACTGAATAGTACCTTGGGCGTCCTTATTCCGATGGCTATTGTCATTTGACGCTACTGATTGAAATATAGGGCTGTGACCCAAAGTGAGGTTAGGTTCAGACAAGTAATTATTCGGTTCAAGGGCCCCTTGAAACCCGGGTTTATCCATCGATGACACCAACATGCGGGGTCTTTGACCACGTCCGGCGTTTGCTACAACCACGGCAGCTGGTTGGCTAAGCATCTCCAGGGCTCTAGCCTGTTCAGTTATAAAGTCGTTCAATAATTTATATGTCGGCATGCGGTTAGTGCCTAGTCGGCTTTCAAAACTTAATCGTGTCTTGGCATCCAGATTATTAATTGCCATAGAGAACAATAAGAAATCCGCTAAGTCTTCGAGAGGTATAGCTCTTAATGCACAGACGGCATTAGAGTGCGCGGTTAAGAAACGATTTAGTTCCGCGGGTGAAGCATTATTGATGCGCTGAAAGTCTTTAATTATGTTAAAGTAATGATCTGCGAGACGTCGCGGGTTCGCGTATCGGTTACGCAACGCATTGTAAGCAATGTTGTAATTTGCTTCGGAGATGGAAAGTCCGGTGACGATGGCCAGTGCATCTCCCTTTAAGACGGACTTTAAGTATTGAAAACGTTGGATATTGCTAAGCGTCTCATTGTTATGTACCATAGAGTCGTACATCGTAACAAAATCTATCCAGTCGTCGCTCTGGCCCGAAAAGCTTGGCAAAGTTAGACTTGGAAGGTTAGGTGAAGTCGGTGTTGATTTGACAGGCGAGGTCGTGGTAACCTCCGTCTTAACGAGGTTAGGATATTTTACTATCATGGGCAGATAAGTGTCCTGAAATTGACGTTTTGCTATAAAGACATTCTTGACAAATTCGGAAGCTTGACTGTCAAAAGTCTGCTCCGCGCGGTCAAAAGTTTCGATAAATTCGACATGAAGGCGCCTGACTTCCTGCACTATGCCCTCAGACATTTCACTATCACCGAGCAAGCTGTTTACTTGCTCTAAATCACTGCATATAGCCTTCAACTTATCAAGGCAATATGCGTTGTTATTAGCCATCGTGACAAAATTTAAATTAACAAAAAACAAAATTTAAATTAAATTGCAATTATGTTTAACCCAAAACCAATGACTACACAATGGTACATTTAATTACGAAAGAGTGGACTGTATAATAAAGTTAGTATAAGACATAACGTTTTACAAATCATAAGCATTAGATTAGAACGGCTGCAAGTTTTCCTTATTGAACAGGATAAATCTACAGTGTAGCTTTCACGGATCAATATTGAGCCTATCTTGTTTAGTCAAGTGTTCCTTATCTGCGCAGGTGTCCCATAAATCTGCTGATAATAACGGAATGTGGCTGCAAGCTACAGCTTGTGACGTCACTACTGCGTAATGAATTTAGACAAGGAAATAAATGCGGGAAATTACACAGGATTACGCAATGCTTGCAACTTAGCTTATTACTATGAAATTTAACACGCTTCGAAATTGTTCGCATAATAAATAACACTTATAAATCACTAATAAAACTTATTTATAAAGCAAATGCCTCGCTATTAAAACTGAATAAGTTTTCGAGTTTAATGAGAACTTTAACACTTCTTTGCACTTTAAATGTTTATAGATCGCTGAAATGCAAAAAAATCCGGCACGGCGGGACCAAAATGGAGGCGTCAGCTCCGCTAAAATATTAGAAATAAGACGAAAGAGAGAGATAGTCGCGGTTAGTAACGTGACTGAAATTGCACATGAATAAAATGAAGGCAGGCGGCAGAAACGCCTAATCGACAAATAATAACAGTGTTTATCACTAATTAAGCCGCGGGAAAATAGGCACAAGTTTATGTTAAAAGTATTTGGAACTGATTAACACTTACCCTAAGCTGAACAAAGGGGTTGCGTGCGCGGGCGGTTTGATGTCTTCTGGACTTCTGCAGCAGGGCCCTGGGTAAAGTGGTGATGGTCAGACGGCTCGTGCTGTAAAACTTAATAAACGGAGTTCAATTCTAATACTATTCACAATTGAATAAGTCTTTAAATAAGCGCGAGCGACTCCGTAGCGACGGCTTGTAACGGCGAGGTTAAGGCGCATTCGAACACGGCACTTGGACTAAATAATGTACACTTTCGCGGTTAACGAGCATATAAAACAAGTACAACTCGAAACACTTAAATTTAGACATATGCGGGGCGAACTTAACGTCCACGAGGTTAGCTAATACGTTTAAACCCGCAACAGACGTGCTGGTCTGTTCGCAGCAAGCAGGAGACTGGGGTAGAGGAAACTGTGCTAGGGTGGGGATTAGGCGCGCGCCAAGGGACAACGTGGTCTTAAACTATCGACGATAAACCATAGATTGAGCTATCGAATAGACAAGGCACAGGCTGATTAAAGTCGATACTGGAGCTGTTTAATCTACCAAAGCTGACTCCAACAATGTGCTTCCAAACATTGAAACTATTTTCCTACTGAAATCACATAGTTTGGGATATTTCTCCTCAGGCAATAGACTCCAAAATGCAGTACCAGTTACCAACCTTGTCTGGAAAAATTGGTCACTTTTCATGTCTCAGAGCTCTAATTGAGCTCTAAACATCACAAGACATGGGGGTTGTTAAATAAGAATGCAGTTAATTAAATAAGAACGGCTGCAGTTAATTAAAATCCGAAAACCGTTTATTGAACGATTCCAGAAGCATATATAAAATAAGTATGTAAAAAACTAAAATCACTGGTTGGCATTTCTTCCATGATTTCTATCCGTGATGAAAAATGAACGAGATTGGGTTTTTTAAAGCTAGATTGGAAGTCTGCTTACGAATCCATTTAAGTGCCCAACTAACTGAGGTTTTGTTTGGTTTGGACCCTGTAATTTCAAGTTTAGTTCATTCATAAGGGGATTTATTTCTGTTATAAAGGCCACACTGCACAATAAATATGAATCGAGAAGCTTTCCTTGCATTTCCAAGGAGCTAGGTGTGTTGACATGTATATTGAGGAAATCAGTTACCTCTTTTCTCAAATTAAAGAATCTTTTTAAGCAGTTTCCCTTGCTTAACCAGCGTGAATAGTGTTAAATTACCAAACTATGTCTCTAGTTCTGGAAAAATCATGAATTTTCTATGGGTCAACGACCGGTCCCTCCTTTCATATTTACAGATTCATAACAGTTTTCATAGTATCTTCCATTTCCAGAGTCTCTCCGTATAAGGCTTCCAGGTGTATAATACAATGCAATGGTGGACAGTTGATTCCAGCCTTTCTCAGTAAGCCAACTATGCCTAGATGAGAGCCAACTATAGCTTTGGCGCCATCTGTTACAGTAGCCGACAGATTATTAGTTCTTCCACAGCCGTTCATTACTTTCATATGGGCACTTTCATATACTACCTCTGGTAGTACCTTGAAGAGACTAATGCCAACAACTCTTCATTGATTGTAAAATCCTTGTCCACAATTGAGTTGAAACTTAACAACTGTGCAGTACCTGTTAAATCTGTGGATTAATCCAAGGCCAGAGAAATTTAAAAAGACCCATAAATAATACCCTTAATTTAATTGATATACGGTTACTTATTTCTTCAACCCCTCTAGTGATAGCCTGTTATGAAAGTGAAACATTTTGAAGTCATTAGAGATTTTTCATCACCAAAGGTCCGAGCCTTTGTACTTGCTAGCATGGTGCTGACTAACGACGATTGAGGTTATATTCTTTTTGCACAGACAGTACAACTAAACGCACTAAAGCACTAAGGTTAATCGTCCTTGTTATTTACAAAAAGTATTCTGCTTCCCACTTGTCCTGAAAAAATCTGTTTTTTCCTGACACTTCTATTTTTAAGTTATTGTAAAATAAATTGAATCACTTCCAAGCAAAACGCAGCGATAAGGTACAGACAGGTTAACATTGACAAAACGGCATATATAACTCGACTGGACGGGGATGTGGAAAGCAAGCGGCTCAGATGGCACCTTTACCTGCCCACTTACTGGAGGTAAAAGCGGTGTTCAACCTATGCCTTATAACCTATACCAACCTATATTGTTATGTTTAACATTTATAATTAAATAATTAATTATTGTTTATAAGATTCGTGTGTGGTCACAAGTAACCAGTTTGCGGGCAGCTAGTGTTATAGACAAACAAATCACAGCCTATATATAATGTGTTAAAAGAACATCCAGAAGAAGATATCAATTGGTTGCTTATCGCTTGGAAACAGTTATAGTAGTTTTTATAGTCAGTAAGTTGAATATGTTTCTAACCAGCAACATTATGGCTCAGCTCTGAGCCTAAATCACCTTCTTCATTATATAATTATGTCATAAAACCTTATTTGTTAATAAATAATATCAACCTAAATGGAGTTAGTGCCAATATTTGTATTAGATAACAAAATTTTGATAAAATCAAAACGTTATAGGTAAACGTTTTGAAAATGATATACTTTTACTTTTTAAAACGTTTGTTATGATTATAAATGATTTTAATAAGAATATCAATAACAAATATATAAGCATTAATAAATAATGACAAGTGTTTGTTGTTGTTATACTTAATATTTTATTGTTCATTCATTCAAAATAATATTTCTAATTTTTGTTCTACGCATTTCAGATAGTTGAACCTGAGCCTAAAGATTATTTATCTATATCAGAAGCCATGCCTACTAATTTGAATAATATTGGTAAGTTTTATTAACTTTTTTTCTCCATATTATATTAGAATAAATCTACAATCATATTTAGGCCTTAAATTACTGTAGTGTTGATTATACCTATCAGATTTTTTTTTAATAGTAATTTTTATGTGATGGCTCATCACTAAAAGAAGATCTATATTAACAATGTAGTTGATCTTCACTTTGTGAAGAAATGTTAATGAAGCCTGATATTAGCATAATATCTATAGGGAAATAAAATTTATATACTAGTGTAAAATAAACAGACCGACATTTTTTATACTAAAATCTCACTATAACATTTAATTCTCAATATACTGTATTACTTCTTGCTATAAGATGTACTTTTTTCATAAAATGAGGGACACAAGTTTTGTGTAAGCCTTAAATTTAAGGAACGAAGTAAATTGACCATAAGTATTAGTGTACAAGGTACAGTACCTATTTGTGCAGCAACTACACTGCATAAATCGACAGCAGTAAACTCTTTGTTGCTCTTATTTTAAATGAATCCGATTGTCTTAGAGCCTGGTGACGTTTAGGTTTCTGAAAATATCTAAGTCATTTAACCATGTAAGAGAGAGTGGGGGTGACAAGGTATCTAAGTTTAGTTATAATTTGTAACTATTTGTAATTAATCTATTGGTCACCCCCAAAATTCAAACGTTTCACATGTGATGCAGGATTAAAATAAAGTAAATTCCGCTTAATACGATTTTCAAGGGACCATTGATAAAGAGAGTCCTTAATGGGAAAGCGTTGTGTATACGGGAATAGAAAATACTGTAATATCAACAAAAGAATACTGTATCTATTCACCACTCTAAGTGGTGTATTATTCCCACAAATTCACCAAAACAATGTAGTCATAATTTTAAACAAAAAAACATATGAAACGATGAGATAAGAATGTATGTAACATAGAAATACTCATTTTACAAGGAACCATAAGCTAAATACTGTAGATTATTACTTTACTGCTGTAAAGAGTTATTAATTTTCTAGTCGATTAGTATATCGGGTGGTATATTTTCTTTAAACAATTTTAGATCTTATTTTGTTTTAATGTTTCCAAAGAAGATTTTAAGATCAATGTTGCATTTACTTAATATTTTTGATAGTGTCATCTGAAATTTAGGGCACGTTGGTAATGTAACTTCTCAAAAATAGCCAATGTACTAATTGCTGCAGCAATAATGTTTTATTGTATTTATTTAATGTATATAAAATAATGTTTTATATGACATCCGAGTTTATAGGATGTAGGAAAAGTAGAGAAGGGTAAAAAGAAGAGAAGAGGAAATGGATTCATGGTAGATTGTATACTGTATTTGTACATGTACAGTAAACAACTTGAGACATTTTATTATAAGCAAAAGAAAACATGCTGATGTCATTGATGTATCATTGACATATCATTGATATAACCATCTTGCTGAATAATTTTAGACAGACTATCAAAGTTCTATTTATTTTCCTGTTGGATTCTGTTCAATAATAAATGTATTTTTCATATCAATGATGTGTTATACAGTATACAGTATCGTAACTGATGAACCTTGCAGTAAAATTTCCAATAGTAGTCGAGAAAATCATTTTGTAAAAAAAAGTGTATTAAGTGGGATTTAAGTCATATTATCCTTAAATATTTGTATGTTTTTTTGATGCTGAGTTTTAGGATCTGAGAAAGAAATCATATTACAGTAGAACCTCTCAAACAATGTGGACTTAAAGGTTGTCGAGTTTTAGGGAACTTAAATAAAAATAACTAGGAGTTGAATAAAATCGCTTATTTAGAGTATTAAAATTGTACATTTATTGATTTATTATATACAATTATATATTTATATCAACATTTATAACTTATAATCAAAAAATTTAAAAAAAAATTCGAGACAAAAGGCCTAGTAGAATTTCAAAAATACAGTGTTCATTACAATTATTACTGAAGTTGTTTATGCTGCTTATAAAAAGTCCATCACAGTTAGTTATGGGAAGTTTTCTGACCACTAGAAGAAAAGTGTAAAAGTAAACTTACTGAAGTTGTTTGAAAAACTCTGTGATTGAAGACTGCTTTTCTGTCTCCACATGGCGTCTTGCAGTTTGATCACGGAGTCGCCTGAGGAACAGAATCTCCATTCCAGTCGCATTTTGCTGCTCTAAGTACTGCAATGTCCCTTCAACAAATTTCACAGCCTCACTGTGGCTAACTTTTCTTTCTTGTCGATGGTCCTCTTGCTCTTTTTCTTGTGAATCGTCCCCTTCTATGTCATGCCCTTTGACAGCTGCGATAATTTCATCTTCTCCTAATAGTTCTGATGCTCCGTCGAGATCCATCCATTCATTGACATCATTGCTTGAAGACTCTTCAAGCCCTAGAATTTTTTTCATGAGTTCAATTGTCGCTATTTTCAGAATTGATTCCATCGTCTCGCGACAAATCATTGGCTGTGTGATCTAGAAGTTTCCTCCAAGAAGGAATCAAGGTCATGGTCTCAAGCTCGATCCAAGAGACATGGAGTTCAGCAGTAGAAACATTGCTTTAATGTCTTCGTCCTGTAAATATTATACATCAGGATGAGTCGTAGAATTATCGAGAATCATTAGAGCTTTCCTGGGAAGATTTTTTTTCTTCAGAAACTTCTCAACCTCTGGGACGAACTGTTGAGAAAACCACTCTTTAAAAATTGCTTCGCTCATCCATGAGCATTAGATTGATTTCTATACCAAACTGAAAGTTCAAAGTTGCCATCACTTGTGCATCTGGCAGTTTTAAATGCTCTTGGTTTTTTTGCTTTTCCAATTAGCACTAATTTGAGTTTGTGCTCTCCTGTTGCATTACTGCAGGCAAGAATAGTCACATGCTCCTTAGTTCTCTTAAAACCTGGCGCAACTTTTTCATCTCTCGGAGCTAAACTTTTAGTAGGAAGCATTCGAAAGTTTAGTCCTGTCTCATCTGCATTGTAGATTTGATCACCTAACAGTCCTTCTTTTGCAATAAACTCGTGTAGTTTGGTCTTGAAGTTACTCACGTTGTTAGGGTCAGCTGACAGTTTTTCCCCGTACATACTGAGCAGCTTGATTCCATATCGTTGTTTCCACCTTGACAACCAATCATTGTTCGCTGTAAACCCAGGTTCTCCTTAAATTGTTGATAAAACTGAAGAGCTTTCTCTTGCAGGATGGGTCCAGATATATGCGTTCCCTTCTCCCTGTGCACACGGAACCATTGGTAAAGGGTTTTGCCGACTTTTTCGAACTCTGCACTTCTCATTGTTTTTCGTTCCGCGATGGATTCTGTACACTGTCTTTTCAAACACCACGATTCGATTTCAGATTTCTTTTTTTCCAACCGAGCACTGTAGACCTACCGATGTTCAAGTCCGACGCTATTTTATTTACGACTTCACTACGCTCATGTCTTTTTAGGACACCAAACCTTGCTTCCATTGACACTGAAACTTGTTTCCTCTTCTTCCCCGGCTCTATATTCCAGCACAAAATTCGTTTAGACAATTGTCAACCACTCTCGAACAAAAGCAACTGACCACAACTGTGTCTCAACAAACACTAAACTGAACGCCCAGTGACAACAATGTAGCGAGGGTAGTTTATGACTTGCTCGGGAATCCCAGGTGTGCAAACAATAGCCCGCCCCAGCTGGGCAGGTAAAGGGTGCGTTTAACGACCTTGAAAAAAACAGTAACCTAGTCTGAGTCTAGCGCTCTCGGGTGGCCTATGTACTGATGGAAAGCTTTACGTTATGGGCGGTGTAAAAAAATTATTAATTCACCAGCCCTGTCGAGTTTTACAGAATGTCGAGTTTTCGGGAATCGAGTTCGAGAGGTTCTACTGTAATTGGGAAATTGTCTTGAATGGTGTTGTATTAAGGGGAATTTACTGTATATGGTGTACTGTATTTTATGACCTGACTAGACCAGAAATCATGTTGCCGGTAAATAGTTATCATTTAAAAAATATGATATTTTTTATCAATCATATTTATGAATCATATTTATCATATGAAAAAAATCTTTCATTGTTTCATAGAACGAATAAGGAAAAAATACCATCTTATTTTGGTAATGCTTGAACCCTGGATGACGGAAGGTTACACCATTTCACTTACTTTAATTGAACTTTAGAGTATTCCTCTTTTAAAATAAAATTTAGTAAAATAACCCTCCAAGGCCCGTGGTTGGTGACAAAATTTTACAGAAAGTAATTATATCAGAAATTATAACAGTAATTAACACTAGCATATTACGTGTAATATCCTGTTTAGTTCTTCGGAGTCGAACCAGACCTATAAGGGATGATATAGGTTCTCAGGTGAAACAACTTTTACATAAACTGCAGAAAACATATGAGTAATTATATTTACTTAGATTTGTAGTAATGCTCATTATTTAATAATGTACAATATCATTTTCTTTGGAATAGTAAAAAAATTACAATACAATGGATATAGTTCTTAGAATAGTTACGTAAATACAGTTTAAATTTTTAATAGTTATTTATTGAAATATACTCAACAGGTCATATTGACAGTGAATAGTCTGTAGGACCTTTTCTACACTGGAGGTTTAGATCCAATTCAATCTGTAAACAAAATAAAAAATGAACTCTAAATAAAAGCGCAGTACAAATTACTTAGTTTTATTGAGTTTCCGTAAATCATGCCACCCTTTAAATATATGTAATTACTACAATTTATATATTTTTATATGTACTGTATCCCACAAACCCGATTACAAATTATATTGGACATATAGCATTACATGTTACTTGTCCAGGAGCTCATAAAGATCTGATATGACGTATTAATTTTTTACTTTCATGTAGAACAACTGATAATTTACCTTCTTCAAGGTGCTGCACTCTTATTTAGGGATCGGAACTAGTTCTGTATTATTTCAAATAACTTTAAATTCTGATTTTTTTTATATATGTTATTTATAAATGTATTTTTATAAAATAATGTATCGTGCCGATGATGTTTTTTTCTTCATCATGATAGAAAATTACAGCATAAGTAAGAAGGGAGAAAAGCACATTATGGTAAAAACAACTGCAAAAAGTTAAGAGTTACTGTTGTATTAATAAGTACTACTGTGGTTGGCAATACGTTTTGATTCTGAACAGGAAAACTAGAAAACTCATTCTGTGATAATATTATTGTTTGAACACAAATTTGTTAGGATGATAAATGAACTTAACACAAAATCCTTTAGGGTGTGTATGTGACCGTAGATCAGTTGGACTTCAGAAGAGACACATTAGACCTATTTTAGTGAATTATACTCTCTGTGGTCATTTGATTAATACAAAAAAAAGTAATAGAAAATGTGATTTAGTAGTATGACAAGCCACAGACCCTTGATATTTGGGTTGAATATAAATTTTAATCAATAAGGATAAATAGACCACAAATACAACTTTCCAGTTATTGGAGGAATCTTGTCTTGCCCACATCAGCTTGAAAAATGCGATAATGAAAATTGACGAACACTCACTTAAAGTGGAAATGTAGTACTAAAAGTTGATAATAAATACGACTTATTTTATTTGGAGCTAAGCTCATATATTTGTCTATGCATTATGGATCTGGAATGATGCATATACTCTTAGCGATAGATTGCCAGTATATTGCATGTGATATATCTGAACATATGTGTTGAAAAGATTGAGTTCATGAAGACATGAACGGTAGATTTCATTTGGCTTCTGACATCATGAAAAAGTCATTCTTTGGTAGGCCTTAGATGTATGTTACACTAAATTTATATGATGTAAAATGATAAAAGGTTTATAAAGTTTAATTTGAGGTAGGTAGAAATCAAATTAATAAACAATTTGAAGTCTATATTCACAAGTTATTAATCAAATAATAACTATGATTATTTTAAATCATTTGGCAATAATGATCTCCCTATAAAAATTTACCTCAATAAAAGCCTGCAGTTTAGAATGAACCATACTTTGGGTGTGGAACAAGTAGAGGTGAGATTTTAGACTACACATGCTTATGACTACATCTGTTAATTTCTCAGTGTCCGGCATTTGAAAATTTGTGTACAAAAATTCAACTGCCCACTAAGATTAACTGATCGTTCAGTTCACCTGCCTTCACTTGGACATGGCTGATGCGTCATGTTTGTTAAGAGATCTTAGTAATTAAGACTCAACCTTCCCATGGGACGAAATTGATTTCTCTTGATACTAATAGTTAATTTGGTAAATTACAAATAATTAAGAGTAAACATATTATATTTTACTACCAAATCAATGTTTATTTTATACTCCAAGGACAGATCAAATGGCAAAATAGTGAAGTATTTTAAGGTCATTTCTAAGTACATTTTCTAAATGTAGAAATGAAATTAAATATATTTAGGACTCAAAATAACATTTATAAAAATATTATACACTAAATTCAGATTAAATAATTCATAACATCACATCATTTTAAAACCTTAATATTTTGTTATAATATTACATAATTTCGTGGCCAATAAAAATAATAAGACAAAATATTAGAGATTTTGAAAGAAATTCATCTCACATATGAGGTATGAGGAAAAACCCAAGATGTATGAGTGTAAAATAGTATTTTCAACATTACTTTTAGTGAATTCAATTGGTAAGTATATTCTACAAATTCATATATAGGACAGGGCATAAAATGTTTATCACCTAAACAATAGTTTATGACAATCTAAACTTTAAATTTAGTAGATTTGTTAAAACTTACTGAGAAAGAACATTTTCGATCGCTATGTGCATCAAAGGTATCAAAGGTATCAAAGAGTATGTGTGATTTGTATTGTGTTTGTTAATTTAATATGTTTGTACTTTGTGTTTTTGTGTGTCTGATACTATCGAAAACCTACCTTTAAAACCGTCACCGCTTGACCCAACATCTCCAAGCAGAAGAAAGTGATGAAGATTGGCACATAGCGATCAAAAACGTTCTGTCTCAGTTAGTTTTAACAAATTTATTAAATTTAAAGTTCGGATAGTCATAAACTATTGTTTAAGTGATTAATAAGTTTCACTGAACGTAATGGACTACAAAATTCAAGAATAAAATATTTATACACATAAATTTGGACTTAAAGAAATTAGAGGTGAAATTGGGTGAAGAGAAAAAAATCTATGTTTAGGGACGAAAACAGAAGTTCGCAGCAGTGTAATATCTAATCTTGGTAGAGAAAAAAAAGAAGAAGATCAAGAGCAGGTGATCAATATCATAAGTAGACCAAGGAGTCTAGGGACATATAGCAATGACAAGCAGAAGAAGAGTAGGATCTACTTCCAGAAGGAGGTACCATACTGAAAATGGAGGGGGCAATCAAGAAAAGAATAAGGATCTAATCTTGGTAGAGGAAAAAAGAAGAAGATCGAGAGCAGGTGATCAATATCATAAGTAGACCAAGGAGTCTAGGGACATATAGCAATGACAAGCAAAAGAAGAGTAGGATCTACTTCCAGAAGGAGGTACCATACTGAAAATGGAGGGGGCAATCAAGAAAAGAATAAGGATCTAATCTTGGTAGAGGAAAAAAGAAGAAGACCGAGAGCAGGTGATCAATATCGTAAGTAGACCAAGGAGTCTAGGGACATATAGCAATGACAAGCAGAAGAAGAGAAGGATCTGCTTCCAGAAAGACGTACCTTACTGAAAATGGAGGGGGGGCAATCAAGAAATTAATAAGGGTGGATAATCCTGTAGAACGAAATTCAAACCAAGAAAATACATGGATGTTAGAAAATGCTCAGAGATGTTTAAGAAACGGAGAGAAAAGAAATAGAAGACAGGAGAAGTAAGAAGCTAGAATAGTAAAAGGCCAAACAGAATGAAACAAAGAAATCTTAATGATAACATAATTTGCATATGATAAAATCACCTTACTCTGAGACTGATGAAGAAGAATTGATACTCTATATTTCTTTAAATTGTATAGAGCTCAAATTTATTCTATAAGACTATTTCTGTCTCTGATGTTATTTTTCTTCTAGTCCACCTGAGCTAGTTACGATAATGGTTTCGGAGAGGGTTAATGTATTTTTATGAGCCCAACACTCTTCTCACCAGACAATGATACTTCTGACCATCTCAGCCACAGCCAGTATGAACTCTCCAGTGCGGCTTTCGAGATGCACTTGAAGGATTCATTTAGTGTTCATCTACCCAGACCAAACACGTAAAGATCACAAAATCTTTCAGGAGTACTTGAAGATAGTTGCGCAGTAAGGAGACTTCCACTTCAATAAAAATGACACAGATACACATTTTGCCTAGCAGTGGAGTTCAGAAACTAAGTATTTATTTAGTTGATATTGCAATGGCCAAATTGACCCTTGCAAAAATCTTGGTAATTGTAGAGAATAGGTATTTAGGCCAAAGTGCCTAGTTGTGTAAAAATTTTAAATAAATAAAATAAATAATGTAAAATAGAACGAGGTGAATGAAAGTAGGGTAGACTAGGCCTAAATTTAATAACTCATAATTTTAAAATATGTTACAAAACCAAAACTAACCTAATATTCATGACCTAAAATCCATGCTAATTTTAAAATATGTTACAAAACCAAAATTAACCTAAAATCCATGACCTAAAATCCATGCTAGTAAATTATAAAGCTATATTTTCACTTACAAATTCATGCAAATCAAGTTGTTTATAAAATCTTCCAACAGGGGCACAAAAGAAGAAATGCTAAAATAAAACAAGGAAGTAAATGAATTTGAAGGAAAGTGAATAAATAAATTGTTTCAACAAAATTCTAAATTCAAAACAGGACATCATGTAAAATAAAATGCTCTAATAAAAGTAAAAGTAAAATAATTAAAAAAATACAAGGAAAGTGGGTTGGAGATTATATTTTTAAATAAGGAATGGGGTATACCTATGCACTATCACGCTTCGGAGAGAGGAAGCGTGGGTAAGCATCGAGGGAGTCGTACAACAGCTATCGATGGAAGAAATGTGCGTTAAATGCCTGAAATTATAATGCTAAATATGGAGTAGAAAACTTATAATTATAAGTACAAGATGTGATAAGGGAATGTTGGGGTATTTGAGCTATATACTCAAATATCCTAATTAAAACCTCGACATGTGAGAAATAAAAAAGTGTAAATTGTCATAATAAGTAAAGTTTGAGAAGACGCCGTTTATTAAAACGTGTTTCAAAAACACTGTGAATTGAAGAAAGTTTTGACCCATCAACCATTAATAAGAAAAAGTAAGACGAATAACCAAAAGAACAAGAGAGTTACCAAAGCAGACTAGATGTGAAGAAGCCAGTTTACGATGAGATCCAGACATGACAAAGTCAGCAGTATACAGTTTTATAAACAAGAATATTTATCTAAATTAAACTTTATTTCGATCTATATTAATTAAAATTTAAAATTCACTTATAAGATACAACCTGAACGAAATAAAACACCCTTAGGCTAAATAAATTAAACTCTAATTTTTCCAAAATGGTGTCTTTAACTGTTTTAGGAAATGAAGAGAGGTTTTGTAAATGAATAAAAAAGGTTTAGTATGGCTTTATTTCTTAACAAATGATATAAATTCTCCTTGGTAAAATATAAATAATATAATTCTTATAATTATGGTAAAGTAAAAGAGTTTCAATATGTAAAATAAATCCTTATGTATTAACTGACCAAACTTTTGGGTAAATCTTTGCCAGACTTACAACCTGTTGTGTAGATTTAGGTAACATATTATAAATAAATCAAAATATAACAGATATATTCAAATGTAATTTACCATTAGGCTTTGAGTGTATCAAATATGAGAGTCAAAAGTGAAATTAAAACTCTGGATAATTGGAAAGTATATAGGCTATACAATATATAGGGGGAATAAACTTAATGTGGTAATAAGGAAAATAAATAGTCATTATTGTGAAATACATGTTGGGGGGGGGGGGTTATATTCATTCAAAAACCATGGGTCTTGAATTTAGATTATTTCTATTTGTATACAATAAGAAAAAGATTACGTTAAATTAATATAAACAGTAATATAAATATTACCAACATCACGGACCAAACATCCGCACCAGAAAAATAGAGAAAAATTCATCAATGTTTCGACAATGGTCAAATGACCGAAAGGTGCCTCATCATACAAAGTAAAATGATTGCACTTAGTGGTAGATAAAAGTATTTACAATAGTAATATGTTGGCTACATAAAGTCAGTGCAACGGAAAAATAATGGACAACGTAAAATATATATAAATATGTATGGTGTGGATGTTGGCATTTGTTGATTTTACACGTATTTTCATTTGAGTTGCGTGTATAATGTTTTTGAATAGTATGTCTTCTGTATCTGTTGTTTGTAGGTTCATTAAATTGTTGTGTATGTTTTTATAAATGTGTTATTTTTCTAGTGAGTTTAATTCTATTGGGTTATTATTTATTTCAAGTATGGTTAGGTTATTTTCGTAATTTGTTATTTCATGCTTATGTGATATTAGGTGTGCTGCAACATTTGATACTTTTGTATTTTTATTCTTGAATACTCTGTAATGTTCTTCAAATCTTATTTTAAATGATCTGGTCGTTTTCCCTATGTAAAATGCCTTGCAGTCGTTGCATGTAATTTTATAAATTCCTGTTAGGTTATGTTTTTCTGTATTTGTTTTGTGGTTTGTGTTATTAAGATATTTTATAATTTTGTTGTTTGGTTTGTATGTTGGAGTGTAGTATTCTTTGTTGTATATATTTGTTAATTTTTCTATTTTGTTATTGGTGTATTTATATTTTAGGTAGATTTTTTAAATTTTTAATATTTTTGTGTTCGGGTTGTAGTGTTGTGTTGAGGTTAGGTTTCTTTGTAAATTTATTGTATATGTTTTTTATAAGGTGTTTGTTGTATCCATTTTCTATTACTATTTTTGTAATGTTACCTAATTCTTCATTTACTTTTTGTTTGTTATCTTGTGTGTATTTTATTGCTTTATTTATCATGATACTGTAAGTGTTTAATTTAGTGTGTCCAGGAGTGGTTAGATTTGTAGTGTAATGTGATGTTGTTGCAAGTGGGTTTTCTGTGTATTGTAGTTTCTATTTTATTATTATTTATATTTAGTGTAATGTCAAGATAGTTAATTGCTTTGTTTTTTTCTGTTTCGACGGTGAATTGTATGTTTTTGTTGTATGTATTTAGTTTGATCAGTATTATGATGTGTTCGTTTTGAATGGTTGGTTGGTATATTACAAGTATATCGTCTGCATATCTTATCCTTAGTAAAATATTATGTGTGTTTAGTATAGGTTTAATTATTATTTTTTCAAAGTGTTGTAGATATATTTCTGACATGACTGATGATATGGGTGATCAAATGGGGAGTCCAGCTGTTTGTTTATAGTATTTATTTCTGTTGTCATGTGTTATACCATTATTTTTCTATTTTCGGATTCACGCACTGTGGGAATCTTTTTAGTTTGTCTTAGGGTTTATTTTGTCAGATTGAATAATTTATAGTTTGTTTATTTTATTTGTATTTGTTCCTTTATGATATTATTTTTATGTTTATAAATTTGTAGTTGTTCCTAGATTGTCATTTTGAGTTCTTTTTGTACTCTTTTATTAGATGTAAGTTTTCTAATATGGGCAATGTATGTTTGTTTTTAATAGCATGTGTAGCTAAGTTTGAGTTGTAAATGTTAGGTTTGATGTGTACATTGAGGTGCTCTTTATATCTGTTTTTAACTTTTTTTGTTTGGCCTGTGTATATTTTGTTACAGTCTGGGCATTCGATGTTATATATTCCATTATTAAGTGTTTTTTTAAGTGTATCTCATTATTAAGTTATTTGTTCTATGTTGTATGCTGTGTATGTGAATGTGGCCCATTTTGTTGTTGTTATGCAGTTCGATTTTAGGTTCTTTTAATTTATTTATATTTTAAATTCTATTTTATCTATAGTTTTTTTCGTATCAATTTTTTTGGGCTATTTGATATACTATTTGCTTCCTTTGGCTTTTTCTTCATTTTTTAAAGGTAGTTTTAGCATTCTGTATAAGAGTGACTTGTAAGCAGCCGTTTTATTTTGTGGGGGATGGTTAGAGTAGTTTAGTATTCTATTAATGATTTGTGTAGGTTTCCTAATAATTGAGTATTAAATGGTATTTGTATTTCTGGTTATTGTTAGGTCTAGATAGTTTATTTCTTCTTCCATGGTGAATTTTATATTAGGGTGTAATTTGTTGATTTCATTTAGGATGATATTATTTATTGCTTTATTTTGTGAGATGTATAATCCATCGTCAACTTATCGTATGCAGTGGCTGTCTGGGTCGTGTGCTTTTATGGTTTGTGTGATTATTTCGTCATGGTTTTGGAGGTAAATTTTTTATACTTGAGAAAGGAGTGATCCTATTGCTAAGCAATCTATTTGTTTATATATCTTATTATTAAATATGGCTTAGTTTTGGTTTAGTATAATCTTTAGGCATTTTGTAATTTGGTTTGTGTATTTGGGGTTGGTTTTAAGATCAGTTAATTTGTTTTTTATTGTTTGGATGGTTTTGTTTATTGGTATATTAGAGTACATGTTTTTGATGCCAAATGATATAAATTTAGTAGTTTTGGTTATTCCATTGTTTCTAGTCTGTCGGTTAAATTAATTGAGTTTTTGTGGTGTATTTATTTTCCAGTTTAAGTTTGTTTTATTATTGGTTATTGGTCATTATTTGTGATATTTTATAGGCAGGTGCATTATTGAATTTTATTAGAGATCTTAAGGGATTGTTGACCTTATGTATTTTAATGAGGGTGAACATTTTAGGGGGGTTTGGATTGTCTATTGTGTATTGGTAAGGGTTTCTTTTGGCTTATATTGTTATTGTTTTTTCTAATTGTATGCTTTTGTTTTGGTATTTGTTAGTCAGGTCTTTGTTTAATTCTATGCAATCTATAAAAATGGATACGATAAAAAAGCTATAGATAAATTAGAAATTAAAATATAAATAAATTAAAACAACCTAATATCTAAGTACAAACAACAACAAAATGGGCCACATTAACATACACAGGATACATCATAAAAGGAATAACTAAAATACTGAAAAATAGAAATATCAATATAACTTACAAAAATACAGGAATTATAATCATTAAAATAAACCAACTAGAAAAAAATATGTCCCACACTTAATAACGGAATATACAAAATCGAATGCCTAGATTGTAACAAATTATACACCAGCCAAACAAAAAAGAAATTAAAAGACAGATATAAAGAACACCTCAATGCATACATCAAACCTAACATTTACAATCCAAACTTAGCTACATACACCATCAAAAACAAACATACATTCCCTACATTAAAAACATATATTTAATAAGAAAAGTACAAAGAGGGCTCAAAATGACAATCTGGGCACAATTACAAATTTATAAACATAAAAATAATATTATAAAGGAAGAAATAAAATAAAAAACGATGAATTATTCAACCTATTATTAAACTACCTATTAAACCCTAAGACAAACTAAAAAGATTCCCACAGTGCAGTGAATATATGTATATATATATATGTGTTTATATATATATATATATATATATATATATATATATATATATATATGTATGTGTGTGTGTGTGTTTCTTTTTCATAAGCCCATATAATTTATTTATATTATAAACTGGAGTGGGCGTGGGAGACTATCGTTTCAAGAGGGAGGGGGCAGTTTATGGTACTAAAATGTTTGGGAACAAATGGTGTAGAGAGTATGTATGAATAGTACCCTTCACAATTTACACGTTAAAAAAATTACTACGAAAAGAAGTTTTAAGTTGTAACTTTTCGCCCTTTTTACCTGGGGTAATTATTACTTTATTTTAAAATGTTATTTTGCCTATCACCAAAATATTTAATTTTACTTACCAGGGCTCTAGTTCTACGCACCATCTCAGGCAAATTACTGTCTGTCTGGGACGTTCTTCCTATCTTGAAGCTAGAACTAGGTTACTTGTGAAATAAGAATTGAAAGCTTTAAAATACAATGTTAAACAATTTATTAATCAATGACAAATTACCAAAGAACAAATGACACCAATGTGTCGAGTAATTAACTTTTAATTACTGCTAACTATTTCATACATATTTTAATTACTTATTAACTTTTAAAATTTATATGTATCGAGAATGTAGTAACTTAAGTTTTCCAATTTAATTTTAGAAATGAATATTCAAAGGACAATTTCTACCGTTCATGTGTTAATCGTTTATCATTTAAAATACAAGTTAGTTAACATTAAAATACATTTTCTTATTTATTCTCTAAAACATACCTGGTTGTACACATTACTTGTAAAACACTATAACACATATCATTAATTACTGCACATCGCTTTTGTACACTAATCACTGCACATCGCTCTTGCAATCAGTGCTCTTAAACAACAAATAATACAAATTTTTACTTATTTGAAACACATAATAATTGCTTCTGACTTCTTCTGTGTTGCGTTAATAAAATTTGGTACCGGCCTTGACATCTTAAATTTTGAATACTGGAAGCTTACAAATTTCTAAGTTATGTCCGAAAATGCCATCACGTCCGCCTCGTTCAAATACTTTTAGAGAAGTGGGGCCGTTGCAAGGACCCGCTAACTGAAATTTTCAAACAAACTCCCACCCATATTTATATACATAAATATTTTGATTGGTTCTCAGGAACAGCTCATGCTTACATCACATGGCGTGATGTGCTTAATTACCTTAAGTTACTATCTCATACGATAATTTTCAATTTCGCCCGCTAGGAGCGCTTACTACCTATGCTAGATTCACAATGTGCACCAAGAAAACAAAAAAAAATTTTTTTATAATGGGACGATATAATTATTAAATAAAAATTAAATATATAAATGAATTTATATGTAACACCTTATTTTTAAGAGTGTTACAAAGTTGAAGTTGAGAACAAGAAATATTTAGTCCGAGACTTCTTCATCTGAAAGTGAAAAAGACTAGGTGTTCAAAAAAGAACAGTGTATTACGTTTCGTGATCCTGACAATGTTGATAGGACAGATGAATCGATAATTGGCACTTTTCATACGGGTTTTTTCTTTTCATTTCGCTGAAGACTTGCTGAAGAGGCTGTATGGCATTTGTAATCATTCTGGTAACTTTAATTCCACGTTCCATAAGTGACTGATAATCCATTATTTTTTCTTTAAAACTGTACCATTTGGAAAATCATTCCAACTTTTTCCAGCTATTCAGTTATTTTCAAATAAATTTCTTCTTCTTCCTCCTTTCTTCTTCGGAATGTGACGTAATTAACTCTTGTAAATTATCGTTTGTCAACATTAAGTTATCACATCAGCAATATTGAACAATCTCCAGCATTGCATGATGTCATGATCTGGGTCCGAATCAATGGTTACCTTAATCATTTCAAACACTTGGGGTGTGTGTGAGGCCTTAACACATCTTATGGCACCCTGGTCAAGCAGCTGTAGTATCACAGTTGTGCATAAACACCACTTGAACATTTTCATATCTCGGTGCAGAGGCCCTGAGGATGGGCTGGAGCGTTATCTATTATTAATAAAACTCAGAATGGTAACCCTTCCCTCTCTAAATACTTCTCCACTTCAGGTATAAACCATCCGCGAAACCATTCAGTAAAGAATATTGCCATCATCCATGCCTTGCGGTTATGTTGCCACAAAACAAGATGAAAATTTTTGTTTAAATTTTTAGAGGACAAGGATTTTTTGCTCGGTAAATTACACCAGGGTTGATCATATGTCCAGCTTCATTCCCACATAGTAACAGAGTTATTCGATCCTTCCATGCTTTAAAATCAGTAACTTGTTTTGCCTTTTTATTAATGTATGTAATATCATGTATTTTCTTTCAATAAAATCCCGTCTCATCGCAGTTGAAAACTTGCCTAGGTTCATATTGCCCTACCTCAATAATTTTCTAAAACTTGGTCGGAAACATGCCTGCAGCTTCCTCTTCAGCATATGTTTCCTCATCTCATACAATTTAATGTTAAAATTGTATCTGTTCCGAAACCTAAGCAACCACTCTTGGTTTGCAGTAAACTGAATGCTCTGCTCTTCTGTACCATCTTCTTCCATAATATCTTCATATAAATACAACCTTTTTTGTTGTAACACATTTCTATCAACAGATATCCTTATCTTGTTCATATCTTCCACTCAAATATTCCAGGACATTTCCACTTTCACGAAAGTTTCATCACGCACTGTAGCAGTAACCTTTGTACTTTCGTGTGAAATAGAAAAACTTGAAGGAATTTTACTGTTTTTGAAAATTTCACAAAAATATACGATTCATTTTTGTTATACAATCTTGTAATGCACGCAAACGATTTCCTTTCAAGCTTAAAGTTTTCACTTAATTAAAGAACACTTCGGCTACTCGTAGACTTAGCACTATTACACGCTTCAGTACTGATAAGCTTTTTGGCCAATATTGCCAAACTGAAGAATATTTACAAGTTAAATATGCAAATACTGTATTACTAAATTAAACAAGTGCACCAAATAGCCAAATGTAACCACTAGAAAAAAGACTGGAGAAATTTCATATTAGAGTAGTACGGCTGTAGAGTCCAATGACTAAACAATCAACAAGGAAATTTTATGGGCTTTTATATGTAAACAATATGGTACTATATAGAAAAAAAACAAACTAACTCAGAGAGTGGTGTTTACGGTGTATGAATCTTCAAATATCTACTTTTTTTTATTGTCAGAGTGACAGCACGGATAATTGTATATATATATATCTTGGTATTTTACGTTATCCATTGTTTTTCCGTTGCACTGACTTTATGAAGTTAATATATTACTTATGGACGTAATTTTATCCACCATTAAGTGCAATGATTTTACCTTGTGTGATGAGGCGCCTTTTGGTCACTTGACCATTGTCGAATCACTGATTACTTTTTTCAGTGATTACTTACAATAGTAATATATTAACTTCACACACACACACACACACACACACACACACACACACACACACACACACACACACACACACACACACACATATATATATATATATATATATATTTATAGGTTAATTTTGGTTGGTAAAGATTATTTAGATTTTTTAGGACTAGGAGACTAACAGACTTACCTTGGTAAGATTCCACTCTGTAGTCTTGAAATAGAAACACATAAAAGCACTTAACCAATGATATATTTCAACCACACAGAAATATATGTCAATCAAAAAGAAAACACAAAAAGAAATAAGAGAGAATGAAATAAAATAAATATAAGTTGTAATCACAGATTGTGTAGAAATCAGATGCATCTGTGCCATTAACTTCATAAAGTCAGTGCAACGGAAAAACAATGGACAACGTAATATATATATATATATATATATATATATATATATATATATATATATATATATACACGAGGGCTATTCAGAAAGTAAGGAACGTTTTTGAATTAAAAAAAAGATAAGTACAATAACAAATTTTTATTATATACATCTGAAAGAGCAACTAAAATACTACTTTTCTACGTAGTCGCCAAACAAATTGAGACATTTATTGTAGCAGTGGACAAGCTTTGAAATTCCTTCATCGTAGAATTCTGCCGACTGCGATGTCAGCCACTCAGTGACTCGCGCCTTGAGCTCCGCGTCGTCGTCAAAGCGCTGTGTTGCTAGCCAGGTCTTCATTCTTGGAAACAAGTGAAAATCGCTTGGTGCAAGGTCAGGACTATAGGCCGGATGAGGAAATACCTCCCATTTGAATGACTCAAGGAGTTCTTTGGTGCTGTTTACTGTGTGAGGTCGGGCCTTGTCATGGACAAACAAAATTTTTGATGTCAATTTTCCTCGGCGCTTGTTTTGAACTGCTCTCCTAAGGTTGCGCAAAGATTCACAGTACCGTTCAGAGTTTATTGTTGCACCACGTGGAAGAAAGTCAATAAGAAGCACACCTTGGGTGTCCCAAAAAACCGTCGCCATAATCTTTCTTGCTGACAATGTTTGCAAACATTTTCTTGGTTTTTTGGGGAGCTTGTGTGACTGTAATTTCGTTTCGCAATTAACGTGTTTTACCCATGCCTCATCACCAGTTACAATGTGATCCAGTAGTGAATCACCATGTCTTGTCGTGGGCATCCAGAAATGTCAACTTGCCTTCATTCGATAACCTTTATGTTGGTCAGTGGCCATTTTCGGCACCCATCTAGCACAACATTTGTGGTAGCCTAACATTTTTATGACAATTTCAAACAACAAAGTCCGTGAAACTTGTGGGAAAAAAGCGAAAGCTCCGTTATCGTGAATCAGCAGTTTTTGCGAACCTTTTCATCAACTTTAGCGACCAGTTCATCAGTCACAATGCCCGGGCGTCCGCTCTACGCTTCGTCATGAACGTCAGTTTGTCCATTTTTACACAGAACTTTCATACATTACGTTGTTTCCGTAAACTTCACACACTTGGCAATAAATGTCTATCGGTTTAAAGTTTTTTGCCAACAAAAACCGTATCACTGATTGCACCTCACAACTGGCGGGATTTTCAATCGCAGCGCACATCTTCAGTGATATTGCGAAAAAACGGATACCTCAGAAATGTTCTCGTTGTCACAGCTGGACGCCGACTGAGTTACCGAGTGCGGATGCACCAAAATGTACCAGATCGTCGCGCGCCTGGCGGCGTCAGACAGAAACGTTCCTTACTTTCTGAATAAATAACATTAAAAATAAATTATAATTATAACAAAAGTTAAGTTATAATATATATATATTTTCTGAGAACATATGTTTCTGACAACATTTCTGAGGTGTCCGTTTTTTCGCAATTTCACTGAAGATGTGTGCTGCGATTGAAAATCCCGCCAGTTGTGAGGTGCAATCAGTGATACGGTTTTTGTTGGCAAAAAACTTTAAACTTTAAACAATAGACATTTATTGCCAAGTGTGTGAAGTTTACGGAAACAACGTAATGTATGAAAGTTCTGTGTAAAAATGGCCAATCTTTACCAACCAAAACTAACCTATATATATATATATATGTATAAATATATATATATATATATATATATATATACAGTACAGTCTCACTAATCCGGTCTCCGATGATCCGGACGTCCGGCTAATCCGGACGGCCCAAAATTTTTGTTTAGTTATAGTATTTTACAGTGCACAATCAGTCTGCCGTCCACAAAAATATTTATTTTTATACGTCTATATTTGTTATTTTTCAAAGGGGTTTTCCTACTCTAATAGACAAATAATATAATTTATTGATTAAAATATGAATTTACCATATTATTTGTTTCTTTTGCCTATTAAAGTAGGAAAACGTCTTTGAAAAAATATATTCACATTAGATCTCCCAACACTACAACGCACGTGACATCAGAGACATCTTGCGATAAACGATAGATAAAGGACCGCTGACTAAACGGATAGAAGACAGTCTATCCGTCTGGCGTCAGGTCAGTTGTGTTGTCGGACGCACCTTTACTGCTTCTCGCAAGATTTCTGCTCGGTTGTCATTTAATTCTAGAGCGATATTGATATGTGTTTTTTATTTACGTCTCGTTCAGTGTTCAGTGAAAATGGCGACTAAACGTAAGTCAGTGACAGTGACAATAGAAATCAAAACTCCAAGCTTTATTTCGTATTGATGGAGGTGAATCGCGTACTAAAATTGCAAAAGAGTTAGGCGTGGGAAAATAAACTGTTTCTGATTGGAGAAAAAGCGACAGGAAATTGAAAATTTTTTTGCAAAAATGGTTAGTAAAGACAGTTTAGGCGGCAGAAGCACTTTAAAAAAACCAAAAAATGAAACCTTAGATGATGCTTTGTATGTTTGGTTTTGCCAACAACGGGAACAGGGTGTTCCATTATCGTGTGTAAATTTGCAAAACTTGCAAATCGTGCTGAAACTGAATGAAAAGTTAAAAGGAGGCCCTAATTTTACTGCCAGTGTGGGTTGGCTGTCACGGTGGAAGGAACGACATGGCATCCGTCAACTCGGAATAAGTGGTGAAATTTTGTCAGGTGACAGTGATGCCAGTGAAAAATTCAAAGACAAATTTGGCAAGTTTCTCAGAGATGAAAACTTACAACCTTGTCAGGTGTTCAACGCTGACGAAACCGGATTAAATTATAAAATGTTCCCAAAAAAAACTTTAGCTTCCACATTAGATTCAGTAGCAAAAGGCCATAAAGTTAAGAAAGAACGTATGACTTTGCTGCCCTGCAGTAATGCTTCTGGCGATCTAAAATTTCCAGTTTTGATGATAGGAAAATCCGCAAAGCCTATGGTTTTTAAAAATGTAAATATAAGTGTTCTACAGGCCCAATACAAGTTCCAAAAATCGGCGTGGATGAACAGTCAAATTTTTAAGGACTGAAGTTTTTTGAAAACTTTGTTCCAACAACAGAAAAGTTTTTAAAAGAGAAAAAACTTCCTCGAAAAGCGGTTTTACTAATTGATAAAGCCCCATGCCACCCAAATGAAGAATTGCGTCATGGTGACATTTTTGTTAAATTTCTTCCTCCTAACGTCACGGCTCTCATTCAGCCGATGGACCAAGGCGTGATAGAGGCGATAAAACGGCGATATAGGAAAAAGTTAATTTTATCGCTTTTGTAACAACAAGAAGCAGATCCAGCTACACAATTTATTGAAATTCTTAAAAAAGTGACTATAAAAAATGTCATTTATATGGCTGCAGAATCGTGGGAGGAAATTCAACCGTCTACACTCCAAAAGAGCTGGAAAAAATTGTGGCCTGAAATGCCACAGGAAAGTGAAAAACCGACAGTCAACTCACTAATGACGACGCGGAATTTGTTCAGATTTTTCAACAATTGGAGGGTTGGGCCGAGTTGATTATGAGTGAAAATGACATTGGTTATCAAGTGCTCAATCGTCACGGTGTGCACTGCAAACGCAGAAAATGACAGCTCGGAAGAGGAAGACTACACAGACGAACCGGTCAGCCCAACTCATGATGGGGTGGCTGCAATGCTGGAGGGGTTGATGACCTACTTTGAGAAACAAACTGATAAGTCAACTACGGAGCTACTGACCTTGAAACGCCTACGAGATCATACTGTCAAACGACGTCATTCATAGTTAAAACAAGAGAACATTACGGACTTTTTTCACTACGTTTTTTAAAGTTTATTTTTGTTTCAGTTTCATTTTTGTTTGAGTTTTTTGTGCATTTATACAGTATAGTGTAAATAACTTTATGCAAATTCATTTATTCAACGAGAAAGATGCTTTGATATTTATTCATGTCATACCTTTTCTGTTACAATTACAGGATTTTTTGCTAAATAAGCTATGAAATACTGTACTGTATAGCTATATTTAGGCCTCAATTTCACTAAAACTACAATTTCAATATGTTTTCCCGCCTAAAACACATATTGTATGCATTTGTTTGGCCTTTTCCGTCTAATCCGGACTTTCGTTGATCCGGACAGGGTCCGGTCCCATCAAGTCCGGATTAGTGAGACTGTACTGTATATATATATTTAGGTTAGTTTTGGTTGGTAAAGATTATTTAGATTTTTTGGACTAGGAGACTGACAGACTTACCTTGGTAAGAGTCCACACTGTAGTCTTGAAATAGAAACACATAAAAGCACTTAAACAATGATATCATTGTTTAAGTGCTTTTATGTGTTTCTATTTCAAGACTACAGTGTGGACTCTTACCAAGGTAAGTCTGTCAGTCTCCTAGTCCAAAAAATCTATATATATATATATATATATATATATATATATTTGTATATATATGTATAAATATATATATATTATTCTAACGATATGTATTTGTCTATGTATGTAATGATCGTAAATACAAAATTAAAATGTTTAAAGTAAATCTAAATGGAAATAACTTTTACCTTTCAGATGTTGTCTGTTGTGAAACATGTGAAAAAAAAACAACTAAAGGAAAACACTCTGGGGAAAAACCTTACAAATGTTCACAATGTGATTTTTCAGCAGCTCGAACAAGTAACTTGAAAGTACATATGAGAACCCACTTCGGATAAAAACCTTACAAGTGTTTACAATGTGATTATTCAGCAGCACGATTAGATCAGTTGAAAATACATAAGAGAACCCATTCAGGAGAAAAACCTTACAAATGATCAGAATGTGATTTTTTTGCAGCCGGATCAGTTCACTTGAAAGGACATATGAGATAACAGTCTGGAGAAAACCCTTACAAATGTCCACAATGTGATTTTTCAGCAGCTCGGACGCTGCAAGTAACTTGAAAGTAAACATGAGAATACATTCCGGAGAAAAACCTTACACAGTGTGATTTTTCAGAAGCTCATACAGTTAACTTGAAAATCTATATGAGAAGACATTTTGGAGAAAAACCCTACAAACGTATATTTTATAGTAACACAACTAAGCAATCTTAGAAGCCATATGAAAACACATTCTGTAGATAAACCTTACAAATGTTCACTATGTGATTATTCAGCTACATGTTTAAGTTCTTTCAAAATACATATAAGAATCCATTCTGGAGAAAAATCCTACAAACATGTATTATACAACACAACTAAGCAATCCTAATAACCATATGAGAACACATTGTGGCTCAAATGCAATCACGTTTCAGAATGCACAGAATTGTATATCCCCAGTGTATAGTTGTGTAAATACTAACAGTGTTTATTGCTCCCGATCTCGTATTTAATGGTCCCTATCCTGAATATATCGATCCATATCTTGAACTCAGTTTTACTGATTTTCCGTTAATCACGTCGCCCTTTGGATGGATGTTATTTCTAGGATTTATAAAGTTTTATGTAAGGTTTTACTGTAAGCCATGAAACTGATTACAAATCATACTGGACTAACATAGCCTTCTATATTACTCGTGTAGAAGCTCATACAGATCTGATATGACTTATTTATACTTTACTTTCGTGTAGAACAACTGATAACTTACCTTCCCATGGGGTGCTGCACTCTTACACAGGTATCGGAACTAGTTCTGTATTATTTCAGATAACTCTTGATTGTGATTTTTTTATATATGTACTTTATATATGGTTTTTTTTAAAAAATGTATCATGCTGTTTGTGTTTTTTTTTTCTTCATCATGATACAAAATTACAGCATAAGTAAGAAGGGGGGAAAACAAATTATGGTAAAACCAACTGGTTACAAATAGTTAAGAATAATTGTTAAGCGCTATTGTGGTTGGCAATAAGTTTTGATTCTGAACAGGAAAATTGTACAAGACATACCTTGGAATGACAAACCACAGCCCCTTGATCCATGGGTTAAACATAAATATTAAAACAATAAGGACAAATAAACCACAAGTACCACTTTCCTTGTTGGAGGAATCTTGTCTTGTCCACATCAACTTGAAGATTATATAATTTCTATGTTGAGCAGTTCTGAAAACAACCTATCACTCACACTTAATACTTGTTCTCCAAGAAGAGAAAGAAATGAACTAATTTTATGAACAATTGTTAGTTACTTCAATTATTTAAATTAATGGTATTTTTTTACAAATTGTTTAAAGTTATTAAGTGACAACAGATTTATAGAACCAGAGGGCTGAATTAATAACATAACAATTTCTATTTGTATTACTTCTCTGCACAAGTTTTGACATCAAAAAGCACCATCCAAATAATACAAAAACTAATGAAACTCTCAGACTAGATTGAAGAAAATATTCAAATTTGTGAAGACCAGAAATTTATAAATAGATGTGTGGTAATAAATTAAAATTACAGGCAGAAAAGTATAAAAACACAATTAGAGTACTGAACAAAGGTATATATTGTATCAAATGATGTTTGAAATCATTGTTGCTACTTTGGATGTTGATGCAAATCATTATTGACAGACTTTCTTTAACATTATATGGTTTGAAGAGTTAAAATTTAGATTTAATTATTTTGAACAGAAAAATTTTAATTTGAAATAAGTTAGGTAAAGATACTTCTGAAGAAGCGGTTGCAGTCGTTAACTGTGGCAAACTTACGAGGAATTGTAAAATACCAATTCTGATGATAGGAAAGTCAAACAGGCCAGGAGCAATTAAAAATGTGAAACAGCTCCCCCTCTTTTGCAAAAGCTTGGAAAGACTGCATTGTTTACAGAGTGGTATGACAAAATTTTTATCCCTAACGTAAAAAAACTCATGGATAAGGAAGTGGTAAAGTTCTTTTAATTGTTGATAATATGCCATATTGTCCCACCGAAGAACTGTTGGAAAGAGGGTAAGGGCCATTTAAAACAATCCATTCCAGAAAAAACCTTACAAATGTACTGTTTTATTATTATTCAGCTACAAGATTAAGTACATTTAAAAACCATATGAGAATCCATTTGGGGAAAAACATTACAAATGTTTGCTATGTAATTATTTGCCTCGACAATTAAATGCATTTAAACTACATAGGAGTAGTCATTCAAGAGAAAGGTCCTATAAATGTTCACTGTGGAATTATTCAGTTGCCGGATACAGAGGAATTGCAATACAAATGAGAACCCATTGTCAACAAAAGCCTTACGAATATTTATAATATAATTACCCAGCTGCACAATGATCTGAGAAAAAATACATATGAGAATCTTTTCCAGAGAAATTCTGTATAAATGTACCTTATAAATGAGACAATACCTTGTGTCACTATGTAAATGGTTCATTTACAGTATCAAAATTAATTAAAATACACAGGACCCTTTCGACAAATTAAAGTGCCCATTAGACAGTAACCTCGTGCCTAGAGATAAATACATTTAACTTAAAGAAAAGAATAAATATTCTATTAACATTTAACATAGGTTGTATGTAAGATAATTTTATATTTAAAATAACTGTTAAATTGTAAAGAGTTCTTGCTGTTTGTGTAAATATTTAAATGTAAATTAGTTAAACTTTTAGTAAATTAAAGTAAATATCATAAATAATTCATTGATTTTTTTTTAGTTGAATCCAGAAAATCTTTAATTGTGATCTATTTAGAATATAGATTTGGTGCCCAACATAAATTATTTGATATTAATATTTCATATTAATAATAATAAATTTAAATATACATTTTTATTTCTTAACATAAAGGAAGCGAGGTGATGATATAGTTGCGCCAATGTGAAGTCCGATGTTCTTTTTATGTTATAGTTGGCACCATTAACGTGTGGCTACTTTAGCTTGTAAAATTTGTAACTTAGTAAAAATTATTTTGTTTTTCAAATTTAAATTGTGTGTTAAAATTTCATTAAGTTAGCATAGAATTGAGTAAATATAAGATAATTGAGTGATTGAGAATTTATAAAAACATTTATACTTGAACTGAAGGAGTGTTTATAAAATATATGTTAAAGAGAAGTAGTCAATTTGCAAATAGGAAAGTAAAAATGAGTCAAGTATCAGAACAAGTAGTAAAGTTCGGGCAATTTATTGCGGGAAATAACCGATAGGAACGTAAATACATGGGTGGAAATCGAACTTGATACCGAAAGTAGGGAGCTTGAGACAGGCACAGTAAAAAACACGAATCACAATAAAATTGAAAGGCCAAGTTCTGAATCAGGCGTAATACTCATGCTTAAGATATACTTCAGCCAATGGAGGAGTCAAATTATAATCTTAAGAAACAAATGGAGGAGTCAAATAAAAAGGTTTATGAACCAAAGGAGGAGCTCAGTAAAAAAAAATGAAGGAATCGAATAAGAAACTAAATAATATGTTGGATGAGAATTAAAAAACGTAGATAACATTGCAATCTTACTAGAATAAAAAACTGTAGAGGTAAAAGGGGAATTTATGGAATCATTGCAAAACCACTTTTTTTATTGTCAGAGTGACAGCACGGATAATTGTATATATATATATATATATATATATATATATATATATATATATATATATATATATATATATATATTGATATTTTACGTTATCCGTTGTTTTTCCGTTGCACTGACTTTAGGAAGTTAATATATTACTATTGTAAGTAATTTTTCCAGCATTAAGTGCAATGATTTTACCTTGTGTGATGAGGCGCCTTTGGGTCACTTGACCATTGTTGAATCACTGATTACTTTTTCTCAATTTTACTGGTGTGGATGTTCGTTCCGTGGTGTTGGTATTTGTTGACGTCATACATGTTTCCTCTTGAGTCTCGTGTTTAATGTTTTTGAATAGTATGTCTTCTGTATATGTTGTATGTTGTAGTGTAGTATTCTTTGTTGTATATATTTGTTATTTTTTCTATTTTGTTATAGGTGTATTTATATTTTAGGTATTTTTTTATTTTTGTGTTCCGGTTGTAGTGTTGTGTTGAGGTTAGGTTTTTGTGTGAATTTATTGTATATTTTTTTTATAAGGTGTTTGCTGTATCCATTTTCTATGATTATTTTTGTAATGTTGTCTAATTCTTCATTTAATTTTTGTTTGTTATCTTGTGTGTATTTTATTGCTTTATTTATCATGTTACTGTAAGTGTTAATTTGTGTGTCCAGGGGTGGTTAGATTTGTAGTGTATTGTGGTGTTGTTGGAAGTAGGTTTCCTGTGTACCGTAGTTTCTATTTTATTATCATTTATATTTAATGTAATGTCGAGATAGTTGATTGTTCTATTTGTTTCTGTTTTGACGGTGAATTGTATGTTTTCATTGTATGTATTTAGTTTGTTTAGTATTATGATGTGTTCGTTGTGAATGGTAGGTTGGTATATTACAAGTATATCGTCTACATACTTTGTCCATAGTGAAATATTGTGTGTGTTTAGTATAGGTTTAATTATTATTTGTTCAAAGTGTTGTAAATATATTTCTGACATGACTGATGATATGGGTGATCCCATGGGGAGACCAGTTGTTTGTTTATAGTATTTATTGTTAAATTGGAAGTAATTTTGGTTACATATGTGTTTGGTTAGCGTAATGATACTATCTATTGTGTTTCTTTGTTGTATTAGTTTGTTTTTTTATTATTTCTATGGTTTCTTCTATTGGAATGCTAGGGTACATGTTAGTTATGTCATAACTTATTATTTTTGTGTTGCTGTTTGTTTTTATGTTTTTTATTTTATTAATTAATTCGTATCCATTTTCTATATTGTATGTGTTGTTGATATGTATTTTAGATCTTATTATTTTGTCTAGTATGTTTGCAATTATGTAAGATGGTGAAACAACACATTATTCCTTATAGATTAGATTAGACTATAATTTATAAATGTCTTTACTTAGACTTACCAATGGTATATTCAGATTATCAATATTTGCAGTCTTCTATATCTTTGACTCAAAAATCTGTAAATTATGTCTGATGTGTATTATTTATTATATTAAGTTATACAAGCTAATTCAACCATAGTATTTGATCAATTCAATATATTTAATGGTTATGGAGTAACATGGAAATATTATTGTTATATTAAGCTAATGATTGTCTCCTGTGTGTAATACTTCCAAGAGCAGGTTACTAGTTGGTATAGAAATACAGTGTTAGTATATTACTCTAACGATATGTAATTGTCAATGTATGTAATCCTAAAAAAAAAAAAAAATTAATGTTTAAAGTAAATCTAAATGGAAATAACTCTTACATTTCAGATGTTGTCTGTTGTGAAACATGTGGCAAAACAACAACTAAGGGAAAAACTGAAAAGCACAGGGATGTTTGTTCCAAGATTGATACGTCTGTAATGTATTGGAACTCTACCAAACAGGATGAAAATATTAAATGTAACAATATGACTTCAGTTGGCTCCATTCTCTCAGTGAGAACAAAGAACTACATCAAAAAGTCATTGACATGTAAATATTGTAGTTACACAAGCTCAGAATTAAATAAGCTTATAATCCACTTCAGAAGCCATATTCGTAAAATATCTTACAAGCATGTAACATGGGATTTTTCTGCAACACAGACAAAAGATATTAAACACTTCTTGAAACCCATTTCTATATTTAAGCCTTACAAAAGACCACAATGTGATTTTTTATCTGCACATTCCAGTCACTTTATAGCCGTTATGAAAAACCATTCCAGAGAAAAACCTTACAAATGTTTACAGTGTGATTTTTCAGCAGCCCAATCAAATTATTTAAAAAGACATGTGAGAAGACATTCTGAAGAAAACCCTTACAAATGTCCAGAATGTGATTTTTCAACAGCTCATACAAGTAGCTTGAGAGTACACATGAGAATACATTCTGGAGAAAAACCTTACAAATGTTTACAGTGTGATTTTTCAGCAGTTCATACAAGTAGCTTGAAAGTACACATGAGAATACATTCCGGAGAAAAACCTTACAAATGTTCACAGTGTGATTTTTCAACAGCTCATACAAGTAGCTTGAGAGTACACATGAGAATACATTCCGGAGAAAAACCTTACAAATGTTTACAGTGTGATTTTTCAACAGCTCATATAAATAGCTTGAGAGTACACATGAGAATACATTCCGGAGAAAAACCTTACAAATGTTTACAGTGTGATTTTTCAGCAGTTAATACAAGTAGCTTGAAAGTACACATGGGAATACATTCCGGAGAAAAACCTTACAAATGTTCACAGTGTGATTTTTCAACAGCTCATACAAGTAGCTTGAGAGTACACATGAGAATACATTCTGGAGAAAAACCTTACAAATGTTTACAGTGTGATTTTTCAGCAGTTCATACAAGTAGCTTGAAAGTACACATGAGAATACATTCCGGGGAAAAACCTTATAAATGTTCACAGTGTGATTTTTCAACAGCTCATACAAGTAGCTTGAGAGTACACATGAGAATACATTCCGGAGAAAAACCTTACAAATGTTTACAGTGTGATTTTTCAGCAGTTAATACAAGTAGCTTGAAAGTACACATGAGAATACATTCTGGAGATAAACCTTACAAATGTTCACAGTGTGATTTTTCTGCAGCCCGATCAAGTGTTTTGAAAGTACACATGAGAATACATTCCGGAGAAAAACCTTACAAGTGTTCACAGTGTGATTTTTCTGCAGCCCAATTAGGTGTTTTGAAAGTACACATGAGAATACATTCCGGAGAAAAACCTTACAAATGTTTTCAGTGTGATTTTTCAGCAGTTCATACAAGTAGCTTGGAAGTACACATGAGAATACATTCCGGAGAAAAACCTTACAAATGTTCACTGTGTGATTTTTCTGCAGCCCAATCAGGTGTTTTGAAAGGACACATGAGAATACATTCTGGAGAAAAACCTTACAAATGTTCACAGTGTGATTTTTCAACAGCTCATACATTTAGCTTGACAGTACACATGAGAATACATTCCGGAGAAAAACCTTACAAATGTTTACAGTGTAATTTTTCAGCAGCCCATACAAGTAGCTTGAAAGTACACATGAGAATACATTCCGGAGAAAAACCTTACAAATGTTCACAGTGTGATTTTTCTGCAGCCCAATCAGGTGTTTTGAAAGTACACATGAGAATACATTCCGGAGAAAAACCTTACAAATGTTTACAGTGTGATTTTTCAACAGTTCATAAAAGTAGCTTTAAAGCACACATGAGAATACATTCCGGAGAAAAGCCTTACAAATGTCCAGAATGTGATTTTTCTGCAACTCGTACAAGTAGCTTGAAAGTACACATGAGAATACATTCCGGAGAAAAACCTTACAAATGTTCACAGTGTGATTTTTCTGCAGCCCGATCAGGTATTTTGAAAGTACACATGAGAATACATTCCGGAGAAAAACCTTACAAGTGTTTACAGTGTGATTTTTCTACAGCCCAATCAGGTCATTTGAAAAGACATAAGAGAAAACACTCTGGGTAAAAACCTTAAAAATATTCACAATGTTATTATTCAACTGCATGTTCAAATAACATTAAAATACATATGATGAAACACTTTCTAGAAAAACCCTACAAACGTATATTTTATAGCAACACAACTAAGCAATCTTAGAAGCTATATGAAAACACATTCTGTAGATAAACCTTACAAATGTTCACTATGTGATTATTCAGCTACATGTTCAAGTTCATTTAAAATGCATATAAGAATCCATTCTGGAGAAAAATCCTACAAACATGTATTATACAACAACACAACTAAGCAATCCTAATAGCCATATGAGAGTACATTGTGGTTCAAATGCAATCACGTTTCAGTATGCAAAGGATTGGATATCCCCAGTGTATAGTTGTGTAAATACTAAGAGTGTTTATTGATCCAAATCTCGTATTTAATGGCCCCTACCCTGAATATATCGATCCATATCTTGAACTCAGTTTTACTGATTTTCCGTTAATCATATCACCCTTTGGATGGATATTATTACTAGGATTTATAAATTTTTATATCTACTGTAAGCCATGAACCTAATTACAAATCGTACTGGACTAACATAGCCTTGTATGTTACTCATCCAGAAGCTCATAAAGAACTGATATGACTTATTTATACTTTACTTTCGTGTAGAACAACTCATAACTTACCTTCCCATGAAGGGCTGCACTCTTACACAGGTATCGGAACTAGTTCTGTATTATTTCAGATAACTCTTGATTGTGATTTTTTTTATATATGTACTTTATATATGGTTTTTTTAAAAATGTATCATGCTGTTTATGTTTTTTTTTCTTCATCATGATACAAAATTACAGCATAAGTAAGAAGGGGGGAAAACAAATTATGGTAAAACCAACTGGTTACAAATAGTTAAGAATAATTGTTAAGCGCTATTATGGTTGGCAATAAGTTTTGATTCTGAACAGGAAAATTGTACAAGGCATACCTTGGAATGACAAACCACAGCCCCTTGATCCATGGGTTAAACATAAATATTAAAACAATAAGGATAAATAAACCACAAGTACCACTTTCCTTGTTGGAGGAATCTTGTCTTGTCCACATCAACTTGAAGATTATATAATTTCTATGTTGAGCAGTTCTGAAAACAACCTATCACTCACTCTTAATACTTGTTCTCCAAGAAGCGAAAGAAATGAACTAATTTTATGAACAATTGTTAGTTACTTCAATTATTTAAATTAATGATATTTTTACAAATTGTTTAAAGTTATTAAGTGACAACAGATTTATAGAACCAGAGGGCTGAATTAATAACATAACAATTTCTATTTGTATTACTTCTCTGCACAAGTTTTGACATCAAAGAGCACCATCCAAATGACACAAAAACTAACGAGACTCTCAGACCAGATTGAACAAAATATTCAAATTTGTGAAGACCAGAAATTTATAAATAGATGTGTGGTAATAAATTAAAATTACAGGCAGAAAAGTATAAAAACACAATTAGAGTACTGAACAAAGGTATATATTGTATCAAATGATGTTTGAAATCCTTGTTGCTACTTTGGATGTTGATGCAAATCATTATTGACAGACTTTCTTTAACATTATATGGTTTGAAGAGTTAAAATTTAGATTTAATTATTTTGAACAGAAAAATTTTAATTTGAAATAAGTTAGGTAAAGATACTTCTGAAGAAGCGGTTGCAGTCGTTAACTGTGGCAAACTTACGAGGAATTGTAAAATACCAATTCTGATGATAGGAAAGTCAAACAGGCCAGGAGCAATTAAAAATGTGAAACAGCTCCCCCTCTTTTGCAAAAGCTTGGAAAGACTGCATTGTTTACAGAGTGGCATGACAAAATTTTTATCCCTAACGTAAAAAAACTCATGGATAAGGAAGTGGTAAAGTTCTTTTAATTGTTGATAATATGCCATATTGTCCCACCGAAGAACTGTTGGAAAGAGGGTAAGGGCCATTTAAAACAATCCATTCCAGAAAAAACCTTACAAATGTACTGTTTTATTATTATTCAGCTACAAGATTAAGTACATTTAAAAACCATATGAGAATCCATTTGGGGAAAAACATTACAAATGTTTGCTATGTAATTATTCGCCTCGACAATTAAATGCATTTAAACTACATAGGAGTAGTCATTCAAGAGAAAGGTCCTATAAATGTTCACTGTGGAATTATTGAGCTGCCGGATACAGAGGAATTGCAATACAAATGAGAACCCATTTTCAACAAAAGCCTTACGAATATTTATAATATAATTACCCAGCTGCACAATGATCTGAGAAAAAATACATATGAGAATCTTTTCCAGAGAAATTCCGTATAAATGTACCTTATAAATGAGACAATACCTTGTGTCACTATGTAAATGGTTCATTTACAGTATCAAAATTAATTAAAATACACAGGACCCTTTCGACAAATTAAAGTGCCCATTAGACAGTAACCTCGTGCCTAGAGATAAATACATTTAACTTAAAGAAAAAAATAAATATTCTATTAACATTTAACATAGGTTGTATGTAGGATAATTTTATATTTAAAATAACTGTTAAATTGTAAAGAGTTCTTGCTGTTTGTGTAAATATTTAAATGTAAATTAGTTAAACTTTTAGTAAATTAAAGTAAATATCATAAATAATTCATTGATTTTTTTTAGTTAAATCCAGAAAATCTTTAATTGTGATCTATTTAGAATATAGATTTGGTGCCCAACATAAATTATTTGATAATAATATTTCATATTAATAATAATAAATTTAAATATACATTTTTATTTCTTAACATAAAGGAAGCGAGGTGATGATATAGTTGCGCCAATGTGAAGTCCGATGTTCTTTTTATGTTATAGTTGGCACCATTAACGTGTGGCTACTTTAGCTTGTAAAATTTGTAACTTAGTAAAAATTATTTTGTTTTTCAAATATAAATTGTGTGTTAAAATTTCATTAAGTTAGCATAGAATTGAGTAAATATAAGATAATTGAGTGATTGAGAATTTATAAAAACATTTATACTTGAACTGAAGGAGTGTTTATAAAATATATGTTAAAGAGAAGTAGTCAATTTGCAAATAGGAAAGTAAAAATGAGTCAAGTATCAGAACAAGTAGTAAAGTTCGGGCAATTTATTGCGGGAAATAACCGATAGGAACGTAAATACATGGGTGGAAATCGAACTTGATACCGAAAGTAGGGAGCTTGAGACAGGCACAGTAAAAAACACGGTTCACAATAAAATTGAAAGGCCAAGTTCTGAATCAGGCGTAATACTCATGCTTAAGATATACTTCAGCCAATGGAGGAGTCAAATTATAATCTTAAGAAACAAATGGAGGAGTCAAATAAAAAGGTTTATGAACCAAAGGAGGAGCTCAGTAAAAAAAAATGAAGGAATCGAATAAGAAACTAAATAATATGTTGGATGAGAATTAAAAAACGTAGATAACATTGCAATCTTACTAGAATAAAAAACTGTAGAGGTAAAAGGGGAATTTATGGAATCATTGCAAAACCATGTCAAAGATGTAGGCAAATGGGTAGGATCAATAAATAATAAAATACAAATGACCAAACACAACATAAGTGATGCGGTATAGAAAAGTGTACGTTTAATAATAATAAACCAACTGTAGCAATAGAAAGCATGAACATGAAGTTCGCTGTTCTTTTTATTTATATATAATATATATATATATATATATATATTTATATATATATTCTTGATATTTAACGTTATCCATTGTTTTTCCGTTGCACTGACTTTATGAAGTTAATATATTACTATTGTAATAACGAAAATAACCTAACCATACTTGAAATAAATAACAACCCAATAGAACTAAACTCACTAGAAAAATACCACATTTATAAAAACATACACAACAATTTAATGAATCTACAAACAACATATACAGAAGACATACTATATAGAAACATCATACACACAGATCAAGAAAAAGCGCGTGTAACGTCAACAAACACCAACTTCACAGACCGAACATCTACAACAGAAAAACATCAGTGATTCGACAATGGTCAATTGACCGAAAGGTGCCTCATCACTCAAGGTAAAATTATTGCACTTAAGGTGGAAAAATTACTTACAATAGTAATATATTAACTTCATATATATATATATATATATATATATATATATATATATATATATATATATATATATATATATTGATATTTTACGTTATCCGTTGTTTTTCCGTTGCACTGACTTTAGGAAGTTAATATATTACTATTGTAAGTAATTTTTCCAGCATTAAGTGCAATGATTTTACCTTGTGTGATGAGGCGCCTTTCGTTCACTTGACCATTGTTGAATCACTCATTACTTTTTCTCAATTTTACTGGTGTGGATGTTCGTTCCGTGGTGTTGGTATTTGTTGACGTCATACATGTTTCCTCTTGAGTCTCGTGTTTAATGTTTTTGAATAGTATGTCTTCTGTATATGTTGTTTATAGATTCATTAAATTGTGTATGTTTTTATAAATGTGGTATTTTTCTAGTGAGTTTAGTTCTATTGGGTTATTATTTATTTCAAGTATAGTTAGGTTTTTTTTGTAATTTGTTATTTCATGTTTATGTGGTATTAGGTGTGCTGCAACATTTGATACTTTTGAATTTTTGTTTTTGTATGCTCTGTAATGTTCTTCAAATGTTATTTTAAATGATCTGGTTGTTTTCCCAATGTAAAATGCGTTACAGTTGTTACATGTAATTTTGTAAATGCCTGATAAGTTATGTTTTTCTGAATTTGTTTTGTGGTTTGTGTTATTAAGATATTTTATTATTTTGTTGTTTGGTTTGTATGTTGTAGTGTAGTATTCTTTGTTGTATATATTTGTTATTTTTTCTATTTTGTTATAGGTGTATTTATATTTTAGGTATTTTTTTATTTTTGTGTTCCAGTTGTAGTGTTGTGTTGAGGTTAGGTTTTTGTGTGAATTTATTGTATATATTTTTTATAAGGTGTTTGCTGTATCCATTTTCTATGATTATTTTTGTAATGTTGTCTAATTCTTCATTTAATTTTTGTTTGTTATCTTGTGTGTATTTTATTGCTTTATTTATCATGTTACTGTAAGTGTTAATTTGTGTGTCCAGGGGTGGTTAGATTTGTAGTGTATTGTGTTGTTGTTGGAAGTAGGTTTCCTGTGTACCGTAGTTTCTATTTTATTATCATTTATATTTAATGTAATGTCGAGATAGTTGATTGTTCTATTTGTTTCTGTTTTGACGGTGAATTGTATGTTTTCATTGTATGTATTTAGTTTGTTTAGTGTTATGATGTGTTCGTTGTGAATGGTAGGTTGGTATATTACAAGTATATCGTCTACATACTTTGTCCATAGTGAAATATTGTGTGTGTTTAGTATAGGTTTAATTATTATTTGATCAAAGTGTTGTAAATATATTTCTGACATGACTGATGATATGGGTGATCCCATGGGGAGACCAGTTGTTTGTTTATAGTATTTATTGTTAAATTGGAAGTAATTTTGGTTACATATGTGTTTGGTTAGCGTAATGATACTATCTATTATGTTTCTTTGTTGTATTAGTTTGTTTTTTTATTATTTCTATGGTTTCTTCTATTGGGATGCTAGGGTACATGTTAGTTATGTCATAACTTATTATTTTTGTGTTGCTGTTTGTTTTTATGTTTTTTATTTTATTAATTAATTCGTATCCATTTTTTATATTGTATGTGTTGTTGATATGTATTTTAGATCTTATTATTTTGTCTAGTATGTTTGCGATTATGTAAGATGGTGAAACAACACATTATTCCTTATAGATTAGATTAGACTATAATTTATAAATGTCTTTACTTAGACTTACCAATGGTATATTCAGATTATCAATATTGCAGTCTTCTATATCTTTGACTCAAAAATCTGTAAATTATGTCTGATGTGTATTATTTATTATATTAAGTTATACAAGCTAATTCAACCATAGTATTTGATCAATTCAATATATTTAATGGTTATGGAGTAACATGGAAATATTATTGTTATATTAAGCTAATGATTGTCTCCTGTGTGTAATACTTCCAAGTACAGGTTACTAGTTGGTATAGAAATACAGTGTTAGTATATTACTCTAACGATATGTAATTGTCAATGTATGTAATCCTAAAAAAAAAAAAAATTAATGTTAAAAGTAAATCTAAATGGAAATAACTCTTACATTTCAGATGTTGTCTGTTGTGAAACATGTGGCAAAACAACAACTAAGGGACAAACTGAAAAGCACAGGGAAGTTTGTTCCAAGATTGATACGTCTGTAATGTATTGGAACTCTACCAAACAGGATGAAAATATTAAATGTAACAATATGACTTCAGTTGGCTCCATTCTCTCAGTGAGAACAAAGAACTACATCAAAAAGTCATTGACATGTAAACATTGTAGTTACACAAGCTCAGAATTAAATAAGCTTATAATCCACTTCAGAAGCCATATTCGTAAAATATCTTACAAGCATGTAACATGGGATTTTTCTGCAACACAGACAAAAGATATTAAACACTTCTTGAAACCCATTTCTATATTGAAGCCTTACAAAAGACCACAATGTGATTTTTTATCTGCACATTCCAGTCACTTTATAGCCGTTATGAAAAACCATTCCAGAGAAAAACCTTACAAATGTTTACAGTGTGATTTTTCAGCAGCCCAATCAAATTATTTAAAAAGACATGTGAGAAGACATTCTGAAGAAAACCCTTACAAATGTCCAGAATGTGATTTTTCTGCAACTCGTACAAGTAGCTTGAAAGTACACATGAGAATACATTCTGGAGAAAAATCTTACAAATGTTTACAGTGTGATTTTTCAGCAGTTAATACAAGTAGCTTGAAAGTACACATGGGAATACATTCCGGAGAAAAACCTTACAAATGTTCACAGTGTGATTTTTCAACAGCTCATACAAGTAGCTTGAGAGTACACATGAGAATACATTCCGGAGAAAAACCTTACAAATGTTTACAGTGTGATTTTTCAGCAGTTAATACAAGTAGCTTGAAAGTACACATGAGAATACATTCTGGAGAAAAACCTTACAAATGTTCACAGTGTGATTTTTCTGCAGCCCGATCAAGTGTTTTGAAAGTACACATGAGAATACATTCCGGAGAAAAACCTTACAAATGTTCAGAGTGTGATTTTTCTGCAGCCAGATCAGGTAATTTGAAAGTACACATTAGAAGACATTCCGGAGAAAAACCTTACAAATGTTCACAGTGCGATTATTCAACAGCTCATACAAGTAGCTTGAGAGTACACATGAGAATACATGCCGGAGAAAAACCTTACAAATGTTTACAGTGTGATTTTTCAGTAGTTAATACAAGTAGCTTGAAAGTACACATGAGAATACATTCCGGAGAAAAACCTTACAAATGTTCACAGTGTGATTTTTCTGCAGCCAGATCAGGTGCTTTGAAAGTACACATGAGAATACATTCTGGAGAAAAACCTTACAAATGTTCACAGTGTAATTTTTCAGCAGCTCATACAAGTAGCTTGAAAGTACACATGAGAATACATTCCAGAGAAAAACCTTACAAATGTTTACAGTGTAATTTTTCAACAGCCCATTCAAGTCATTTGAAAGTACACATGAGAAAACATACCGGAGAAAAACCTTACAAATGTTCACAGTGTGATTTTTCTGCAGCCCAATCAAGTAATTTGAAAGCACACTTGAGAAAACATTGTGGAGAAATCCCTTACAAATGTTCACAGTGTGATTTTTCTGCAGCCCAATCAGGTGTTTTGAAAGTACACATGAGAATACATTCCGGAGAAAAACCTTACAAATGTTTACAGTGTGATTTTTCAGCAGTTCATACAAGTAGCTTGAAAGCACACATGATAATACATTCCGGAGAAAAGCCTTACAAATGTCCAGAATGTGATTTTTCTGCAACTCGTACAAGTAGCTTGAAAGTACATATGAGAATACATTCCGGAGAAAAACCTTACAAATGTTCACAGTGTGATTTTTCTGCAGCCCAATCAGGTATTTTGAAAGTACACATGAGAATACATTCCGGAGAAAAACCTTACAAGTGTTTACAGTGTGATTTTTCTACAGCCCAATCAGGTCATTTGAAAAGACATAAGAGAAAACACTCTGGGTAAAAACCTTAAAAGTATTCACAATGTTATTATTCAACTGCATGTTCAAATAACATTAAAATACATATGATGAAACACTTTGGAGAAAAACCCTACAAACGTATATTTTATAGCAACACAACTAAGCAATCTTAGAAGCTATATGAAAACACATTCTGTAGATAAACCTTACAAATGTTCACTATGTGATTATTCAGCTACATATTCAAGCTCATTTAAAATGCATATAAGAATCCATTCTGGAGAAAAATCCTACAAACATGTATTATACAACAACACAACTAAGCAATCCTAATAGCCATATGAGAGTACATTGTGGTTCAAATGCAATCACGTTTCAGTATGCAAAGGATTGTATATCCCCAGTGTATAGTTGTGTAAATACTAAAAGTGTTTATTGATCCAGATCTCGTATTTAATGGCCCCTACCCTGAATATATCGATCCATATCTTGAACTCAGTTTTACTGATTTTCCGTTAATCATATCACCCTTTGGATGGATATTATTACTAGGATTTATAAATTTTTATATCTACTGTAAGCCATGAACCTGATTACAAATCGTACTGGACTAACATAGCCTTGTATGTTACTCATCCAGAAGCTCATAAAGAACTGATATGACTTATTTATACTTTACTTTCGTGTAGAACAACTGATAACTTACCTTCCCATGAGGGGCTGCACTCTTACACAGGTATCGGAACTAGTTCTGTATTATTTCAGATAACTCTTGATTGTGATTTTTTTTATATATGTACTTTATATATGGTTTTTTTAAAAATGTATCATGCTGTTTGTGTTTTTTTATTTCTTCATCATGATACAAAATTACAGCATAAGTAAGAAGGGGGGAAAACAAATTATGGTAAAACCAACTGGTTACAAATAGTTAAGAATAATTGTTAAGCGCTATTGTGGTTGGCAATAAGTTTTGATTCTGAACAGGAAAATTGTACAAGACATACCTTGGAATGACAAACCACAGCCCCTTGATCCATGGGTTAAACATAAATATTAAAACAATAAGGATAAATAAACCACAAGTACCACTTTCCTTGTTGGAGGAATCTTGTCTTGTCCACATCAACTTGAAGATTATATAATTTCTATCACTTACAACTTTTTTTTAAAAAAATGTTTTAACTTACCTATAGTAGCACTTACTTTTTTTGTGTTGAGGACGGCCGTTTCGGGAGATGTGTCCCTTTGTCAACTCAGACCGTAACTGATCTCAAGGTTTACGTAGGTTAGGGTGGGGGTGGGATATTTTGGTGGTGTGGGTGTATTTTGTGTGTATTAGGAGTTATGATGTCAAAAAGTGCGTGTGAGTTGTAATGTAATTGTGTATTGAGTATGTGTGTAGGGTGTAGTTTGAAGTGCCTATATATTTCGTATTGTTCGGGCAGTTCTGAAAACAACCTATCACTCACTCTTAATACTTGTTCTCCAAGAAGCGAAAGAAATGAACTAATTTTATGAACAATTGTTAGTTACTTCAATTATTTAAATTAATGATATTTTTACAAATTGTTTAAAGTTATTAAGTGACAACAGATTTATAGAACCAGAGGGCTGAATTAATAACATAACAATTTCTATTTGTATTACTTCTCTGCACAAGTTTTGACATCAAAGAGCACCATCCAAATGACACAAAAACTAATGAGACTCTCAGACCAGATTGAACAAAATATTCAAATTTGTGAAGACCAGAAATTTATAAATAGATCTGTGGTAATAAATTAAAATTACAGGCAGAAAAGTATAAAAACACAATCAGAGTACTAAACAAAAGTATAGATTGTATCAAATGATGTTTGAAATCCTTGTTGCTACTTTGGTTGTTGATGCAAATCATTATTGACAGACTTTCTTTAACATTATATGGTTTGAAGAGTTAAAATTTAGATTTAATTATTTTGAACAGAAAAATTTTAATTTGAAATAAGTTAGGTAAAGATACTTCTGAAGAAGCGGTTGCAGTCGTTAACTGTGGCAAACTTACGAGGAATTGTAAAATACCAATTCTGATGATAGGAAAGTCAAACAGGCCAGGAGCAATTAAAAATTTGAAACAGCTCCCCCTCTTTTGCAAAAGCTTGGAAGACTCCTGCATTGTTTACAGAGTGGTATGACAAAATTTTCATCCCTAAAGTAAAAAAGCTCATGGAAAAGGAGTTAGTAAAGTTCTTTTAATTGTTGATAATATGCCATATTGTCCCACCGAAGAACTGTTGGAAAGAGGGTAAGGGCCATTTAAACAATCCATTCCAGAAAAAACCTTACAAATGTACTGTTTTATTATTATTCAGCTACAAGATTAAGTACATTTAAAAACCATATGAGAATCCATTTGGGGAAAAACATTACAAATGTTCGCTATGTAATTATTACCCTCGACAATTAAATGCATTTAAACTACATAGGAGTAGTCATTCAAGAGAAAATTCCTATAAATGTTCACTGTGGAATTATTCAGCTGCAGAATTCAGAGGAATTGCAATACAAATGAGAACCCATTGTCAACAAAAGCCTTACGGATATTTATAATATAATTATCCAGCTGCACAATGATCTGAGAAAAATACATATGAGAATCTTTTCCAGAGAAATTCCGTATAAATGTACCTTATAAATGGGACAATACCTTGTGTCACTATGTAAATGGTTCATTTACAGTATCAAAACTAATTAAAATACACAGGACCCTTTCGACAAATTAAAGTGCCCATTAGACAGTAACCTCGTCCATAGAGATAAATACATTTAACATAAAGAAAAGAATACATATTCTATTAACATTTAACATAGGTTGTATGTAGGATAATATTATATTTAGGATAACTGTTAAATTGTAAAGAGTTCTTGCTGTTTGTGTAAATATTTAAATGTAAATTAGTTAAACTTTTAGTAAATTAAAGTAAATATCATAAATAATTCATTGATTTTTTTTAGTTAAATCCAGAAAATCTTTGTGATCTATTTAGAATATAGATTTGGTGCCCAACATAAATTATTTGATATTAATATTTCATATTAATAATAATAAATTTAAATATACATTTTTATTTCTTAACATAAAGGAAGCGAGGTGATGATATAGTTGCGCCAATGTGAAGTCCGATGTTCTTTTTATGTTATAGTTGGCACCATTAACGTGTGGCTACTTTTGCTTGTAAAATTTGTAACTTAGTAAAAATTATTTTGTTTTTCAAATATAAATTGTGTGTTAAAATTTCATTAAGTTAGCATAGAATTAAGTAAATATAAGATAATTGAGTGATTGAGAATTTATAAAAACATTTATACTTGAACTGAAGGAGTGTTTATAAAATATATGTTAAAGAGAAGTAGTTGATTTGCAAATAGGAAAGTAAAAATGAGTCAAGTATCAGAACAAGTAGTAAAGTTCGGGCAATTTATTGCGGGAAATAACCGATAGGAACGTAAATACATGGGTGGAAATCGAACTTGATACCGAAAATAGGGAGCTTGAGACAGGCACAGTAAGAAACACAGTTCACAATAAAAATGAAAGGCCAAGTTCTGAATCAGGCGTAATACTCATGCTTAAGATATACTTCAGCCAATGGAGGAGTCAAATTAAAATCTTAAGAAACAAATGGAGGAGTCAAATAAAAAGGTTTATGAACCAAAGGAGGAGCTCAGTAAAATAAAATGAAGAAACTAAATAATAAGTTGGATGAGAATTAAAAAATGTAGATAACATTGCAATCTTACTAGAATAAAAAACTGTAGAGGTAAAAGGGGAATTTATGGAATCGATGCAAAACCAGGTCAAAGATGTAGGCAAATGGGTGGTATCAATAAATAATAAAATACAAATGACCAAACACAACATAAGTGATGCGGTATAGAAAAGTGTACGTTTAATAATAATAAACCAACTGTAGCAATAGAAAGCATGTTAGCTGTTCTTTATATGTTTATATATATATATATATATGAAGTTAATATATTACTATTGTAAGTAATTTTATCCACCATTAAGTCCAATGATTTTACCTTGTGTGATGAGGCGCCTTTCGGTCACTTGACCATTGTCGAATCACTGGCACTTAATGGTGGATAAAATTACTTACAATAGTAATATATTAACTTCATAAAGTCAGTGCAACGGAAAAACAATGGATAACGTAAAATATCAATATATATATATATATATATATATATATATATATATATATATATATATATATATATATATATATATATATATATAAAGAAATAAGTCAAAATACGAATACGAGAATTATTATGGATTTACAATTTAAATTCAATAATAATTCTTGTATTTGTATTTTTTTGACTTATTTCTTTTATTAATACAAAAGAATATATATTGCGATATATATATATATATATATATATATATATATATATATATATATATATATATATATATTTCCCAATTTTGTAAGTCAGATTATCTTTTTTTAAACATTATCATCTACAAATAACAGGGAAGAACTATGAATACATTTACAGTTGAACATACATATCCGAGGGTTATGGGGGTCATAATTACTGAGGTAACGTGAAACCCTGGATAATAAGGGAGAGGTGTGTTGTCAGCGTTGACACGCAAATATTATACCTATAAGCATTAGTATACAGTAGTACATGTACGTGAATAGGTGAATTGCTTAAGTACATTAGTACTGTATAATCTTCAAAATATTACAGGACAGAACGTAAGTATTGTTGTGTCCAGTAGGGTTATTAGGATTACTGTTTGTACTTACCATCACGTAGTGTACAGTACTCCATTCCCTTTGTGGTTACTTACAACAAACGTTTCTTATCAAACACCAGGGGAATTAGTTGACTTTGAAAACTTATTTAATAGAGCTGTACAGAGAGTACTTATGAATAGTACACTATACAATTTATACGCTGAAGAAAATTACTATGTATGAAAAGAAGTTTTACGTTTAAATTAAGAACAAGACAATTTTAGTCAGGAACATCTTCATCTGGAAGTGAAAAAACCTGGTGTTCAAAAAAGAACAGTTTATTACGTTTAGTGATAGTGATGATGTTGATGGGACAGATGAATCTATAATTGCCACTTTTTTCTACTTGAAAAACATTTTTTAGAATGGCAAGTAACACCATCCTCTATCATATGTAAAGCTTCTTACCGACTTACTTTTTATAACCTTTGCCGTTGTTTATTTCTCTTCCTCAATTGCTAAGGCAGTAAGAAAGTAATGGTTTATCCATTGACTACGAACCTAATTTCATAGACCTGTGCCTCAAGGAATAAACCTCTCAGAGGAACCAACCCCTGAATTTTTGATAAAACCAATTAGCCTCCGATAAGCCCTGTTCAAGCTCCTTTTCGGGTAGTGGAATCTTTGAGAGACACTTGTGATTTAAAGACTATACCTGGATACCTAGTGAACTTATCTTATCTAGAATGAAAACACAGCTAATTGGAAAATATACATTTTTATTTATTTGTTCCAAGGTTCAAATTAATTATTATTGTTTTTATTTAATTTCACAGGATTTTCTTGACTAATTATTTTTTCAAAATTTCATACAACTTGCCATTTAACTAAACATTATTATCTCCTTCTGTTTTTAAATTTTCTTATTATCATTAATTTTACATAGAATTTAAATTATCAAAGTTACCATAATTAATTTTGTATATAATTTTGATTAGTAGAGTTAAATTTAACATATTTTAAAATCTGATTATTTTTCAAACACTTAATATTACTATGTAATGCCTTTAGGCTAGGCCTTGAACAATTAACTTCTTTGGAAGTTATTCATTAGAAATTCACTTAGAAAAAGCCATATAAGATATACATCTTTATACTTAATCTATACATTCCCACAGCGATGGGAATGGAAAGTTAATTTTGAATCTTTATTACTTAAATTTGGGTAACCTAAGAGAGTTGACTAATCAGTCCCTTAGGTTATTCCCATCTTATTTAATTTTGAAATTAAGTTAATATAATTTGAAGTAAAATGTTATTTAAAAAAGAATAATTAAATTGATTATATAACCTTGTACTGTAGAAATCTTTTTATCTTCATTAATGTTGTCATCTGTCGGTCCTGTTACAGCTTCAAGGGTCTTGGTAGGTAGGCGTCTCTCCATAATTTCGGTCAATCTTCTTATTTTCTTTAATTTTGCATTTTGGTGGTCGAAATTTTGTTCTGGGTATATATGAGCCCTCGCTCATATATATCTTCCTTCCCCTGATCACATCGTAGCACTTTTTACTCTGTTTTTAGCACATTTTTTCTTGTCCTGATCGCATGGTACAAAAACACGTCTGCTCGCTTTGAGAGCCTAATGCATTCTGATCTTGGATAGCGTGCTTTTTTGAGGCCTCCTCCAATTTCAAACTTCCCACGTCCCAGTATCCATTTTTCAACTTTTGACCAATCAGAAAGCCGTTGCCATGGCAATTGACTTTGTTTGTTCGGAAATTCTGAACTAAGATTAGTTTCCCTTTTTATAAAAGGCGTTTCTGTATTCTGATGTGTCCTTTGCATTTTTACCTTTTATTTAATAACATATTTGACTTTATTTCTTCTCATTTAATTTAATTAACTTTTTAACATTCTTAATCCAAAGTTCGACTGTAGCGCTTTCGTTTCGTAGTGACAAGATTTATAATCAATGCCCTAAGCGGATTTTTCCGAAATCAAATATGACTTCTTCTATTATAACCTAATTTCTTAGGCTATTACACTTTAACATTTAATCTTTACTTTTACATAAATACTATTTTCCCTAGCTAGGCCTAATTTACTTTCCTCACATCTTAATTTACATTCTTTATTCCTGATTATTTTTAAGTACAATTATTTTAATAGCCGGCATCTAGGCCTAGTTTGTTATACTACACAATTACCGTCTTTTTTTTTGTTTACATAATTTAGGTTTATCCACTTTGAAGTGATAATTTTTCTTATTGCTTATAATTTATGTTTTTTAAGTCTAAAGTTATTTCTAATTTTCTTCATTTTACTATTATTTACCCTAGTTTTAATATTATTATTATTATAATGTTTTAAAATTTTTATATATAAATTTAGTCAATTATTTAACCCGGTTAGGTTTGATTCTGGTATTCTGTACAATTACCCAGATTCTTTGCATCGGACATTCTGGCCGCTGCAAGCTGCATTTCCACATAGTAACGGAGTTAGTCGATACCTCCACGTTTTAAATATAGGAGCTTGTTTTGCCATTTTATTAATGTAGGTCCTATTATGTATTTTCTTCCAATAAAGTCCCGCTTCATCGCAGTTGAAACCCTGCCTAGGTTCATATTGCCCTTCCTCAATAATTTTCTAAAACTTGGTTGGAAACACCGCTGCAGCTTCCTCAACAGCAGATGCAGCATCTCCTACAATTTTAATGTTTTTAAAATTGTAACTGTTCCGAAACCTATGCAACCACCCTTGGTTTGCCGTAAACTGAATGCTCTGCTCTTCTGTACCACCTTTTTCTATAAAATCTACATATAAACACAATGCTTTTTGTTGTAACACATTTCCTTGTTCTTTTCCCTTTGTGATATCCTCTTCCTGTTCTTATCTTCCACTCAGATATTCAAGGCCATTTCCACTTTCACTAAAGTTTTATCACGCACTGTAGCAGTAACCTTTGTACTGTGAAAGGTGCATTACAATCTCATAATGCATGCAGACGATTTCCTTTCAAGCTTAATCATATCCAAATTTTTCACCTTTTCACTTAATTAAAGAACACTTCGGCTGCTCATAGACTTAGCACTATTACATGCTTCCCTAATGATACGCTTCACTGCTATTATTGCCGAACCGAAGAATATTTACAAGTTAAATACGCAAATACTGTATTACTAACTTAAACAAGTGCAGTGAATAGGCTAATGTAAACACTAGAAGCTGACTGGAAAGATTTCATATTAAAGCAGTACAGCTGTAGAAACCAAAGCCTCAACAATCAACAAGGAAATGTTATGGGCTGTTTATGTAAACAATACAGTACTGTATGGAAAAAACAAACTGACTCAGAGATGGGTGTTTACGGTTCATGAATGTTCAAATATCAACTATTTTTTGATTGTCAGAGTGACACGGATAATTGAAACTGTGGACACCAATACCTCAAAAACAGAGGCGTAATTGTATATATACATACTATATATATATATATATATATATATATATATATATATATATATATAAATATAAAACATTTGAACTGCGTTTTTATGTACGCATATATATATATATATATATATGAAGTTAATATTTACTATTGTATGTAATTTTATCCACCATTAAGTGCAATGATTTTACCTTGTGTGATGAGGCACCTTTCGGTCACTTGACCATTGTCGAATCACTGATATTTTTCTGGTGTAGATGTTCGGTCCGTGATGAAGTTAATTTCTTTTTTTGTTTGGCCTATGTATATTTTATTACAGTCAGGGCATTCGATTTTGTATATTCCGTTATTAAGTGTGGGACATATTTTTCTAGTTGGTTTATTTTACTGATTATGTTTCCTGTGTTTTTGTAAGCTATGTTAATATTAGACAATATCAAGAGCACAGTGGTACAATATATTACAATAAAAATATTGGAAAGAACCCCAATACCACAAAAATAATCAAAAATAACAAGTAAAACAAGTTACTTAAGATTAAACCCTTATATACATTTCGATGAACATGTCATCATCATCAGAGGGTCTTATTACAAAATACAATCTAGCACACAAGAAGTTACAAACTAGCATCATGGTCATTATTCTAGTTTGTAACTTGTGGTATTGGAGTTCTTTCCGATATTTTAATTGTAATATGTTAATATTATTATTATTATTATTTTTTTAAAATTTTTTTTAAAATTAAAAGACATATCAAGAACACCTTGAAAATATTAGTTCAAAGAAAAACAAATTAACTAATACACTCTTAAAAACCCACTTAGAATTAGCTAACACACTTAAACCAAACCAATGGCATTATAAATATATCAACATTCAAAAAAAATGCTAGAAATTTACTTCAATTAAAAAACAAAAAATAGAATAAAAACTGAAGAAACTAATAGAAAAACAAAATTACATAGACAATATCACAACACTCCTTCAATTCCACCCAAGTTTTATAAACCTCACAAAAACGAATTTCACCAAAGAAGAAATAAAGATACTCGAAAATAGCACAAAAACCAACATCAAACCAATAGTACAAAACACAATAGAAAACCTCATAGTAGAAACAGAACTAGCAATAAATCTCATAAATTACGAAAATCAAGATAACATCAGAAACACAGCATCACACGAAATCAACAAAATCATCAACAAAAAAAAAACAAAAAAGTAAATCACATTGAAAATAAAATACAAATAAACCAAATTAACAAATTGAAACAAAAACTATTCAAAAACGAAATAATTGCAACTAAAGCGGACAAAAGCAACGCCACAGTAATCATATCAAAAACAGAATATAACAAAAAAACAGAAGAATTCATAAAATCCAACAATTGCATAGAATTAAACAAAGACCCCACAAAAAAAAATACCAAAACGAAATCACCCGAGACAGGAAAACACCTGTAATAGTCAAGGACAATTCAACCCTTATGTTGATCATATGTGTAATTATTCAGGCCCAAATAATACTTTATAAAAAAAAAAATAAATAAATAAAAATAAAATAATAATAATAATATTTGTGCTACGAAAAAACAACAACAATAATATGCCTTAACTGACTTAAATTTAATAAACTGCCCAAAGGGGAAATTTAATTAGGAAGTTATAAAATTATTATTTAGTTAAACAAGTAAAATGAATTGTAAAAAATTCACATTTAATTTTAAAGAAAGATTGTTAATTTGTATGATGTGATTTTATAATTATGGAATATTTGATAAGAGAAATGATCTACACAATTTTTCTAATATAAATGGGAAAATAATTATATTTGTTTATTGTAACTAATTAAAATTGAGGTTAATTGAGAAGGTATAACAGTATTGTAATTATAAACCCTTTAGGAACGTATGCATATTAATTTTAACTTCTTAATAAACTTGTAAGGCTTTCAATTAAATTTACTTCATCTGTCAGCTATTTTGTAATTGTTTTAAGTAAGACACTGTCAACTAAAACATTTAATCACTAAAACATTTCACAAAACTGAGTAAATTTAATCTATAATTATAGCATTATATTTGCGACACTTTGTTTAGTATTAAGAACATTAAACAATTGAATTATTTTATTCAGTTTAATAGTTAATTACGCAGCATATTGAATGACACGTTTTAAAATTGTAAGATAATTATAATGAACTGTTAGTGGTTTTTAATATGTATTTTTATCTTAAACGCAATTGCTTGTTTGTTTTATTTAAAATGAATCTTAACCCTGTAACAAAATAATCGTCTTAGTAAAAGAAATTAATATTCTTCTTTTTGGTTGTAGAGCTTAATTAAGTGGGTTATATTTGTATTAGAAATTTAAGATTGGGTGAAGAATTTAAAACAAATTGTTCTTTGATGTCATAGCATTCAAATATTGTAAAATTTAAATTTAAGAAATCAAAGAAAATTAATTTTAAAATTCTGGGGACTCTGTAATATAACATATGAGGCTTTAGAGTAATTTCAGTTAGTAGCAAAAATAATTATCTGTAGGATTAGCAAAGAAAGACACAAATAGTTTTGTAGAGTGCCGACAAAGCAGGTACCATCCATTATCCTTTTCCAAGAAAGCTATAAACTGTGTGCCGGCAATTTGACAATTGAAGGGTCCAGCTTGTTAAGACGGGAAAATCCAGCGGCCGATATAACCTGGGAAAATAACCGTGTACCGTTAGATGGGCTAATTGTGGAAACTGTGGGAAACTAAAAAGAACGTATTGGTAGTAGGAGAGATTAGGGATTTCAATAAAAACTAATGATCGTGAGAAGTTTTTAAGTTTTAAGGGAACTCGAGAAGAAGGCAGAAGGATTGGTGGGGACAAAAGATGGCAGTGTTATGAAATTAAGTAAAGGGTTTTTTTTGTTTATAAGTAAAATTTAAAAAAGTGCGATGTAAAAGTTTTTTTGCAAGTATTAAAAGTAAGTTTTTTTTGTGTGTCAAGTGTAAGCGCAGAAATGAACAAAGACCAAGATTCCAGGAGCTCTACAAAACTATAAGTATATTTGGATATAAGTGTAGCCAACAGACATCTAAATTTTAGTAAAGTTCATAACAAATTTAATTTCATTACAATTTATAAAAATTAATCTAGTTTCACCATTTCTATAGTAAGAAGCAAAGTTCCCGTAATAGCGACCCGAGAGCAAGTACAAAATTTAATACTAAATTTGTTCAACCTTGTCATGTTATTTTATTAGAAATCTAAAGCCTCAAAAGTCCAACTTTTATAATTGTAATAATAGTTAAGATATCAATCCTGTCATTGCAAATATTAATATAAATTTAGTATAATGTGTAGAGTTAATTGTAGAGAATAAATGCAAGCGATGTTTACAATTTATAAGATTGTGAATTCTTTATAAACCTGAAGGTGTGACATTAGATAGGTAAGGTAAATAAATAACATAAAAGTAAAATTTTAATTATAACAAAAGTTAAGTTATAATATATATATATATATATATATATATATATATATATATATATATATATATATATATATATATTATAACATAAAGTACGAGGCATTAGAGTAAATTCAGTTAGTTGCTAAAATAATGATCTGTAGGATTAGCAAAGAAAGACACAAAAAGTTTTGTAAAGTCCCGATAAAGCAGGTACCATCCATTATCCTTTTCTGGGAAAGCTATAAACTGTGTGCCGGCAATTTGACAATAGAAGGGTCCAAACTTATTAGGACGGGAAAATCCACTGATTGATATAGCCTGGGAAAATAACCGTGTACCGTTAGATGGAAACTGTGGGAACTTACAAAGAATACATTGGTAGTGGGAGAGATTAGGGATTTTCAATAAAAACCAAATGATCGAGAGACGGGAGAGAAGTTTTTGAAGGGAACTCGGAAAGAAGGCAGACGGATTGTTGAGGACAAGGATGGCAGTGTTGTAAAGGGAGTAAATTGTTCAATTAAGTAAAGAGTTTTTTTATAAGTAAATTTTAAAAAGTGTGATGTAAAAGTTTTTTTAAAGTATTAAGAAATATAAAGTAAGTTATTTTGTGTGTCAAGTGTAAGTGCAGAAGGTAACAAAGGCCAAGATTCCAGGGACTCTTCAGAACAATAAGTATTATTTGAATATAAGTGTAGCCAACAGACATCTATATTTTAGTTCAGAACAAATTTAATTTCATTGCCATTTATAAAATTTAATCTAGTTTCACCATTTTTAATTTAAGAAGCAAAGTTCCCGTATTAGCGACCCGAGAGCAACTATAACATTTTAATACTGAATTTATTATCATTGATATGTTATTTTATTAGAATTCTAAAGCCTCAAAGTCCACCTTTTATAATTGTAATTTTAGTTAAGATATCAATTCTGTCACTGCAAAATATTAATATAAATTTGGTATAATGTGTAAAGAAATAAATGCAAGCGATGTTTAAAATTTATAAGAGTGTTAATACTTTATAAACCTGAAGGTGTGACATTAGATAGGTAAGGTAAATAAATAACATTAAAAATAAATTATAATTATAACAAAAGTGAAGTTATAATATATATAGATTTTTTGGACTAGGAGACTGACAGACTTATCTTGGTAAGAGTCCACACTGTAGTCTTGAAATAGAAACACATAAAAGCACTTAACCAATGATATATTTCAACCACACAGTGGTCTTTGTCAATCAAAGAGAAAACACAAAAAGAAATATGAGAGAATGAAATAAAATAAATATCTATATAATAAATATATTTATTTATTATTATTAATTTATTATTAGTATTATATGCGAATTTTATGTTGCTACCTTTAAACAATTTTGTGATATTTTTTACTTCATTACCAAAAAATGTAAATGAAGTCCATATGACATTTTCATCATTATTTTTGTAAATTAGATTATTATTCATAATAATATTTATATAATATAATATAATTATAATATTAATTTAAATTAATTTTAATATAATAATAATTTATATAATATATTATGTATTATATTTTTAATAAATATAATGAATAATAATAATAATATTATTAATATGCATGAAAAAAACGGTGTATATAAATTAGAATGTGATTATTGTAATAATGTTAATATAGGACAAACTAAGAAATAACTTAAAGATAGACATAAAGAGCATTTTAATGCATATAAAAAGCCAGAAATTTATAAATCAAATTTTGCTAGTCATTGTATTAATAATAATCACTTATTTCCTAATATAGATAATATGATACTTGTAAAAGAAATTAACAAAGACCTGAGAATGAATATTTATGAAGCTTTAGAAATACATAAAAATAATACTAATAATGAGTTGATAAATGAACAAAGACAAGTAAAATCTAAATTTGATAATATATTCAGTGTTTGTAATGTTAGGGCAGCAAAATAAAAAATTTTTAACAACATTGTAATTGATTTGGCATAGCTATTTATTTGATATAATTTGCACATATGTTAATTTTAATTGTTTAATATTCCTGATGATGTTGGTACTGTTAGCCAACGAAAAGCTTTGAATTGTAAATTCAATTATAATTCTTGTATTTGTATTTTGACTTATGTTCTGTATTAATACACAAGAATACATATTGCGATATATATATATATATATATATATATATATATATGTGTTGGTTCCATCTTCACGTGAGCTACTAGTTATCACTAAACATTTTAAAATATCTCTACACACATAATCAATACACAATTACATTACAACTCACACGCACTTTTTGACATCATAACTCATAATACACACAAAATACACCCACACCACCATAATATCCCACCGCCACCCTAACTCCCTAACCTACGTAAACCTTGAGATCAGTTAAGGTCTGAGTTGACAATGGGACACATCTCCCGAAACGGCCATCCTCAATAAACAAAGGAAGTGCTATTATAGGCAATTTTATAAATATTTAAAATTGTTTATATATATATATATATATATATATATATATATATATATATATATATATATATATATTACGTTGTCCATTATTTTGCCGCTGCACGGACTTTATGAAGATAATATATTACTATTGTAAATACTTTTATCCACCACTGTGTATTAACTTCATATATTGCAGTACATAAGAACGCAGTTCAAAATGTTTTGATTCACACTGAGTTTATTCTACAACTAGTAAGGAAACAACACATTAGTCCTTATAGATAAGATTAGACTATAATTTATTAATGTCTTTACTTAGACCAATGGTATATTCAGATTATCAATATTTGCAGCCTTCTATAGCTTTCACTCAAAAATCTGTAAAATATGTCTGATGTGTATTATTTATTATATTAAGTTATACAAGCTAATTCAACCATAGTATTTGATCAATTCAATATATTTAATGGTTATGGAGTAACATGGAAATATTATTGTTATATTAAGCTAATGATTGTCTCCTGTGTGTAATACTTCCAAGTACAGGTTACTAGTTGGTAAAGAAATACAGTGTTAGTATATTACTTTAACGATATGTATTTGTCTATGTATGTAATCCTAAAAAAAAAAATTAATGTTAAAAGTAAATCTAAATGGAAATAACTCTTACAATTCAGATATTGTCTGTTATGAAACATGTGGAAAAACAACAACTAAGGGACAAACTGAAGAGCACAGGGGAGTTTGTTCCAAGATTGATACATCTGTGATGTATTGGAACTCTACCAAACAGGATGAAAATATTAAATGTAACAATATGACTTCAGTTGGCTCCATTCTCTCAGTGAGAACAAAGAACTACATCAAAAAGTCATTGACATGTAAATATTGTAGTTACACAAGCTCAGAATTAAATAAGCTTATAATCCACTTCAGAAGCCATATTCGTAAAATATCTTACAAGCATGTAACATGGGATTTTTCTGCAAGACAGACAAAAGAAATTAAACACTTCTTGAAACCCATTTCTATCTTAAAGCCTTACAAAAGACCACATTGTGATTATTCATCTGCACATTCCAGTCACTTTAGAGCCCTTATGAAAAACCATTCTGGAGAAAAACCTTACAAATGTTTACAGTGTGATTTTTCAGCAACTCAATCAAGTCATTTGAAAATACATGAGAAGACATTCTGAAGAAAACCCTTACAAATGCCCAGAATGTGATTTTTCTGCAACTCGTACAAGTAGCTTGAAAGTACACATGAGAATACATTCCAGAGAGAAACCTTACAAATGTTCACAGTGTGATTTTTCTGCAGCCAGATAAGGTACTTTGAAAGTACACATGAGAATACATTCCGGAGAAAAACCTTACAAATGTTCACAGTGTGGTTTTTCTTCAGCCAGATCAGATGCTTTGAAAGTACACATGAGAATACATTCCGGAGAAAAACCTTACAAATGTTCACAGTGTGATTTTTCTGCAGCTCATGCAAGTAACATGAAAGTACACATGAGAAAACGTACCGGATAAAAACCTTACAAATATTCACAGTGTAATTTTTCAGCAGTTCATGCAAGTAACATGAAAGTACACATGAGAAAACGTACCGGATAAAAACCTTACAAATGTTCACAGTGTAATTTTTCTGCAGCTCATGCAAGTAACATGAAAGTACACATGAGAAAACGTACCGGATAAAAACCTTACAAATGTTCACAGTGTAATTTTTCTGCAGCTCATGCAAGTAACATGAAAGTACACATGAGAAAACGTACCGGATAAAAACCTTACAAATAATCACAGTGTAATTTTTCAGCAGTTCATTCAAGTAACATGAAAGTACACATGAGAAAACGTACCGGATAAAAACCTTACAAATGTTCACAGTGTAATTTTTCAGCAGCTCATGCAAGTAACATGAAAGTACACATGAGAATACGTACCGGATAAAAACCTTACAAATGTTCACAGTGTGGTTTTTCTTCAGCCAGATCAGATGCTTTGAAAGTACACATGAGAATACATTCCGGAGAAAAACCTTACAAATGTTCGCAGTGTGATTTTTCTGCAGCTCATGCAAGTAACATGAAAGTACACATGAGAAAACGTACCGGATAAAAACCTTACAAATGTTCACAGTGTGATTTTTCTGCAGCTCATGCAAGTAACATGAAAGTACACATGAGAAAACGTACCGGATAAAAACCTTACAAATGTTCACAGTGTGATTTTTCTGCAGCTCATGCAAGTAACATGAAAGTACACATGAGAAAACGTACCGGATAAAAACCTTACAAATGTTCACAGTGTGATTTTTCAGCAGCTCATGCAAGTAACATGAAAGTACACATGAGAAAACGTACCGGATAAAAACCTTACAAATGTTCACAGTGTGATTTTTCTGCAGCTCATGCAAGTAACATGAAAGTACACATGAGAAAACGTACCGGATAAAAACCTTACAAATGTTCACAGTGTGATTTTTCAGCAGCTCATGCAAGTAACATGAAAGTACACATGAGAAAACGTACCGGATAAAAACCTTACAAATGTTCACAGTGTGATTTTTCTGCAGCTCATGCAAGTAACATGAAAGTACACATGAGAAAACGTACCGGATAAAAACCTTACAAATGTTCACAGTGTGATTTTTCTGCAGCTCATGCAAGTAACATGAAAGTACACATGAGAAAACGTACCGGATAAAAACCTTACAAATGTTCACAGTGTGATTTTTCAGCAGCTCATGCAAGTAACATGAAAGTACACATGAGAAAACGTACCGGATAAAAACCTTACAAATGTTCACAGTGTGATTTTTCTGCAGCTCATGCAAGTAACATGAAAGTACACATGAGAAAACGTACCGGATAAAAACCTTACAAATGTTCACAGTGTGATTTTTCTGCAGCTCATGCAAGTAACATGAAAGTACACATGAGAAAACGTACCGGATAAAAACCTTACAAATGTTCACAGTGTGATTTTTCAGCAGCTCATGCAAGTAACATGAAAGTACACATGAGAAAACGTACCGGATAAAAACCTTACAAATGTTCACAGTGTGATTTTTCTGCAGCTCATGCAAGTAACATGAAAGTACACATGAGAAAACGTACCGGATAAAAACCTTACAAATGTTCACAGTGTGATTTTTCTGCAGCTCATGCAAGTAACATGAAAGTACACATGAGAAAACGTACCGGATAAAAACCTTACAAATGTTCACAGTGCGATTTTTCTGCAGCTCATGCAAGTAACATGAAAGTCCACATGAGAAAACGTACCGGATAAAAACCTTACAAATGTTCACAGTGTGATTTTTCTGCAGCTCATGCAAGTAACATGAAAGTACACATGAGAAAACGTACCGGATAAAAACCTTACAAATGTTCACAGTGTGATTTTTCTGCAGCTCATGCAAGTAACATGAAAGTACACATGAGAAAACGTACCGGATAAAAACCTTACAAATGTTCACAGTGTGATTTTTCTGCAGCTCATGCAAGTAACATGAAAGTACACATGAGAAAACGTACCGGATAAAAACCTTACAAATGTTCACAGTGTGATTTTTCTGCAGCTCATGCAAGTAACATGAAAGTACACATGAGAAAACGTACCGGATAAAAACCTTACAATTGTTCACAGTGTGATTTTTCTGCAGCTCATGCAAGTAACATGAAAGTACACATGAGAAAACGTACCGGATAAAAACCTTACAAATGTTCACAGTGTGATTTTTCTGCAGTTCATGCAAGTAACATGAAAGTACACATGAGAAAACGTACCGGATAAAAACCTTACAAATGTTCACAGTGTGATTTTTCTGCAGCAAAATCAAGTCATTTGAAAGCACACATGAGAAAACATTCTGGAGAAATCCCTTACAAATGTTCACAGTGTAATTTTTCAGCAGCTCAAACAAGTAGCTTGAAAGTACACATGAGAATACATTCTGGAGAAAAACCTTACAAATGTTTACAGTGTGTTTTTTCAGCAGCCCATTCAAGTCATTTGAAAGTATACGTGAGAAAACATACCGGAGAAAAACCTTACAAATGTTCACAGTGTGATTTTTCTGCAGCCCAATCATGTGTTTTGAAAGTACACATGAGAAAACATTCTGGAGAAAAACCTTACAAATGTTCACAATGTAATTTTTCAGCAGCTTGTACAAGTAGCTTGAAAGTACATATGAGAAAACGTACCGGATAAAAACCTTACAAATGTTCACAGTGTGATTTTTCTGCAGCAAACTCAAGTCATTTGAAAGCACACATGAGAAAACATTCTGGAGAAATCCCTTACAAATGTTCACAGTGTAATTTTTCAGCAGCTCATACAAGTAGCTTGAAAGTACACATGAGAATACATTCTGGAGAAAAACCTTACAAATGTTTACAGTGTGTTTTTTCAGCAGCCCATTCAAGTCATTTGAAAGTATACGTGAGAAAACATACCGGAGAAAAACCTTACAAATGTTCACAGTGTGATTTTTCTGCAGCCCAATCATGTGTTTTGAAAGTACACATGAGAAAACATTCTGGAGAAAAACCTTACAAATGTTCACAATGTAATTTTTCAGCAGCTTGTACAAGTAGCTTGAAAGTACATATGAGAAAACGTACCGGATAAAAACCTTACAAATGTTCACAGTGTGATTTTTCTGCAGCAAAATCAAGTCATTTGAAAGCACACATGAGAAAACATTCTGGAGAAATCCCTTACAAATGTTCACAATGTAATTTTTCAGCAGCTCAAACAAGTAGCTTGAAAGTACACATGAGAATACATTCTGGAGAAAAACCTTACAAATGTTTACAGTGTGTTTTTTCAGCAGCCCATTCAAGTCATTTGAAAGTATACGTGAGAAAACATACCGGAGAAAAACCTTACAAATGTTCACAGTGTGATTTTTCTGCAGCCCAATCATGTGTTTTGAAAGTACACATGAGAAAACATTCTGGAGAAAAACCTTACAAATGTTCACAATGTAATTTTTCAGCAGCTTGTACAAGTAGCTTGAAAGTACATATGAGAAAACGTACCGGATAAAAACCTTACAAATGTTCACAGTGTGATTTTTCTGCAGCAAACTCAAGTCATTTGAAAGCACACATGAGAAAACATTCTGGAGAAATCCCTTACAAATGTTCACAGTGTAATTTTTCAGCAGCTCATACAAGTAGCTTGAAAGTACACATGAGAATACATTCTGGAGAAAAACCTTACAAATGTTTACAGTGTGTTTTTTCAGCAGCCCATTCAAGTCAATTGAAAGTATACGTGAGAAAACATACCGGAGAAAAACCTTACAAATGTTCACAGTGTGATTTTTCAGGAGCCCAATCAGGTGTTTTGAAAGTACACATGAGAATACATTCCGGAGAAAAACCTTACAAATGTTCACAGTATGATTTTTCTGCAGCCCAATCAGGTAATTTGAAAAGACATAAGAGAAAACACTCTGGGTAAAAACCTTAGAAATGTTCACAATGTTATTATTCAACTGCATGTTCAAATAACATTAAAATACATATAATGAAACACTCTGGAGAAAAACCCTACAAACGTATATTTTATAGCAACACAACTAAGCAGTCTTAGAAGCCATGTGAAAACATTCTGTAGATAAACCTTACAAATGTTCACTATGTGATTTTTTAGCTACATTATCAGGTTCATTTAAAATACATATAAGAAACCATTCTAGAGAATAATCCTACAAACTTTTATTATACAACAGCACAACTAAGCAATCCTAATAACCATATGAGAAAAAATTGTGGCTCAAATGCTATCACATTGCAGAATGCACAGGATTGTATATCCCCAGTGTATAGTTGTGTAAATACTAATAGTGTTTATTGCCCCAGATCTATTTATCCTGAATATATCGATTCATATCTTGGACTCAGTTTTACTGGTTTTCCATTAATCATGTCACCCTTTAATTGGATGTTATTACTAGGATTTATATATTTTTATATATACTGTAAGCCACGAACCTGATTACAAATCGTACTGGACTAACATAGCCTTATATGTTATTTGCCCTGGAGCTCAAAGTTCTGATATGACTTATTTATTCTTTACTTTCGTGTAGAACAACTGATAACTTACCTTCCCATGAGGTGCTGCATTCTTACACAGGTATCGGAACTAGTTCTGTATTATTTCAGATAACTCTTAATTGTGATTTTTTTATACATGTACTTTATTGTTTTTTTTTAATGTATCATGTTGTTTATGTTTCTTTTTCTTCATCATGATACAAAATTACAGCATACGTAAGAGGGGGGGGGGAAACAAATTATGGTAAAACAACAGGTTACAAATAGTTAAGAGTAATTGTTACGTGCTATTGTGGTTGGCAATAAGTTTTGATTCTGAACAGGAAAACTGTACAAGAATATACCTTGGAATGACAAGCCACAGCCCCTTGATGCATGGGTTAAACATAAATATTAAAACAATAAGGATAAATGAACCACAAGTTTAAGTCTCCAGTTGTTGGAAGAATCTTGTCTTGTCCATATCAGATTATATAATTAATTGCTATGTTGAACAGTTCTGACAAAGACCTATCTTTCATTCTTAACACTTGTTCTTCAAGAAAGAGAAAGAATATCTACTGTGTGCCGCGAACTGATTACAAATCGTACTGGGCTAACATAGCCTTGTATGTTACTTGTCCAGTAGCTCATAAAGATCTGATATGACTTATTTATTCTTTACTTTTGTGTAGAACAACTGATAACTTACCATCCGTGAGGTGCTGCACTCTTAAGCAGGTATCGGAACACAGGTTTCAGATAACTCTTAATTCTGATTTTTAAAATATCTGTAATTTATATATGGATTTTTTTTAAATGTATCATGCTATTGATGTTTGTTTTCATCATGATACAAAATTACAGCACAAGTAAGAAGGAGCAAAAACAAATTATGGTAAAAACAACTGGTAACTGTTGTATTAAGTGCTACTGTGGTTGGCAATAAGTTTTGATTCTGAACAGGAAAACTAGAAAACTCCTGTGATAATATTATTGTCTGAACACAAATTTATCACGATGATGAATGAACTTAGGGCAAGATCCATTTGGTTGGATAAGGGAGCGTAGATCAGTTGGACTTCTGAAGAGACACAGTAGACCTATTTTAGTGATTAATACCCACTGTGGTCTTTTGACTTATTAAAAAAAAAATCAAATTGATGACATGATTTAGTAGTCATTCTTGGAGGTATGACAAACTAGCCGCTTGATGTTTGGGTCAAATAAATATTAAAACAATAAGGGTAAAAAAACCACAAATACGACTTTCCAGTTGTTGGAAGAATCTCGTCTTGTCAACATCAACTTGAAGATTATATAATTGCTATGTTGAGCAGTTCTGAAAAAGACCTACCTCTCATTCTTAAATCTTAATTCTTCAAGAAAGAGAAAGAAATGAACTAATTTTATAAACAAATTGTTGGTTGCTTAATTATTTAAATTTTTGATATTTTTATAAATTGTTTAAAATTATTACCATAGAGAGAATAAAATTAATTGATTACTTACTTAGCAAATGATATTTGTGTCACTATAACAGTGTCTATGTTTGTGCTGCAATGTAAACAGATAGCATGAATTAAAATGCAAGACTATTATTGCAGCACTTTAAGACATTGTGTGTGCATGGATAAAATGTGTTCTACACCCAGTAGCTGAATATCAGTAGTTATAAATTTAATTAATATTATTGGCAGTAATCCAAATAATGTCAAATAAAGTTAGACAGTAATGACTGCCATTGATGATGTCGTGAATGTTGCATCTATCCAAGACATCAGCATCTAGTGCTAGTTGCCCATATATTGTTTATCAGAACTGGCATCAGTACATAGGGAAAGTCATGTTTATAGTCATCAGAATGTCTACACTAAAAATATTATTGAATCAGAGATACTATGTATTAACAGTTTAGTTTTGTATGCAAAATATTTACAAACCTTCTCATCATTGACTCACTTATGACTTGATTTCATGTCTCTATGGTTATAGAAAAGTATTGAGTAGAAAGAGGATTGATTAAAACTGATTGTATTATAGAGAAAGTATATTATTAAAAAAGTATGAATTTACTACCAGCAGAATGGAAGAACATAATCCAAAGATTGACAAGGCAATTTAAATATAGAATACAGATTGCTAGAAGGATCCAGAACGTGTACACTATTTAGCCAATGGAAATACTACTAAAACAGGAAGATAATGAGAATATTAACTAGAGGGCATAGGAGGAGTAAGGAAGAAACTATGAAGATTATCAAGCTGAAGCCAGTAAGGTGACATTAGATATATAGAATCAGAGGACTGAATTGATAACATAACTGGTATTTGTATTACTTCTGTGGGCATTTTTTGACATCAAAGAGCACCATCCAAATGATACCAAAACTAATGAGACTCTCAGACCAGATTGAAGAAAATATTCAAATTTGTGAAGACCAGAAATCTATAAATAGATGTGTGGTAATAAATTAAAATTACAGGCAGAAAAGTATAAAAACACAATCAGAGTACTAAACAAAGGTATAGATTGTATCAAATGATGTTTGAAATCCTTGTTGATACTTTGGTCGTTGATGCAAATCATTCTTGACAGACTTTCTTTAACATTGTATGGTTTAAAGAGTTAAAATTTAGATTTAATTATTTTGAACTACAGAAAATTTTTAATTTTAAATAAGTAAAGTAAAACTACTTCTGAAGAAGCTATTATAGTGTTTAACTGTGGGAAATTTACGATTAGGTATAAAATACCCATTCTAATGATAGGAAAGTCAAATATGCCAAGAGCATTTAAAAAGATGAAACAGCTTCCCTCTCTTTTGTAAAATTCAACCAAAGGATTGGATGACTGCAGCATTGTTTACAGAGTGGTGTGACAAAATTGTCATCCCTGATGTAAAAAGTCACCAAAATCTCCTGGAAAATAAGACAGTAAAGCTCCTTTAATTGTTGGTAACGCACCAAATCATCCCACCAAAAAACTGTTGGTAAGATGGAATGGACAGATTAAAACCTAATAAATGTATGTGATGTACTGTTTTATTATTATTCAGCTACAGCATCAAGAACATTTAAAATTCATATGAGAACCCATTCTGGAGAAATATCTTACAAATGTAATTATTCAGCTCCACGATTAGGTGCATTTAAATTGCATAGGGGTAGCCATTCAAAGGAAAGGCCCTATTAATGTTAAACTAAATAAATGTTAAATGTGTCACTATGTAAATTATTCAGCGTCAGAATCATAATGAATTCTAATACCCAGGAGGACTCATTTGACAAAACCCAGTAAGTGTTCATAATATGAAATTATTAATATACTTATCTTCATTTCTGTTAGGAAAATCTCTATATGTTTGAGTATATTTTTCTGCCATTCCTAACGTTTCAATATTCTTCTCTGTTGACGCATTTCGGGGTAACTCCATTTTCAAAACCTAATTCGTACTGTTTGCTCAACCTTGGATTGGTTGACGGAGCTGTCATGTTGAGCTCCTGTGATATGCCGTTTCTGAAAAATTCATTTACAGCAGTTTGATTAATGTTATGTGTTATATTGACTTTATGGTAGTTTTTTAAATTTTGGTTTGACTAATTGCTTTATAGGCATCCGTGAGGTCATTTACATGTAAATTTTGTACGTGGTTGTTTGGTGATTTGAGCGTTGTGTGTTGTGCTTTGCTGTTGATTGGACTCATTTGTTTTGGCTTGGATTTTGGTGAGGTGTGGATTTTAGATTTTCGACCTTCATTCTTGACTATTTCTGGTTCCATTCTTCTTTAGAAGTGACCTAGAAGTGATCAAAAGTTTAAGAAATCGTAATTGTTATTTTTTAAAAGCGGATAAGGGAAATACTATTGTAATTTTAAATAAAGAAGATTATGTTAATCAAGTTAATAATTTGTTAAAAGAAGAAATGTTCATTAAATTAAAAAAGAATCCAATAAACAAATTTGTAAAAGAAAAGGTAAATATTATTAGAAGTTGTAATTTAGTTATTCCAAAAAATGAAATTTATAAATTTAATGTTTCAAATACAGTTATACCTAGGTTATATTGCCTCCCAAAGACACACAAAGAAGGTAATTTGATGAGACCAATAGTTTCGGGGATTGACTCACCAACTTATCATTTGTCAAAATAGTTAAATAAAGTTTTTGGAAATTTTAAATTTAATATAGAATCCAGCTCAATAAAAAATACAGGAGAGTTTATAGATAAATTGAAAAATATTGAACTGACAGAAGACGAAATATTTGTATCGTTTGACGTTTGTTCACTATTCCCAAGCATACCAGTTGCTGAAACATTAAATTTGTTAAAAGAATTTTTAATTGAAAATAACATAGAGATTAATGAAGTTAACGAATATGTAAAACCAACTAAATGTGCATGACTCAGAATTATTTTTCATTTAACAATGTATTTTACCAACAAAAAGATGGTACAGCTATGGGGAATAGTTTATCACCTTTTATAGCCGAACTTTTTATGAAAAATTTTGAAAAGGAATTAAGAAACAAACTCCCGTATTTTCTTAGAGTATGGATTAGATATGTAGTGATGTTTTCACAATTTTTAATACTAAAGAGTTTAACGTAGAACATTTTTTATCATTAATTAACAATGAATATAAAAACATTAAATTTACTTATGAAATAGAGCATAATAAATGTTTACCGTTTCTTGATGTGTTATGTTTTAGAAATAATAATAAAATTGAATTTGATATATATAGGAAACATACAAATAATGATAGATATATCCCGGTAGATTCTAACCATTGCAAATCCCATAAATTAGC